>VXBO01002049.1:578639-678024 GCA_013400135.1 Rhinoptilus africanus
CTTTAGCTTTTTTCTGAGTCTGAAAGACTGCCAAAACGTATTTATGCTTTACCTAGACTTGTGTTTAATTAAGATGTGAATAATTTCTCCTGTAATTAGATGTTTGCATTTTAAGTTTTACTGTCTCTTCCCGAGCCATGAAAAATGAAAGTAGAAAGACTCTGCTCCTAATGTCTCCAAGTTTCTATTAAGTCATCATCAGAAATTTGAAAATGGAATTTAGTTGATAAGTTTATCTCTCTCTGCTTACTGCATTGTAATGCTGCTGTTGTTCTTTGTCCCTTGCAGAATCCAACATGGTTTTACTTTTGTTTCTTTGCCTAAGTGCTGGGAATCTTCTTGTTGATTGTCTTGTCTGGGTTACCTAGCTAACAAACTTGTGGCACAGACGACTAGGAGTTACATACATGCCCATGAGCAGAATTCATGGGACTACTCTAATCATTTGTAAGATGTTTTACCAAGCATGGCAGTGATTTTAAAAAAGAACATGGAGGCAAAATTCATGGAGCTAATATTTAACTTTTCAAACACTCACTTATGATATACAGGAAGTTCTATGCTAGCGTTGGTCAGCTTCAATACANAAGTGTTTGTGGTTTATTTGTTGTTCATTTTTTACTTCACCTGCTATTCGTAGCCTTGACAAGAAAACCAAAGTAGTGTGTTGAGTACAAAGAACAGAGAATCGTAATTCCATATTGGAAATTTTTAAAGGTTTATTTGGTTGGGGTTTTTTTTAGCAAGCTGTACTACTGTTCGTGTGCATATTAAGATGTGGAGGGTTTGCGCTTGCACACTCTGCTAGGCTGTGTCATCATGCAGAATAAGTTTTGTTATCTTTGTTCAGGTGAAGCGAAGTTGGCTTTTACTGTATTTAGCTGCATGAAGCAATTGCATCATCAAGAGAAGAATTGGGCTAAGTCAAACCGTAGCTTGTAGCTCCAAATAAGGCCAACTAACTAGAGTTAAAACCATTATCACACTGGTACTAAGGATCTTGATGTATTAATCCTGCAGTGAAAAAAACATTTAGAAAGTTTTGCTGGCAAGTAATTACAGTCTGTACAGTTTCAGTAGAGCACAAGCACATTTGGCTGCTTCTGCCAGCAAAATGTAATGTAGATTAGGCTGGATATCCAAGCAGGAGAATTTATAAAAATCTGCTAATGTGTACAGCCCGTTCTGTGTGTATTGGCACAATTTCATTCTTTCTAAAATGCATAAAATTCTTACAAAGAACATATACAAGTATTGTCAGTATATATCTCTGTATCTATATATATCTCTAACAATTCGTTATTCTTTGGTAGATATATAGTACATGGATTATTCATGGCAGATAAAGCTCAGTAGTCTCTGCAACACTAGAATTAATGAGAATAATGGGAATTTGGAATTTTCTGTGATATAGTATACTTGCAATTGTGAGCTACAACTGATTAAAGTTACAGTATGATTAAAAACCTTCCAAAACCTTATCATTCTTCTATTTACAAATCATCAGAAAATGAATTTGATTCTTAAGGATGCAGAAAACAATAATAATCCCAAGTGGTGGTGTAATATGATTTATGAAGGACATGCCCTTTGTTGTATTTTGAATGATAGCTATACGACAGATCGGTAATCAGAAAGTAATTCTTCTAATGTCTTTTATGCATCTCACTGAAAATATTTAAGAATGCAGTTAAAACACACCAGTTGAAATAGAATGAGTTGTTTATTCACTAATTATCTAACTATCCACTATTTAATTTGAGCAGCACGTAATAGCTACTGTCCATCTTTGCAGGTTGTTAGCAATTAATGAGATAATAAAGAGTTTGCACATTTGATGTTGGGAGTCAACAGCTGAAGGAAAAAATCATTCAACATGTTGCCTTATTCTTAGATTTTAACTGTAATTGTTCGGCACATCCACCATCTGTCTGAGTGACTCATGCCTCTGGCAGTACTTCTGCCAAAGTAAAGATTTTGGACAGTCATGGAGTATTCATAACACAAATGAGAAGTGCTATAAAGAGAAAAATTAGCTGAGCTTTAAGTCATCTATCCCTTTGTATGCCTTCTCCTTAACTTTTCTATAGATTTCCTTTATTAAAAACATACTGTTCAAATGGTTTAGGCAAATGTTAGTTGATTTTGAATAGTCTGTTATGCTTCCCATGCCATGTATCAGAAAGCATGTAAATATATCTCTTGCTGAGTATAAATATATATAGAAGTTACAGGTTGGCTGTTGGACATTATGGCTAATGAAAGAGCCAACACTTAATTTCTTCTCTGCTNGCTTTTGAGGAATTGCTTCTTTGCCTCAGTTCTACATAGTCAAACGAGAGGTGTTTGTTGACCATAAAATATATGATAAAGAAAGGGGAAAACTGTGATGGTTCAGACATTTGCAAGAAAGAATTTTAAGTAAACACAGTATCTGTGTCGTTGCTCCTTTTTAATATATGTTTTTGGTATACTTCACACAAGGGAAATGAGTCAAGAGTGACCTACCATAGTACAGGCAGAAACTACTGAAGGTAAAAACAAAAACAAAAGAAGAGATTAAATACCAACAGAAACCGTACTGCATATTCACAGTTGGAACTGTGCAATAGAGTGCAAAATAAAACAGTGGGCAGCCTAAATTCCTGTACTTTAGCTAATATATTGAGTTGTATTAAATGATTTTGTGTAATCTTTAGTTTATATTTGGTTAGCCTTTTGGGAGCTTGATCAAATAAAGTGAAGAATTTAATTTTAATCCAAACAGATCTTGAATATTTCTCTGACTTTTCCTCAGAAGCAAAGCTTTTTATTCTAAATTTATTTTAATTTAGTAGAAGACAATTCTGTTTTGCTAATGAATTGAATGCTTTTGAAATGAAACCTTTTGCTGACCTTTTTATTTTAGTCTTCTTGTTAGGTTGCAAATTTGTAAAACTTCATTAAAGTGGCTGCATTGAAAAAAGAGTAAACATTTGGCTTTATAGCTTATATTTACATTTTTCCACTGTATTTTATTTACTGTCATGGAGGAGTTGAAATCCTCTCATTAAGTATGAAGTTAGTGGCAGGCATTGATCATGCTAAAAATTTTAGTTCCCAAAATCAGAGACTAAATTTTTTGGTGCTCAGCAGAATCCTCCCTCTTTGAACTACAAGCAGGAGGACAACTTTTGGAGTTGAGATGCTCTTTGGAAATCATAAAGCACTTCTGTTCTTTGATTTCATGTACTTTTTTCTGTCTGAAGAAAACTGCAGTTCTCTATGAATCTTCAACAGACTGAACAGTTGGATGTGTGAGATCAGTTTTCCACTTTCAGACACTTCTCATTTCATATTTGGTCATTGTTTTGTGTGATGAATCTTCAGCAAACTCATCTTGATTTTGTGACTCTGNGCTTATTATTATAACTTGGGTGGAGTTTTTTACAGGATGATATCACCTAAAGATCTCACTCAGTTTTACAGCCTGAAAAATTGATAGGCAGCCAGAAACTCTGTTTTGCCATTTTAAGTCAGATCTTGAAAATTTTAAGACATGTAAATGTCTTTTGTCTGACTGCCATCTCCAGGCTATTGTCTAGAACAGCTTATCCAAATGCAGGCTTCATACCTGCAAGCACACTCTTATGTGTCAGTAATCTTGTTCAGCTTATTAGGTCACTTAAATTTCCCACAATTTACACCCAGTGGGAATATTTTCTGTGTTTGTTTTCATCTAGGGGTTTTGTTCTGTCTTTTAAGGTTTAGTCCATTCAAAAGGAAGGCCTCTTTTAATAACAATAGGATCTCTGTTGGAGATGTCATACCTCTGGCTTGCACTGTGTTAATTCTGTTCTCAAAGAGATGAATCTGGGGCAGCAGCAGTATAAAAACACCTCTTCCTATATTTTTACCAGCACCTACCTTATCATTTTATTGTTAGTTATAATTAAACCCACAGTCTTAATTGGTATGCTTACAAAAGCTGCATGTTCTAATTCTTTCTTTTATTGAATCAGGCTATGTTTGATGCTTTGTCCGATCTCCCTGAGTGGTATGGTATAAAAGAAATGCAAGCAAATTGGATAGGTGACTGTGTTGGATGTTCTCTTGACTTCTTGCTAAAGGTAAGTCAGAAATTTCAATGCTACTATCTCGGTCAGGCTGACCACATCCCCTGAAATGCGTGACAGGGATAGATTTTCAGATCTAAAAAACCTGAAACCTACTACAAGAGATTATGTGCCCAGACCAGCACAGATCCTGAAGAACACCACTTGTAGGTTGAAGAGATACTCGCTGCTGTCCTCCTTAGGAAAGGGTTTGTGTGTTCAAGTGCAACATCGGATGCAAATTGGCTGTATGTTTTTGTGCCAAACTACATGCCAGCTATTAAGCATTCCTGAAATCCAGGACATTTAGCAGAGCAGTACCAAGAGCAGTATCAAATGGCACTGCGCGAGTCTGCTCTGCACAGCGCCTTCTCTGTCAGACTCAAGCTGACCTCAGGCAAGCCACTTCATTGACGTTTGTCCATTATTTCATTTATTACGAACAGTAATTAAAATAATGAAAACCAGACAATTAGGTTGCGATGGAGCTACAGAGAAGTCTGGATAGAAAGAAAGGAGAGGAAGGAAAGAGAAACCTTAAGAGAATTATAATTATCTAGAGAAAAATGGTAAAATCTGAAGTCCTTCTGAAGAGATGCAAAATGCTTTTTGAATATGACAGTGACAGAAAAAATTTTTAGAGACCCTGATGGAATTTCAGCCCTTGGATTTCAAAGCTTTATTGCGCTCACTTACTCTGGTCTAACATTTTAAAAGTGACTCCTTATTTTAAAATACTGAATTTTTGGGAACCTCGAATTGAGACAGCTTAAACTTTCTTAATACCTCTGAGTTGCACACTGCTAGAAGATGCATTTCTGTATTTAAGTTGTTTTTGTCAATTGTTTCTGAAAATTTATATCAATGCCTGTTGTAGAAAAATCTTCTTCTAAGACCCCCATACACTCCACAGTTAATTCACCTAAAATATAAAGCCTGTTGACAGTGCTGGCTGATACTTCTTAAGCAGTCTTCTGGGTTTATTACTCTCATTTTATGTCCCGTTGTTTTAATGTTGTGCCACACTTTATTATTTTATTCCTGTACATAAGTTGCAGCATTGACTTCATTAGAAAAATGTAGTGGAAAGCCTGGTAGCTGAGAAAATTTTAAATTCTGTTTAGATTTCAGAGGTAGCATCTCATTTCCATTTCTTGGAAACACAGCACGCATATTAAAAGGGAATAGAAGGATTCCCGGTTACTTAACCAGGGATTGAATCTAGCTCAGTAGCACAACGTAATATTAAATATGATTTTAGAATATAAATGTTTATATATATATTTGGATAAACTGAGGCAAGATTGCAAAGCAAGTTTCTCAAGGTCTTAAAAGTAGATTTTGTCAAGATTTGATTCTGGAAACTCCCTATGGTGAGAATGCATCTGGCTTTGATATTCAGAATTGTGTATTTCTACAGGGTGATATATTCTTGTTAGTTGCGTAAAAAGGAAGGAGAATCTAAAACCACTGCAGGTCTAGTGGAGAAAAAAAAGAAATTCATCAGGGATATTTTCTGCTCTTTTTCAGGTTAATGGTAAAGTAACAGAAGAGAAGCTAGCAGCTTACACCTATACGCCTGAAGCCATTTATGGAGCTTCACATTTATGTATCTTACCAACTCACAGACTGCTGCATGGGAATAGCAATCTCAAGGAAGTCTTTCAGAGGGAGTTCATCCCAGAGAAAGGTGATATTTTTCTCATACTGTGTTTTGTTGTAGAAGAGTAACAGTTTTAGAGAATGAGCTTCACTCAAGCTGAGCATGAGCTGTTCCTGTTGAGAGAGAGCAGGTGTTTTGATTCTTTGTATATGTCAAACAGTGTCTCATCAGCCTCTCCTGGCTTCAGATACAGTAACAGCAGCTATGTTAGAATTCTTCCTTTCATAATGGCTGTAAAACTTGATAGTATATAAAAGCAATGGAACAGATTCTTGTTTTTTTCACGTACCAGAAGTGAATAGTCCAACTCTGACTATGTCAGCCCATTGGAAAATCTCATGGCTATATGGTAATATGTTGTTAGCAGAAAAACAGGAGAACCAGCTCTTGCACCAATGATGATCTCTTCCCGTCACAGGGGATATAAAGAGGGCAAGAGGTCATTAATACATAGCTAAGTGAATCATTGATAGACAGCAAAATAATACTCCATGAGTAAATTCAGAGTAGCCCTATGGCAGGTCCTTACTTGTACAGAGGATACAAAGAAGAGGTAATTCTTTAATTGGTGTTGATTGGTTTCCTGAAGGCTCCTACCACCAATTCTGCCTTTATTTAGCATCCCTGGCCAACTATTTTTCTGTTGTTTGGAAAACCTGAAGATTGTAAGAGTAAATACAAAATATACTGAATATTTTTTCTTTCCACTTCAGGCTGGTGTTCGGTATTTACTTTTTCCTAACTGGTGGCTTCCTGACATGTGGCTTCATTGTCTATATAACATCAATAGCAATGAAGCAGGAGTCTTGTGGGGAAGTTGTGATGGCTGAACAGAACTTGCTTTATTTTTGAGTGCTTCATTTCTGTAACCTTAATAAAGTTCACTTGCTGGCAGAAAAAAAAAAAAGGAGCATTAATGTGTTGAGTATGTAGAGCCCTTGTCTCATAGTTGAGCAAAGCTTTGAGAATTTTATTAAGGAACAAAGGAAGAAATTTGCAGTTCTTACAATTTAGCCAAATCAAAGCACTAACCCCAGAAAAGCACATCCATGTACGTGCCTGTAACTTTGTTGGATCTTGTGCTTTAAGCCAATCCACACAGGTGCAAAACTTGTTTTTAATAAGGACCACAGTATATTTATTTGTAGAGGTTTTTTAATGCGAAAATACTTTATAGGCTTTTTTGTGTGTGTGTCTGTTAGCAATAAACTTCACCTTTTAGTTGAGTTAAGAAACTCTTACCTGGAATGATGACAGCCAGAAGACCTTGAAAAAGAGGCTTTAAAGTGAATGCAATTCCAGAATCGTAGCTCTGATACCATGTACTCCTGCTACTTGTAAATATACTTATATCCCTTTTCAGTTGAAATTGGCTGATATTTCTTCCTGCTTCTTGAGCATTTCAAAGGTACAGACTGATATTTTACAAAAAAGAGAACATGCATTTCAGCTGTGGTACATAAGAAAGGCCAAGAATGGCATTGAAGTAAAAAGAATTTTTTTATGGCCTTGGATAGACCATGTTTTCACATTAACCAAGATTTTTTAAAACATTCACCAGTAACATTAAAATTTTGTTTTCTTTTCAGTGGAGATAGTCGTGTAACTCCCTTTCTTCACTGCATTCTCATTTAAATAATTAGGAGGTTATGTTTTTGTTTTTCTGGGAGAGGAAAAAAAAGATGTTGTATAGCAAAGTAACTTAAATTGCTAATACCTTTACTCTTGGAGTAGTGCTCTGTATTTTAGGCTATTATTATTTAAATAGAGGTGAGCAACTGGTTTTCAAACATTCTTTTTTTTAGCCTAGCAAAATTTATGTTAATTTAGAATCTGGTAAGTCTTCTAGTTTTGTCAGTGTGAGGTATCTGAGATAAAGATTTGA
Organism: Rhinoptilus africanus; assembly: GCA_013400135.1. NCBI lineage: Eukaryota > Metazoa > Chordata > Aves > Charadriiformes > Glareolidae > Rhinoptilus > Rhinoptilus africanus. Next base: position 586,282 of record VXBO01002049.1, read on the forward strand.
TCTGTACATTGTCCATTATCTCATTATAATACTGTGTGTACATTCTTTTACATTTGAACTGTAATATTATCTCTTTGCCACTGTTATAATAATGATGCAAGCTAATGAGGAAAAGAAAGACTGCCTTCATTAACTGGAGTTATTATTTCAGGTTTCAGCATAAAATCAAAATTATTGCTGGGTGGAAGAGAGAAGTTAATTTTAAAAGCAGACTGTCCTACCCACTCAGCATCCTGTTCAGGAGGATTTTTGCTTAGTTGCTTTTAAAGAATGAAATGATTCCTTTTGTTCATTTTTTAAACAGAGAAGGAAGGCTATGTGCGGTGGTTTGAACGTGAGAAATTTTATCTAGAATAATGGCATGTCAGAGACCTGAAATTGAAAACGTAGTAACCATAAATAAATAAATATATTATTCATGTTAACAAGACCGATGAGATATAGTAGCCCTATTCTCTAAAATGCTGTTATTTTATTTCAAGCAGATTTTATGCATAGCAATACAATACTTTCCTCAGCTTTGCTATGAAGATAGGTGAAAGGAAGCTCTTAGCAGTCTGTATTTTAATTATTAAAATTATTTAATTAATTTAATTGTCATCAACTTAAAGGGACTAAGAAGTTAGAAACAGGTCCTGGGATGTGGGGTTTAAATCCTCAGGTTTGATTTTCTTCTTGCTAAGTCACCAAAACTACATGTGGTAAATCAATTTCAGTTTATCAGCCTTGATTCTCTCCTGTTCTCTCTTCCCTTCCCTGTGTATAGTAGATTCCTCATCTCTAATATAAACATGAATATTCTATTTGGAAATTTGGAAATCTATTTGGTTATTTAGGTTTCTTTTTTTTTACAGTGGTCAATATTTCTCATGCTTTGTAGTTCTTCTGTAAGAAAACATCATAAGTGTAGTATATATGTTCCACTTCAGTTTCATTTGACTAGCTGGATTTTTTTTTTGCTTAATTTTGTAATGTCTGCTAGTATATAGTTCAGGGCTCACTGGACCCAGTTCATACAGCTGTGCAGCATACAAATAGTGGTCAAGGACTCACTGGGGTTTCTTATTATAGTCCAAATCTTACTCTGTTTTTATTCAGGTGTTTGTTATGTTTTCTAATCATGTGAATTTATCAGTCAGACTTACTGAAGATTTTAATATGTCTGAACATTTTAGAAATGTGATTAGGCTTTTCATATTCTTTCTTATTTAAACAAAATTCTGATTTAAATTTCATGCATGTTTAAGATAAACTGAGTTTTAAGCATATTTTCTGTCATATTTTACTTACTGTGATCATTACATTTGTTTTCAGACTCGCTTACTTCAGTAACAGCTGTGAATTTGCTTACCAATCAGGAGATCCCTGTAGTCATCTCAGCAAAAACCAATTTTGAGAATTTTGTCGATACTAAAATAGGTATGTGACATTTAACGTGTAAGTAAAATAGTATAGTTTTCAATTGCTGTGTTGGAGCACCAGATACTGTTGCAGCAAATCTTTGAACATGGTGACTCTATTCTGGACTTTGGAATCCTGTTCTTCATTACTGTTCTTCATTAGGGAAGAAGGAAGGGAAAAGTATCTATGCGGAATCTGTCTGGGGCAGAGATTTACAGGATGATAAATTTTAATGGAAATACTATAAAATTAGTACGTTTAATGAGCTAAATTTGAGGATCTGCATATCTTAAGAGGATTGATTACCTACAGTGTGTGTATATTTGTCTCTCTCTCACCATCCTTAAGCAAAACAGAACTGTACCATTATTTGACATAAACAGTTTGCAAACAACTAAAACTTTAAGCTTGTTTTTTGTCTTATTTTTGCATAAATTATTTGCATCCTTATGGAGAAATGTTTCAGAAAGTAAATGTACGAAACTTCCAAGTTTGACCTTTATCTAGTAATATTTTTCTTGAGGTCAGTAAAGTAAATCAGAATAGGTAGTAATTCTGCCCAGGTAGTCTTGGACAGTTATGTTGGACCCTCTATCTCTAAAGGAAGCGTTCCCATAATTCAGGCACCTAGTTTAGGATTATTTAGGATTACTTACTCCTTTCTTGCATAGGGAGCCTAGCCCTTCAATATAGGCAGATAAGTACATCTGATTAGATGATGTGACTGTCCTTCTAAGTAAAATGAGGAATTGTGCTAACTTCTAAAAATTGTAAACTTCTAAAAATTGTGTTGATTTTAATCTGCAAAGTGTGTCTTCATCAGTAGCACCCACTGAGCTTTTTGTTTACTGTTGCGTTTTGCTGTGGTCTGATCTCAGCTGCAATGAGTAGGCAATGTTCTGTGCTAGTCCTAATAGGAAATACTTCTTTATCTCTTCTTCCCCCTTTCCACTACATCCTTATCCCTTAAGCCCCTATTGTTTCTCCCTGTTGTTGTTACTTCTTTCCTGCCCTGGAGCTACTCCATTCTTCTCTACGCTATTGCCAATGTTGGCTGTTCCTGCACAACAACTGGACTGAATAAAACCAGCTGATGCCACAAAAATGTCTTGGATGACCCTCCCAAGGCTGTTAGAAATTATTCACTTGCGGTCTATAGCTTACTTACACCATGCCCGCATCTTACGCTTTAGGAATTAATCTGTTTTTGAGAAGCAGAACCTCTGCTTATGTAAGAGAAGCCAAATAATTGAGATACCTAATCATATTTTTCATTAAAAGCTTCCAGCTTGCTCACTGGCACATACCTTGGCCTTATGTCCGTTGGAAACAGCCCAGCTCTTCCTGGGAAGTTCTGGCTGCCAGCTGTTGTTGAGCTTTGTGAATATACATTAATTGCATCATCTTTTCAAAAGAAAGAAGACCAAAAAGTGGGGCTTGCTTTTTTTCCGTTTGTAGAGCATATTGTGAAGCCACCTGTTGCAGGCTGCAGGGCTCTCTGACAAATTAAGATACATACATTATTCTATAATAGGTCCTTGAAATGGAGAGAGCATACATCTGCTGGAAAGATAAAATAACAGTTCTGTATTTTGCTAGTTAGGGAGTTACTTGTCACAGGGCAGTTTTGCTTGGTTTTCTTGTTATCTGCTGCCAAAATTTTATATATTGACAGGGTTAATGTGTAGCAGGCATGTCATTGCCTGAACAAAGACGATTGTTAAACTGGTTATGAATGAAGTAGTTTATATGTTAATAATTCTAGTGAGCTTAGCAATATTTTGAGAGGTTTTGTCTGTAGTTTTCACCAACCTAATGTTAGCATTGCCTTGTTGAAATAAGTTTCTTTGCCTTTTAAAGATGGCAGCAATTGTGCAAGATTGTTCAAATATTAAATATTTTATCACTGAAAGGAAAAAAAGATGAAGAAATATGTATCTCTCTGTGGAAATAATAAATCTGTTAGTAGCTCAAGTTATTTCGGAATACGTGGGGTAACAAAGTTAATAAATTTCTTGACTCACCCTGAAAGGTGATCCTCCAAAGTAGAACACAGTATCTTTCAAAATGCATACAGCAAAGTCGGAGGGAAGATGTCATCATCTATCAAGAAGAGTAAGATATATTTAAAAAATAATGTGTCATTTTATGGTACTGGTAAATCACTATAATAAAAAGAAGTCTCTGTGGCTTAAAAGAGGAACTTGGGTTCAAAATGCATGACTGACCCAAGTAATAAGATGCAAAGGGAAAGACAGCATGAGGGGCCTTCAGTACTGTGACTTCTATAACTGACTTGAACAGCGGTAGGAGGTGCTCTCAGTAGTTATATTCTGAATAGAAAACAGATGTTATTTCAATTGTTTTCCTGAGATTATAAATAAATTTTGTCTTTCATAGTAAGTTAAAGGGATAGTAACGTTAGAGATTGTTGTGGTACATTTTACTAAACTATGAAATTAGAAAAAGATTAAATTTACTGTTGAAACAAGAGGACTATTTAGGCTGTTTGTTTAGTATTTGTTTCTCATATGAGCAAATTGAATTTACATTTGTAATATTTAAATATGTTATATTTAGATAATATAATTATATTGAAAATTTTATTATTTGTCCTGATTTTCTAGCTTTACTTTTAGACTTTTTCTGAACCATCTAATTTTCATCCTTTTCTATGGCGGGACGTTGATTAATACTTGGATTACACAGAAACTGAGAAAATGTGTTTGTAATTATTGCTGCTTGAATTTCACTGCTTAAAGATAATTAAAGCATTTTTATTGTTCTTAGATTTTTAAACTAAGAGAGTGTCATAGAAATAAAATGTTTTATCCTGAAATTGATGATTGATACCCATGTTAGTCAATCCCAGAACTAATTTATTTTTTTCACTCCCCCCTAGGAATACCTAGTACAAGTGCAGAAGATGCTGCAGTAGCGAAGAATCTGGGCATTCCTTTCACTGAAGTCATTGAAACATTGCCAAATGGTTTGGAGAAAGTCATTAATTCTGGGGAGGTGGGTATACAATTATGAGGTTCTTTCCAATTTACAATAACAATGCAAACTAAATCTGTTTTCACAAGAGTGCCAGGTAATTTGTATGTTTAAAGGTTGTGGTTTTTTTTTTTAATCAAGAATCAAGCCAGGCTTATGATACCAAATTTCTAGGAATAATTTAATGATGAAATATGCTGGCTCTTCTGTAGCAATAAAATGAGGGTTTTTTCCCTTTGTGCAGGAGAAGAAGCTACAGTATTGATCTGAGTTTTATAATGGAAACTGAGTAATAGATCCTATGTTAAAAGTTGATTCTTACTTCACCATCTCAATACATTTTTAAACTAAATATTAATAATTATAATATCCTTTTTCCCCCGTATTCACTGAAATGTGTCATAAGCCTTTCTGGTAATGTATCTGCCTGAAGTGACATAGAAATATTATATTTAAATACAAAATATATATGGTGTTATAGGTCTTGAAAAAATGCATTTCATAGCATGCATTTCATAGCTCATATTCTGTTACATGACAGGTAGGGTCTAAGTGGTTAAGATGTATCTGAAAGCAAGAATAGAAAAACCCTGAATGAACTTTGGAGAAAGCAAACTGCTTCACCATCCACATTTCCTCAGTCTCTACCTTGTGTTGGTAATATTCTGGAAGTTTCAGCACACGGCACTTGGTTAAAATATCAGCAGTAAATGCAAATAGCTGCCAATAAAGGCTGAAGGGGTCTACAGGGCTCTTTCTCTGCCTTGTTCTATTCAGGCCATATTATCCTTTGATTAAGAGGGTTTAAATGAATCAAGTAACTGGTATGTGTATGGTCTCTTGTACAGAAGGCTGTTAAGCAATGGGAAGGGGAAAATTAACAGAAGGTTTGTAAACTTTCAGAAATTGCACTTGTGACTTTTTTGTCTGTTCTTGCATTTTCACTGACAGCAAATATACATTTTTCTTTCTTCTGCTGCTTTTCTTTTCTTTTTTTTTTTTTTAATCAGATCACAGGCATGACTCGGCAAGAGGCTTTAAAAGCTATTACCCAGCAGGCCAAAAATAAAGGAATAGGTGGAGACCTAACAAGTGATAAATTAAAAGACTGGTTAATATCTCGACAGCGGTACTGGGGAACACCTATTCCCATCGTTCACTGCCAGACATGTGGCACTGTCCCCGTACCGTATGAAGACTTACCTGTGGTGTTGCCCCATGTAACCACCTTCACGGGAAAGGGAGCCTCGCCTCTAGAAAGTGCTCCGGAATGGGTGAACTGTTCCTGCCCGAGGTAAGCCAATGCTGCATTTACTGCAAACTGGGACAGATCACTTTGTACCTGCCTGTTTCTCTTTGTGTTGACAACTGACCACTCTGAGCCAGGATACTACTCCAGAATGGGGTTTGGTCTCACCCAGCACAGGGTGGGGTTTTTCTTACATACTGTGTAAAGTTCCTTTTTTGCAACACAGACACCCACTGCTATTTTTTCATAAACAGGCTGAAGAAAAGCTCACTGTTTTTAAGCAGGAGGAAATTAAAAAAGGAAGAGAATTATTTTCTCCCTGCCCTTCATTTCTTAAGAGTATTTCTCACTTCATTTACTACAAGAATTTTCATTATCTTTCACCAGCAGAGTTAGCACAAAGTTTATAATGACTATTGAATTATTTCCTTTTCTTAAGGAAACGTAACATCATGTTCATTTTCTTAGCAACAGTCCGACAATAAAGTGTTTTGGCAGCTATATAATTCTTTCTCATGAAGGATCATATTCACTGTATATTAGAGATGACAGCATGTAATTCAGATTGGAGGAGACAGTAAGTATATGCATCTTGTCAGTATTGTAATCTTTATTGTTTGTAGTCTGACTGTTTAAGAAATAAACCAGCCTAAATTAAGTACTGAGAGATATGTCATGAAAATCAGTTGTATGATCTTGAGGGCTACTTAGATAGTCTGTACGCTGGAGTTTGTGTACAGGTTCTGCAGAAGAACTGGTAGAAGCATGAGTTATCCCAGAGAAGCTTTTCATCAGCAGTGCAATGCAATGCAATGCTTCTGCTAACAGACCAACCACATGAGAAGTACGTTACCAGCCTGCCAGGCAGGGGAATCAGACATACAAATGGCATTAGGGCTCTCATTGATAATGCAGCAGTTTCATTACATCTCACTGTATTTGAACATTTGCTGGGTAGAATGTCACTGAAGTCTTCATTTCTACATAGGCAGCTTATGCACAGCAGTTCTGTCGTTCTCTGGGAATATATATTTTGACCTTTGTTGATAACATGTATTTTATGTAAAACACACATTTGCTTCCATGTTTCTGCATAAAAAAATTACTTCTCAGATATGCCTATTTAAATTACGTATAGTTAGTATGTTTTCAAGTGTGACTCTGACAGGGAAGCCTTACTAAACAAGATCCACAGGTTAAGTAAAATCCCCAGAAATGCCTTGGTCTACAATTCGTAATTTCAACTGAAAATTTTTCCTGATGTTACTACAGTCACTGTCTGCACTCCTGGCTTCCTCCTGACCTTAATTCAAAAATGATTTTGTTGTTTACCAGGCAACAAGGTGCTTTTGCTGTATAGCAAATCCTTACAGTTTCTGGATAGTTATTGTGGCTGCCCTACTTAGAAGTGAATCAAGGCATACAGGATTAGTTTCTTACCCTAAAATATGGTAGTTTGCTGAAATTAACAGTGTTTTTTTTAAATTCTCACCTTTATTTGGTTTCTAATTCTCACCTGTTTGACAGCTGTCTTCTGTATTGCTCATCCATATGTCTGCTACAGTTTCAAATCCTTTGAGCTATTGCCTTTGTGTGTGCTGTCTTCCTTGCTTTTCCTTGCTCTGAGAAATTACGTCATCCATTCCTTTAGTCCTTCTCTCTAGTAATAGGTTTTTTTTCCTTAGTTGCATTTAATATCTAAAATTAATAAGGAAAGCAAGATGGAAAGATACAAAAGTCTGTGAGTATTTGAGTGACAATAACGTAAGCAATCATAAATGGGAGGAGATGCCCAACTTATTCATTGTTATACAAGTCAAAGTAATTGTATTAGTTGTCTGAAGATCGTCTAATGAGATTACAGTATTGTGCCTGTTGTATAAATTTTGAAAGATGCCCATGCTGTCTGTCTCTTAGTGAGCCATGTCCATTTGGAGTACAGGCAACATCAGAGGCATGAAGCAGATATAATTATAGTTCAATGCCTGTAAAGTATTCTTGCTTTTTACTGAAAAGCCATTCTGTTTCAATGTAATACAGTATTATTTTGCATTGGCCGAGTCTGCTTATATGTACAATTTAATAAAATGGTTATTCTATTTAAAAAAAGCAATTAGGAGTAAAATTTCTTTACTACATTATTCACATTGAAAGAAAAACTTGCTGGTAGAAAAGAACCTGGGGCAGAGATAGAGAGAAGGAAAATGTTAATTGGTGATGCTCTTCTAAACTTGCCTCAGCAAGCCAAGCTGAATTATCAGGCAGACAGGCAGATACATGTTGCAGCTCAGTTATCAAGCCTGATCATAGACTACATATGTTCTTGGAAAATATTAAATAGACAGTGCCCATTTATTACGCATATTTATTACACATAATACATACATTTAAATTTACATACCTTTATAAATTGCATACATTTGTTACATATGTGCAAGTTCATCACAGGTTGCAAAGTTTTATTTATATTAGAATAATCCCATTTAACAGTAAGAGTTTTAAAGAGGGAGCGTTTACAAAAAATGAAAGTTTATTAAACGTGATTATTGGCTCCTACAAACAAATAATTTATATTCAGGGAGAAACTAGCAGAAAGTAACCTGAGCTTCTAAAATTTATTTTCAAACTGCTTTCTCAGGGCTGCCAATATAAGCAAAAATCAATTTGCAGTTCCTCACAAATTAAAATTGTGCTACAAGGTCTAGAAGAGATTTGCTACATCTCAGTGAAAGCTGAAATTAAACTAAGTTCATTTTTTCCAGAGACGATAAATGGATTCTGCTAAGACTTTTTTGTCCAGACAATCAGAGAGGCAACCACCTGCTCCATCTGCTGAATGTTTATAAAATGATTTGTCTGCTGGTACCTAATGAATGTGATATATATTGAGTTACCATTAACTTTATGGCAAAGTGCGCTTGTCTATGCTTTAAGATTTGCTTCATTTCTTTTAAAATGACAATTCTAATAAATGCCAGGAATATACAACGGAGAAGGCTGTCCGGCGCCGTGCCATCTTCTGCTATTGCTGGATATTATTATAGCTGTTCAGGCTTCTGTTTGATTTGCATTTTGTTTGGTTTGGGAGGGAGAGGGAAGGAAAGTGGCCCCTGTAACATGTGCTGGCTGCCTTCTGAACGTATCGCTCTTCAGACTCTTCAGATCCGTTCAGTTTTCAATCTAAATGTCTTCATGGCTACTCTATACACGGTTGGTTTTTTCCCCAAGCTTGTCCCTCATCTAAAAATAGTTTTTCTCCTTCTCTCTTGCTCAGGTGTAAGGCAGCAGCACGGCGGGAAATCGATACCATGGATACATTTGTTGATTCCTCTTGGTACTACCTGAGGTACACTGATCCTCACAACAGGGACAGGTGAGGGCTGCAGCCGCAAGGCCACTGGGTGGGCTGTCCCACTTCACAGGCTAGAATCACAGAATCATAGCATCATCTAGGTTGGAAACGATCTTTAAGATCATTGAGTTCAACCATCAACCTAACACTGCCGAAACCTCCACTGAACCAAGTCCCTCAGCACCACGTCTACCCATCTTTTAAATACTTCCAGGGATGGTGATTCCACCACTTCCCTGGGCAGCCTGTTGCAATGCTTGGCAGCCCTTTCCGTAAAGAAATTTTTACTAATATCCATCCCAAACCACCCCTGGCACAACTTGAGGCCATTTCCTCTTGTCCTACCACTTGTTACTTGGGAGGAGAGTGACCCCCACCCCCCTACAACCCCCTTTCAGATGGTTGTAGAGAGCAAAAAAAGGGAAGGAAGAAAGAGGCCAGACACTCGGGTGTTTCTCGCCTCTAACTGCCTTTGCAGAAAGAAGCATAAACCCCCGGGCTGCCCTGATTTTGTGCCTGTCCTCTGTCTTGAGCACAGCACAAGGTAGACTAGGAATTGCCCTAAAAACACAGAGGAAACGTGCTCCCATGCCAGGAGATCTACAAGAGCAGAATGTGTAGACACAGCGACGTAAGCACAGGAGTTATGAGGCAAAGTGCAGAATTTTACATGAAAGGGGATTATGGGGCAGGGCACAGAGGAAACGTTCAGCTGAGGATCTGGCTAAGGTCCCAAGTGCAGGATGCCATCAAGCATGACAGCCTACCATGACTCTCTCTGAGACTGTGGTAAGTTGCATGGAGCGTACCCTCCCTGGCACTGCAGAGTGTGCCAGTGTGTGGACAGACGGTGTTTTTCCACCAGTAAGAAGCAGAATAGCCTGTTGTAACACCCAGCTGCCAAGAACGGCACCCTCATTTCTTTCCTTTTGGATTATGGTAACTCTTGCGACCTCCTTGTGCGCAGACCTGAAGTGAAGTGGCATCATAGCAAGCTCGTGCTATGTCAGCACTTCGACTATATGCAAAATTAATGAGAAGAGATTTTTCACATGTTGTGTATTAGTGCTTGCAGCATGGAAAGTGTGAGAAGATAGATGTACTTATTTAGCTGGTTTTCTGCTTCATAGTCCACCTGTAGTAGCGCTGCTGATAGCACTGTTTTTTCCAAAGAGAAATTAGTGGAACAGCTCTACTGTGTATTCTGATTAAGATAGAAAGAGTTGCATTTTTTAGGTGTTGATATGACATGTAGGGCTGTTTGGGGATTTATTTGTTGCCCAGAGCAGTGTCTGGGTACATACTACATAGCAAGTGATTTAGTAGAGCTGGGCCAATTGGTTTTTTTGTTATATCTTGGCAGCACCAGTTTAGTTAAACTAAAGAAATATCTTCTGTGAATACTTTTATTTCACATTAATTTTAATTATTTTCTAGTGGCGTTGTGAATTTATTATTAATATTACTGAGTTATGCAGACTGCTTCCTCTCCAATGACAGTTTAAAATACTTTTTTGTGCATGGAAAAAAAGGGACTGTTCCAGAAATAGAAGATAAAATAGTCAGATGTGACATCCAGCTGTTGATGTAACAGCTCAGTGTAGCTAAATCTGTTTTATAGTGAAATAGCATTTTTATGGACATTTGTACTAGATTGCTACGTCCATTTGATTTATTTATTTGTTGTTTTTTTAGTTAAACTAGGTGTACATAAACCCTTTATTTCTGTAAGTCATATTTCACAGGTCTAGAATTTGGGAGAATTACTCTGTTGATCTGGGAACCCTGTGAACAAGTTAGTTTTGATTTGTTCCGCTAAAGACATGAATCACAGGTACATTATTTGCTTCTGGGCTTATCTGTGAGGAAAAAAAGTGTTGTGCTTCAAGAAAATACAGATGGAATAATCTAACAAGCTGATAAAACAGATAAATTTGTTAAAATGGATCCATAAGGCATACATTAAAGAAGAAGATATGTAAAAATGGTATTTTGAAGGCAGGAGCCTATTACAGGAGGCATGACAATATTTAATGAAGCAGTAAGCAATGCTAGGAAACCATGCAGGTGACCTCCAACGACATAGTAAATATGCCCTAAATGACAAATTTACTGTAAATTCATAGAGCATCCTTCAATTGGAGTATCTGACCCTTCAAAATGTTTTGCAACCTTATAGTAAACTGCTTCATTGCCCCCTAATGGCAACAATGCAAACCTTCAATTAAAAAAAATAAACTGTTTTTGAGTGGGCATGTCCTTTGTCTTTTGCTGTAATATATTTGTGTGCAAAACTTGATAAATACTAAAAAATTTAAAGGCTAGCCACAGGGTACTTATGAAAAAAGAACTTTTTTCTGAAACTTTTAACTGAAAAATAAGAGCAAACAAATATTTTCATCACTTTCTCAGGTATCATATGTGAAATCTTAGTTGCTTCCCTAAAATATATGAAAATAAGATTTTTGTGGATCTGCTTTTCAGAGGCAATTAAAATTTTCTCTGTAATTTAGTAAACATATCACTTCTTGAAAATTAAAGAGATCTGATAGCAAAAGTTTTGTAGCACATTTATAGCTCTCAGTAAATAGTGGTGTCTAGTCAAGTATGATGAACTGCTTTAGAAGAGCTAATCTTTCATTTCCATACTGTATTGTATTTTTTTTATAACTGTGTTTTTTCAGGCCCTTTAATAATGACTTAGCAGACTACTGGATGCCTGTGGATTTGTACATCGGAGGAAAGGAGCATGCAGTTATGCACTTATTCTATGCAAGGTTTTTCAGCCATTTTTGCCATGACTTAAAGATGACAAAACACAAGTAAGCCTTATATATTTCTATAAAATTCTTTCATATTTCATTTGACTAGCAAGACTGTTAGTGGGCATTGTTACGGTGATAGAAGGTTGCATTGAATAAGCCTGAATTTTCCTCCTTGTCAGTCTTGGCTGACCACTTGGTTTCTCACAGTCAGTTGCATTTTCTGTATGCATACACAAATAGCATTTTTATTACATGAGTATTAACTGGCTCAGAGCAAGTGATGAAATGTTGCTGTAGATTTTCAGCCTGCAAAAGCTTGCATAAACTAGTAACTTCAGGGACTCTGAGTAGTGCTATTATTTCCAATTAGGTAACTTCATGCACAGTAATACCATTAGTTTCAGTGGAACCATGCATACTTAGAAAACTACAGCACTTCTATAATTCACTGCAGTATTAGAGCTGAACAGTGCAAAACAGTTCTTGGTAAGCAAAAGCAGTATATGTATCTGCTGTCAGTTTATTTTGTGTTTAATGACTTTTATATAATTACTCTTAACTACTCTTGTTGATGCTGCTATAGCCTAATTCGTTATCCTGTGTTTTGGTTAGAGGTAAAGTTTGAAGCAGGAAGTTGAGTCATCTGATCTTCTGTTCTTTGTCCTCTCAGGTTCCTAGCTTGACATCCCCATTTCCACTGAAATTCTGCCTGTTTTTTACTCTAAAATGGCATCTCAGCAATGCCTCAACAGGGAGAATACTAGTGTTAGAACAGCGAAATACTGCCCCTTGCTCTGCCCAGTTCTCCCATCAGCAGAGACGTTTGAATAGATTGAGTCAAAATGAGTGATCCCATGAGAGCAACTGCTCAGTAATTTCTCAGCTGGCAACTCACATGCATTCATTCTTTACTAGTGTCCACGCTAAAAACGTGATGTAAAAGAGGAACCTACATATACGTGGTGCTGGACTCTCTTGAATGCAGCAGTTCTGCAACAAAACTAGAATTTAAGTAGCTGTGTGCCAGAAACAGATGGACTATTTAGTGGAGCCAGCAGAATATTTCCCTGGGTTATTTCACAATAATTTGATGAAAACAGGCGATGCATTTTCATCACTCATTCTTGCCTGCAAAATAGTTCGCAGAAAAAGCTGTTTTTGAGATTTTGGATGTGGATGATTTGTGTACCTTTGTTTTCACCCTGTTGTCTCCAGCTTGCACAGCTGTAGCAGGAAGGCTGTTCCTTCTCTGAGGGAGTGGCTGTCTCAAAGCAGACCGTTTCTGTCATAGGCACTATTCCCTAAGTGGAGAATTTCAGAGATCTTCCTTGCAAGCAATTTCAGGCTTATCGGTTCTACAAAAGACTTTACAATACTGTCAGCCATCTAGTGGAGCTGTAATGAACAGCAACAAAATGTTCTTTTGCTAGTCAAATTCTTCCACCTCCCCAAACAACATTAACTATGGTGGCTGAAGTATTGTCACTGTAAACTGAGACCACAAGGAAGGGGAGGTGTGCTTGCAAAGCGAGCAACCCACGCTGGTGTGCAAGAAAATGAGGAGCTATGGAAAGAGGCTAGTTGGGACCTCCTGAGTGAGCTCAAGTACTAAAAGAAGTGCATGGAAAGGGGAAGCGGAAGGGGCTACCCCTGGAAGACTATGGAAGCATTAACCGGGTAGGCAGCGTAGAATTAGAAAAGGCCATAGCTCATCTAGAATTGAAACTGGTGAAGAGGATGAAGGCAGTAAGAAGGGCTTCTGCAGATACATTGACAGGAACATCAAGGAAAGAGACAAAGAGTCTAGTAGCAAAGGACAATCTTTGCCTTGGCCTTTGCTGTCAAGGCTTGTGCTTAGTAGGAAAGTTTGAGGGAGAGAGGTACTACCTACTGTAGAGTAGGATTGAGTTAGGGATCATTTAAGTAAACCAGACATATAAAAGCCCATGGGACCAAATGCATGTATCCAAGGGTGCTGAAGGAGCTGGCTTTTACCATTGTGAGGCTGCTGTCGATTGTTTTTGAAAGGTCATGGTGATCAGGGGACATCCCTATTCATCGGAGAAAGGGGGAAGCAAAACTCATCTTCCAAGAATAGGTAAAGGATGATCCAAAGTACTTATAGGCCGGTCAGCCTCACATTTGTCCCCAATAATATTTTAAAACAGATCATCCTGGTAGTAATTTTCAGGCACATGAAAGACAAGAAGACTGTGAGTAGCCAGTATGGATTTACCAAGAGAAATTATGCTGAACTTAATCTGCCTTCTTTCTGTGGTGAGGTGATTCCTTCTGTGGATAAGGAGAGACCAGTGCATATCTTTTACCGTGTTTTAGCAAGGCTCTTAACAAGTTTTCCCATGGCATACTTGTAGCCTCATTAGGGAGATGCGGACTGAATGGGTGGACTACAGCATGGATGGAAAAACTGTCTGGACCAGTGACCCTGGGAAGGGTCCAGTGGAGGGGCACAAAAATGGTCAGGGGCGGAAGCACGTGTCATACAGGGAGAGGCTAAGGGAGTGGAGTGTGTTCACCCTGGAGAAGAGAAGGCTAAGGAGGGAGTCTTATTGCAGTCTACTACAGGAGAATTACAGAGAAGACAGAACCAGACTTTTCTCAGAAATGTACAGAGAAAGGAAAAGAGTAATAGTAACAGATTGCAGTAAAGTCCAACTGGATCAAAGGAAAATAATTTTGACAGTAAAGGTGGTCAGACTGAAACAGTTTGACTTGGGAGGTTGTGGGATCTCCATCACTGGGTATTTTCAAAACTCATCTGGATGAGGCCCTGAGCAACCTGAACTAGGGTCTGATGTGAGGAAGGTGTTGGACTGAGTCACCTCCAAAGGTCGCTTCCAACCTATGTTATTTTAAGTGTCCATGATTCTGTAGCTTTATGAGTTTGGAATGTGTTTTTTTCATAGTCTGCTATGACAGAGCAGTAGCTCCAAAGCACTGTGCCTAGAGTGGTCTTAATATGGTAAATTGCGGAAAAAAACCTCTTAACTTCAATGTGAAAAATGCTCAAGAAGCACTGACAATGTCCAGTGACAATAGCAGACAAAATCAAAATTGCTTTCTGTAAAAGTAGTTTGCAAGACTGTGGAGAATTCCTTTGAGGCCATATACAATCTCAAGAACTGTTGCACATCTGAAGATATGTTACAGCATTGCCCCCAGGATCTGCTGTTTGTACTGCTTATACCTGTGTTCGGAATGCAAGATGACTGTAACAAATTCATCATCACCCGCAAAATTGTTTGCTTGCTTTAGCTGTATACACTTAAAGCATTAGGTGCTTTTAAGCCATGAAGTCAAATTAGGATTTTGTTTTGATGGGGAAATCTCTACTCCTTTATAAATATAACCACGTATCTTAAGTACATTTTAGCATTGGTGAGAAGCCACTTTTGGTCAGTCTTCTCTTAAGACTGCTCAAGGGCTGGTCTGAGAAATCTGAAAAGGGTGATTAGAAACAACAATCTTATTTTTAGGAAGCTTAAAGTCATGATGTCAAAGCCCACAACTCCCAGGGAAAACATAAAAATGTTAAAAAAGACTGCCCTCTTGTGCATTTTCAGTCTTCCTCTAGTAGCTCAGATCTTGTTCACTGATTAATTTAATAAAATTCTACTACATCTCAGTTAATGAGAGCTGCCACCATTTAAAATGTTATCTAGTATCCTGACAAATTTTTATGATTCTCCTATTAATCTGTTGTAATTCTTCATTTTGATAGGTTTTCTTCATGGAAATCGTCATTGTTTGGCTCCTATCCACTGACTTACAAATCCATTGAAATATTTCCCGATAGTCTTTAATTCTGTACTAATGGCTATTAATATAATAATGAGGTTGAAAACAAAAGTTTAAAATTTCATAGTTTAGATTTTCAAAGCTATATCTTTATAGATGATGTACATTATTCCAATAGAAATATTATAGGCCATTCATTTACAGATGTCACACATGCTTTCATAGAAGATGCAATGTTTATAGGCATCTAAAACTGTAAAGGTGTCAATATAGTTTAAATATCCCCTGAAGATGAGGCATGATCTTTTATTTCTATTTTTTTTAATGCATTGAACTGGAGATGGTGGGAAGTGCTGCTCATTTCCTCAGTTATGACAAGGCAGAATAAATAGCACCCTCCGGGTATTGGTACATGTGACAACAGATTAAGCCCAAATTGATGTCATTTTGTTCGAGGAATCTGGTTGGTAAAGTGCATCAGTTCTGGAATTAATTCACAAGCCAGTCAGCCCTCCCAGCTGTGACCACCGTTGGGAGAGGGGCCAGGGAGGCAGCTGGGGCCAGCAACCTCCTCGTCCATTCCAGCTTAATCCACCCTGGCGAGTGTGTGCTGACACACTCCGTCACACCTGCTCAACTGTATTATCGCAAGTACAAGTTACACAGAATTTGGCTCTTCCCTCGGCCTCAGTGATCAGTTCTGTCTGATGAATAATTGTAAGTGGAATCTAGCACGCTCTCTCTCTGAAGGGTTATGGAGCAATAAAAAAGTTTGTTGTTGCCATTAAGTCAGCAGATTTGACTGTGATAAAGAGCAAATCTGTTGAGTAAGAAGGTACTATTTTTACATAGCTGCATTACAGAATAAAGTATATGTGTGTGACAGAAATAGCTTATTCTGTAACGGAAGGATGTTAGAGCTTCTCTGTGTTCATTAGGGACTTTATCATGGGTGTTGACTTTAAGTAAAAGCACTCAGCTGTTGACTGTGTAAAACCTGAATATTCAATATTATTTGATCTTTTTTCTGCCTAAAATGATCAGCTCCCACATCCCCCAGTCACTCCTGGCCTTCTACAGGATTGCCGGGTTGTTTCAGATAGGTCTAACTGCAGGTTTCACGAGCACCTGAATTCACCTGACAGTGCCTGACTCTAGGGCAGAGTGCCGGGCTCTCTCAAGCTTTCGAGAAGTGTGGGATGCAAATAGATGTGGTGCGTTCCCTTGCTAGAGCTATCCCTTCTTCTGAGTCCAGTGTTTGTCAC
Source organism: Rhinoptilus africanus (assembly GCA_013400135.1). Lineage (NCBI taxonomy): Eukaryota > Metazoa > Chordata > Aves > Charadriiformes > Glareolidae > Rhinoptilus > Rhinoptilus africanus. The sequence continues at coordinate 603,070 of VXBO01002049.1, forward strand.
TTGTTGGAGGCTCCACAGAGTCCTTCCAGCCAGCTCTTTTGTAATTGGATTGAAAGTCTCACTAGCCACCTTGCATGGAGCAGAGAAGGAGCCTGAGGACATTGGCACCGAGCAGGAGTTCCTGACCTGTCAGTCACACTTACCCCTCCATCTATTACATGCTCCCATATAGTTTGGTCTATCATAGAAATGAACCTGTATGTGAATGTCACTGAAAGAAAAAAGATGGATTACACGCTTGATGGCTAGCAGAGTTGATCCTTCTTGGAGGTGTTAGGCAGACTTCACAGGTAGGGTCCCCTCTGATGTGTAACACAATCAAAAGCTGCACACAGCTAAGGCCACAGTGCCCATACTCCAGCGTGGGTGGAAACAGGCTTACGGGTAGGTGGAGTTGTGTCGCATTCCAGCATCCGTACAACTTGAAATGTGTCTGTCTGTCTGAACACAGCAGAGTTTCAGTTGTTCCCAGTGGGATGGTTCAGGTGGTATTTGTGACCAGGCCATGAGTGGATGCTGCAGTGTTTAGATCAGAATTGTGTCACACCTGATGGGCTGCGACGTCTCTGCAGGTCCCTTTCCCCAACGAAGAAACACATCGCTTTCTTGGAAGGAGAAAGGTTTGGGTGTGTGGTTTTATTAAGGTAAATGAAAGTGTCACTTTACATGTGACCATGAGATGGAGCCACCACAACACTGGCAAAATCACTGCACATCAGGAGAAATTCAGTCCAGGGCTGTTTGTTTCTGAGCCCTGCGTTTTTTAGACAGGCTCTGGTTTTCTCATTTTGGGCATGTTTCCATTCTGCGGTCTCCCACTAGGAAGATGTGGGGGTTTTTTTCCCCATACTTGGTAATGTATTTTGTATTGCATTTTTGTAGCCTCTGTCAGCATAAACAAAAATAGGAAATGCTCATTCCTGCATTCAGCTTTTAATAACTTGGCGTATGATCTGAACTAATTCTTTGTCATTAAAAATAAGTGTTCCTTGAAAAATCACTTCCAGTGGAGAGCCCTATCTGATTTTGATGTTCTGGCTACCTCGTTAGCTTTATTTTAGATAGCAGCAAGTGTAGCTATTTTAATAACTGTTTGAGATCTTAATCAGACTGAAGTCTGAAAGATAGGGGGGAAAAGTCTTTTTAGTTTTCCTTGGTGTCATATCTTTAGTTTGTAGAAGAAACTTACCCAGAACAGTTAAATCCTGGAGCATTTATACACCATTTGTTGATGATAGGTTTACAACGATTTTGTTCAAGATTTTCATCTTCTAATTCACTTGGATGATTTGAGATAATTATTTCAGATTTTAAATAATTGTCACCTCCGATTTTTAAAATACTTTTTCTTGTTTGTACTGTCTAGATTTGACTTCAGTTGTAATCTCCGTAAGTCCCTTTAATTTATTTCTGAACAACAGGATTTTTCAGGCAGCCTATGAAATATTGTTTAGAAAAATATTTATAGAGACGCTTGAATTGCTACTCTGACTTAATATTGTTGATAAAACCAGGTGGCATGGTAGAGACTACTGCTGCTTGGTGAGTGAAGGATAGACTATGTGCCAGTACTGGCACAATATTTAGAAGTACACAGATTATGCTCGTGTTCAAATATGGATGTGTTGAAGATAAAGGATGAAGCCTGTCACTTTCTCTCTCCCAGTTTAAAGCTTTTCTTTCAAATATCTCCTTACTTCAGAGTCATCAAAAAGGTTTAAAGAGTAGTACTTGGAAGGCATCTGCTCTAATAGAGTTAAAACATACATAATTGTTATATAATTTAATAATACTTTAACTATATTATTAAATAAATTACACTGTTTTAAATAATGAGATAAATTTTCATATAATTCATGTTGCCCAATGTAAAATACTAAAATGACTTCATAAAAGTGAGTAGTGTTTTGGATTATAACTTTTTTGTACATGTGAAGTAAAATACGGAGGCCTATTTTTACTTTTTCTTCTTTAGACGGATGGATTCTAGCTTTTTGAAAAACATGTGAATATAAGTGATGCATCCTTTTTACATAAGGTGTTTGAGTAGCTTCGTTAGGTGTAAATGTAGAAGATTCAGATAGCTTAATATTGAGCACACGTGAGCATTGGGAGATGCAAGTCAGTAGTAACCAGCGCTGATCAGCACGTCCTCCAGAATGATGGTCACCAATGTCTTTGTGTTGGAGGATCCCATAAGAAGACTCCCCAGACTGTGTGTGCCTTCTAGGTCTGGCTTCATACCTCCTCCCTGGTCCCTGGCATTCTTGGAGTTGCTGTTAGAACTGCCTTATTTTCCTGATCTACTGAGTGGGGACCAAAGGCTCTAGAGATTCATTTGGTTGTCTTTTTTCAGTGAAAGCAGTGACAGACATTTGATTCGATGAATTAGAAATGCAAGATCATTAAAGGAGATGACTGCAATAATGTATCTGTCAACCAGAGCAGTGTTTACTTAGAGTTTATTTCTTGCTTAAGTGCACTACTGCCCTTAGCTTTGGTGCATTAAGGCTCTTTTTAACTCTGTCATACACACATTTGATGAGACTTCACTCTTCCTGATGTAAATTTTCCTAGAAAAATAAAGATTTAACGTTCAAGATTTAACTAAAAACTGAAACTAAAAAATCAATCCACTGGCATATGAACTTTCCAGCATTGCCTTTTTTCTAGCATACTGTTTTTCTTACAGCTAGGTCCTCATGGCTCTTTCTGCAAAAGGACAAGGCACACAAGTGCTTATGTCAGAGAAACTATCTGTCTTCTCTGTTTATAGAAAGAAATGTGCAGCGAGATTTTGATTTGTTCAAAATACTGTGCTCCTCAGAGAGAAGCTAGAACTAAATATTTGTAAGACAGTGAGGCCATCTACTTGAATGCTTTTACGCACGGGGACTTAGCTTGAAGTTAGTGAAATTCCACTGTTGGCCAAGAAACTTTTGTGTGTTATCCATATGCTAATTTAAAAAGTGACGTTAGAATAACTCAGTACTAAATCAGGATGCAAGAATGTGTGCAGAATACAAACAAATACTTTCACTTGCCAGCCAGCCACCATGAATAAATGCACAAAGTACTCTTTCTAAGGTGACAACCATTTATGTATAGTCAACTTGAAATTCTTGTTTCATTAAATAATTGTGCCTGATTGGCTCAACACCTGAGGCTTATCATAAAGTATGCATTTCACAGCTCTTTTCAACGGACAAGTTTCTTTTTCCTTCCATCCTTAGGGAGCCTTTCCATAAGCTCTTGGTTCAAGGTCTTATCAAGAATCAGACATTCAGACTAACAACAACAGGCCAGTGTCTGAAGAGAGAGGAGGTTGATCTCACTGGTAAGAGAGACTGCATGGGAAAATCAGCATCCCGAAAGCCAGGGAGTGCTTTGGTGTACAAGTCTCAGTGCTGGGAAAATTTGGAAGAGAAAACGAATCCTTGTAATATTTAAACTGGAGAGCAACTTCTATGAGTTTTGGATTCATATGCCCTGCTGAGTGCACAGCAACCCTACTAATTCAGCAGCCTTTAATTGCCTCCAAACACAGAAGCAATGGTATAGTATTATTTTAGTTCCAGTATAATCCAGAAGATCGGAGGTCAGTTTTGTTAAGACGCTGCTCAGCGGCTTGCTGAATGGAGCTAGTAGTCCCAGCAAACAGACAACCTACAAAACCATCGTGGCAAAGCTAACACAGGTGTTGGTGTGTTCACTAGACATTAGGAATGTAAAATGGGTATAGAAAAAAGTGCTGTTTCTCCAGTTCTGTCCAGTGCCTTCACTGCATAAGATGGAGCAGCAAGTCCTGGCTTAGGGACCTGTAGCAACAAGAATGATTAGGTCGTATTTGCCTCCCTTAAGCACTCCTCTCACAAAACCTTGTTTTCACTGTTCTTCTGCATACAAACCCAGTAAGTCAGTTAAAAAAAAAACCAACCCCCAAACAAACAAACCCCCTTATATTTACCACTGTGTGCTATCCTATTTTCTTACAAAAAAGCTGGGACTTTTCTGTAGCAGGTGGTTTTGCTTAATGGCACCTTTATCAGTCTAAATGCCCCTTTCCATCTCTAAATTCATGCAACAGATGGCACGTTCTTGTCAGGATAATATACTGCAATTGGAACCTATAAATCTGGTGTTGGTAAAAGCTAAGTACAGGTCAGAGTTGTACTAAACCACTGCACCTATCAAGGAGATTTTAAATGTCATGGGTATAAGAATGTTTAAATATCAGGGGCTATCAAAGTAGGGGAACATAGGATGAGTGCCAGATACAGCTTCCAAATGGTAGAAGGAGACTTCCTGTCATGATGTAATGGAAACATTGGAATATTAGTTGTGTTAAAAGGAGGAAAAACTTGGGAGGGAAGAGGGTGTTTATAATGGGTGTTTTTTTCTCTTTAAGATATTTGGAAACCAAAATACCCCACTAGAAATAGGTTTCCTTCTTATGCTTAGGGAACAAAACTAATTGCTGTTACAAATGAGCAAAATTCATTTTAGTGTTTTGCGTATGTCTTAATATTTAGGAACTGAACCAGTTCACGTAAAAACTGGTGAGAGGCTCCAAGTTACTTGGGAAAAAATGAGCAAATCTAAGCACAATGGAATAGACCCTGAAGAACTAGTGAAAGAGTATGGCATTGACACCCTACGTCTTTACATTCTGTTTGCTGCTCCTCCAGAACAAGATATTTTGTGGGATGCTAAAAGTAAGTTGGATTGTTTCTGTTGCTTGTTTTGTGGGGTTTTTTTTTCCTAGCGTGTTGTATTTTAAACAGAAATTAATACAGTTCCTGATGCCCACATTTTGGAACAAGTGAATAAAAAAGCATAGCAAGCATGTTTAAATGTTTATTTCTTTTAAAAGAGAGGTTGCCACAAAGATGTCACTGAGAGGCAGGCTTGCAAGATTATTTCAAGCTGCTTACCTCTTTCGAGCTAAAACCATGTATGAAAAGTACTTCTTAAATGGTATTTTCTTCTGGAAACTTGGACCTCATTCTCTTATTTTTTATTAGCTATGATTGATCGACCGAAAATGATTATTTTATTCATTATAGTTTTTTTAAATCATATCAGATTACAGATAAAACTTTGCAATTTTTTTAATTCCTTTTTTTTACACATGTATGCAATGGCTTTTTTTAAACTGGACCATGAAATACTTCTCAAAAGAATTCCATAAGAAGATAATCGGAGTTCCTAGTAACTAGTATTTGTACACTCATGACATTTTTATGAGCTTAGTTCTTGAATAAGATAAGATTTACCCTCCTACACACTTATTTACTTCCATCATGCAATTTGTCATACTGACAGATACTAATTTCTTTTATCTGCTGTGGTTCATACATTTTGATGTAGTCTTATGCATACATTTAAATCTAACCTTCTTGTTGCATAAGGCTTTATTAAAACACTCCATGTCTGATTTAAAAACATGTTTTTCTTCATTCTTTCTTGTGTTAGCTTCTTGCTACTCAGTTCAGCCTGCACTAAGCATTTTTTCAGTTATTATTACATTCATATGTGTTTAGTTACATATTATGGCACTGATGTATGCACTAGAGGAGTGTGCTGTATGACTTTTCTCAGTTGGCTTTCTGTCATTATCTAATCATAACAGTATGGAGCTAGGCATGCGAAGAGGTAACGTCTCTTAAAAAAAACAACTGCTTGGAATCAAGCTGTAATTCCTGCGTCCCTAACAGTACACAGGTACATATGTCCCTCTGTAGCAGCTAATTCAGTGATACACAATCTCTTTGCTGTATTTTTCCAGCTTGAAAATTGAATAACTAAATTAGTATGCGAATTGTGAGTACAAAATCTGAGTTGCAAAGTACACTAGAGCTTGGTGGTTAAACATTCTTTAAGAAAGCTAAGCACATGCAGGTATTATCCTACCAAAAATTAATTTAGTCATTCAAACCAACCTGTTTACGACTTGAGAAATACAAAGAAAGATTTCAGTCATGTCATGTTAAAAGAGTAATAGAAAAAGTGAACAAAAGGAGATGTTAGCAGCCTAAAGATATTTCCAGAGGGGAAAAATGGAAAGTAGGTGAAAAACTTCTCTTAAATCTTTACAGTTTGGTCTGAATTTCTTAAAAATAACAAAATAATGAATGCGTAAATTGAAGAAATCAAGCAAGTTGTGGCAGGTTTGACTTGGCTACATACTAGGTGCCCACCAAGCCACTCTAGTGCTCTTCTTTCCTCAACTGGACAGGAGGAGAAAAATATGACAAAAGGTCTGTGGGTTGAGATAAGAACATCTCAGGCAAAACAGACTCAAGTTGGGGAAATGGATTTAATTTATTAACAATCAAGATCAGAGTAAGGTAATGAGAAATAAAACCAAATCTTAAAACACCGTCCCCCCACCACTCCTTTCTTCCCAGGCTCAACTTCACTCCTGATTTTCTCTACCTCCTCTCCACCTGAGTGACACAGGGGGATAGGGAACGGGGATCCTCACGTTCTTTCCCTGCTCCAGCATGGGGTCCTTCCCACAGGAGACAGTCCTCCCTGAAATTGTCCAATATGAGTCCTTCTGACGGGCTGCAGTTCTTCACAAACTGCTCCAGCATGGGTCCCATCCACAGGGTGCAGTTCTTCAGGAACAGACTGCTCCAGCGTGGGTCCCCCATGGGGACCCTGACAGCAAACCTGCTGCCCCTTGGGTTCCTCTATCCACGGGGCCACAGGTCCTGCCAGGAACCTGCTCCAGCATGGTCTTCCCACAGGATCATAGCCTCCGTCGGGCATCCACCTGGTCCAGCGTGGGGTCCCCCACGGGCTGCAGGTGGATATCTGTTCCACTGTTACCCTCCATGGGCTGCAGGGGGACAGCCTGCCTCAGCACGGTCATCATCATGGGCTTCAGTGAATCTCTGCTCCGGCACCTGGAGCACCTCCTCCCCCTCCTTCTGCACTGACCTTGGTGTCTACAGAGTTGTTTCTCCCACATACTCTCAGTCCTCTCTTCTGGCTGCTGTTCCCCAGCAGGTTCTTTCCCCTTCTTAAATATATTATCACAGGGGCGCCACCACCATCGCTGTTTGGCTCAGCCTTGGCCAGCAGCAGATCTGTCTTGCAGCCATCTGGCATTGGCTCTATCAGACATGGGGGAAGCTTCTAGCATCTTCTCACAGAAGCCACCCCTGTAGCCCCCTAGTACCGAAACCTTGCCAGGCAAACCCAATGCACACAGTTGTCTTATTCGGAGAATATTAAATACTGATTCTCAGTTGCCATGATCCCTCTCTTCACTGGATGTGTTTTGATAGCCTTTTGAGTATTGCCCTCCAGACTAGATTCCTTGTCTTTTCGGTTGTGGACATGTAGGCAGGGCCTCATGTTGTTCTTTTCCCTTCTCCCCTGGTGCGGGAGCAATCTTCCAGACTACGCAGGACAAGATGTGGTCAAAATTACCCAGCATCTTATTACACCGTTTGCATAATGTCAAGCCTATGGTGTCTAGATGATCTACATGCTTCTGGTATGAAGAGGATATGGAAAGTTTGCGAAGAGCATCATACTCCCTGTCCCACCCATCCCAGTTCATGAGGATCATGCAGACATAGTCACCGAGGTTGTATTTTACTGGTCCCAGATGTACAGGAAGTCTTTCATCTAGTGCCATCAGACAGATAATCCACCTGTATTACAGTCACTCACATGTCCTTTACCTCTCCCTGACAGTCTTTTCAAGTGATGTTGCTGGAGCAGAATTGGAAGTTCTTGCCAGTTGGGACATCTTAAGATATGTTGATACTGTGCAGTGCAGTGTGATGTCGTGCTGTGCAGTCTAGCAGAAACACAACACATCTGTAAGACAGAGCTAAAGCCCTATCAGTGCCATACCTCAAGCCATACCTTCAGTGGTGGCTCTGCACCATGCCACATGGAGGACCTGACTGTGAGCAGCAGTAGCTTGGGGCCTCTCTGTAGCATGCTCCCTAGATCACAGAAAGACATTATTAGAGCAGCCACAGAGCAGGACTGATGTCTGCAGGGTCAAGGTGAACAGCTTTACAATCTTCCCATCACAAACTAAGCTGTGTTAAAAGATGGTACCAAGTATCAGAGCCTATACTTATTAGTACAGCAACATCTTTGTAGCAACAAAAGTAGATGTCATTTCTAAAATCAAATTTTAGAAGGAATCTCTCAATTTAAAAAATATGTGTGTATGTTTGCATTCTTCCATGAATTTGAAAAATGAGAGCATGTAGAACTGTTTGTGGAGTCATTAAAACAGGAGATGAACATTCTAACATTGATGTAACATTGGGTTATTTTACAGATTGAGCAAATATTCCTGCTGTATATATGTTTTAAAGTCATTGCAGAAAAATAATTTTGTTTTATTGACTTCTTTCCATTAAGGCAACCCAGTGTTATTTGTAAAGGCATTGACATTTTTCATTCAAAATACAGGTGTGGGGATTTTTAATGTTTTACTCTAGTGTTGAGTTTCGTGTCTGCTTTTCTTTAAAGTTCTGTATTCATTCATTATAACTGGAATTTGTTTCTGCAATCTTTCATTAATCTCAGCCGATGCTATGCCAGGTGTTCAGAGATGGCAGATGCGCCTCTGGACGCTTGCAACCAAACTTATTGAAGCGAGGACTTCAGGAACCATGCCCAATCCTGAGCTTCTGAATAAGAAAGAGAAGGCTGAAGCCAGAAAAATCTGGGAGCAGAAGAATCTGGTGATATCTGAGGTTAAAAGAAACACATAGTTTGTAAATGACCAAATAAGTTGCTGCTCATGCTAAAACTGTATGCTTGACTTACAGAGCCAGAAGGTTTTTTTCCCCAGATGAGTAGCTCATAAAATAATTTTTAAGTGAATTATTCTCTGTTTAAGTAATTTTATTTGCCTACAAATCTTATGGGACAGAACTCTTGCAAAGTAGTAAGATTTGGATTGGCAAAATTTCTCTGCTGTGTGCCTCCTTTAAAGGATGAAGTATTATGGCATTAAAATATTATCAGTCTGGGTTTGGAGTAACTCCGTTTCCAGTAGCAAAGCTGTAGGTGAGTTATTCAGGTTATCCCTTACAAGAGCTTTTGATCCGTTTGCTTCACACCTCATTATCATGCCTGCTGTTTCATATAGAATGAAAACAAGTTGTTGGAGAAAATATATTAGCATATCCTAAGAAAAAAAGTTATTGAAATGATTGTTCCTCTCTTCTTATGTGTTGTCTCATGCTGTGATTAGTGTGAATTCAACTATCAGGAGACATAAATACCTGCAAAATTAACTTAATATTTTTTTCTATGGATAAAAACTTTTCCTGATTTAAATCCTGTGGCAAGGGACCTTCCAAGTGTTTTAGTGGACACTAGAATTACAATCTTGCTATGGATGGACAAGCTGTCAACAGCGTAACTGGATTTACAAGTATGAAGGCCTCTTGTAGGGGCAAAGAGAAGATATTTTGTGAAAGAAAATAAAGAGTGATTACTAATATACTGTTCTAATTGGCATTGATTGAAGCTTTTAAAATCCTGAAACAGAGGGAGAGCAAGTCTACTGAATTTTTATATTACTATTTTTCCATGCACACATGTGGTTGCATATATGATGTGTTTGCATGCCAAAGTGATTTTCATGTAAGAGGCAAGATACTCCATGTTTGAGAATTTTAAATAATTAGTGACAAACCTTTTCTTTTAATACAAGGTGACGGAGTACTTCACAAAGGATCATTTGTTCAATGCAGCTATTTCTCGATTGATGAGCCTCAGTAACGCACTCCATGTAAGTATGTCAAATGAATGAAGGTATTTTTTCTGTCGTCCCTGTTCCTGAAAGCTTCTATACAAAGTAGGAGCTGCCCAAACTATAGGTCCAGCATTCCAAAAGTCACTGGTAGTTATTACCATTGCTACTAACTCGAGAGACTTAGGTGGAATTATTTGGTTCAAAACCAGAATGTAGTCTCACTGTAACCCTGAAATATATTATTTTGCAGGACTAACTTGATGATCATATTAGAGCCACTATGTTCTGACGTTTACACCTGCATCATGTAATTTCAAAGGATGTGTTTTGTTTAGCTCTGTTCTTTCTTCTCTTTTTTAAACAAGTTGCATAGGTAGCTAAGTATAGCAGTACACTGTAGAATTATCAAACATTCTGATTTAAAGAAAGGGGTTACTCTTTACAAGGAAAATCACACATAATCTTACATTCCTCAGAGACAGCTTTCACCATGGAACTGTCTGCTAGTAATAGAGTTTGCAAATTCCCCTTTTTAAAACAAGCATAAAAATAACTTAAGCATTTTTTATTTAGAGTGTTATGAGAGAGTGGTGATAGATCAGATATAATAAACACCTTCATTTTTGTTACTACTCTTAGATCTGGTTGAGCATTCTTTCAGACATATATATAATGGTAATGTGATCTAGACCAGAAATCGAATTAAAATTTGAGGGGTTTAGCTTCTTTGCTGAAGTATCTTTCTATACCTTATGGAATCCAAGGAGATTATTGGCAAAATCAAGGAACTTAATGAAAAGTTAAGTAGGGCACGCACAAGTGCTATACTGAAATAAGGTAAGGCTGGGATACTGTGTGGTGTTGGGAAGGACACACATTTATTTATCTCCAGCTCAGTGATTCATATGCATTTTGGGCTGGTGGATGGTGATAAGTGACTGGTAAAAAATAAAGCAAGGAATAAAAATCAGTGTCCTCTGGACAGCCTCTGGACAGTTTGACCACTGGCATATTTCTTGACCACAGAAGTCAGTGCAGTATCTTTCAAGAACAAGTTTCCCTGTAAGATGGGGACACTTCCTCTTTCGGTCCCATTTGAAAGGAGGAAGTGGGGAGATGGATGAAGATTAAATATAGAAAAAAGGTAGTAGTTACTAAAACTTATCAAGTCTAGTTTGCACTGACCTTATTAGTATCAGTGATAAGAAGATGCTATCTGGAAGCATTTGTGATCTGTGTCAAACAAATCACTGGGTTTGGACAGTTTTCTAGAAGATGGGAATGGGTTGTTCTTCACACGCACCAACTAATTCTCCTAAGTATTGATATTTATCTGTGCTGTATCATTAGAGAGGCAAATTACAAATAAATTCAGAATCTGAATTTCCCATGGGATGTAATCTCTCTGAGTCATAACAGTCAAATAAAGAAAGTTTACCCAGCTACTTTTAGTACTATATCTTTTCTGTTAAGATACAATAAATAAAGGAACGAAGGTTCAAATTTTGTCAGTCTAGCACCTTTTGCAAGAAATTGAAAATCTGCTGTACTGGAGAAGCCGCACACTTTACTAAAGTAATCTGAACATCAAACTGTAAAAAGCTGCGCCGCACTTTTCATTCCCAAACCTTCCTTTGGCTCTAAAACCTCTCTTAAGCACTAAATTCAGCTTTACTTAAGCCACTGTTAGGATCCCATACAACTGAACCTTGTTGTAATAAAAACCATGCTGCATTCAGTACGGTTTGATTCTCTTGTGCAAGTACTTCACCGCTTCTCAGATAGCGCTGATTTTATCTAAGAATGCACTTCTAGAAGTGGCAGCACACAAAACGGTTTTGGGGGCCACAGTTGTCCACACGGTCTGTGTTCAGGATTCCGTATTAGAGCAGATCCCCAAGGGTCAGCATCAGCTTCCTCGGGATCAGGTTCCAAGTGTTAGAGAGCACTCTGTGACCAAGAGTTGCAATTCAAATTCTCCAGAATTTTTCATAAGTTTCTAACTTACTATGAAATTATGCTGTCCTGAGCATAGAAATTGATTTTAGGGTTTATTACTGCATTTTCTTCTTAATTAAACTACTTTACCCCCACACACACCCCAGAATATTTATATTAACAATTAATTTTTCTTTTCTTTCTCTCTTTATGCTTAGCAAGCTTCTCGGCCTCTTATTCTCCACAGCACAGAATTTGAAGATGCTTTGGCTACACTCTGTATCATGGTTGCACCTATGGCTCCGCACATTGCATCAGAGATGTGGAAAGGTATTTCTAGAAATATACTTTTTGTTGCTGTTGCAGGAAAAAAGGCAAAATTGTAACATAATACATGTGTCCCTTATCCCTCAATTCTGCATTTATCTTGTCACCTTCTCTCATAGCTCCTAAACAAACTTGAAACTTGTGGTGTTCCCAGAGCTGTCTGCTTTTAGTTTCCTTTCCTTTGCCTACAAAGGTGGATTTCTTGAGACTAGCAGAGAACGGGAGAAGTAAATAAAAATCAGGACAGGACTTGCATGAGGAATTCCTGCGTCAGCCACTGTCTGCTCCTGTATGTAAAGTATTAAAAGCTGAACCTGAGACTGAAACAGCCCTTTTTTAAACAACTGTTTCAGAGTCTATGGACTACAAATATTTTCTTTCAGGAATTCAGGCAGAGAGGACCATGTCAGAGAGCTGTATGTTAAAAAGACTAAAGGAGTGTTCAATAAAAATCCTACTCTTGTAAAATTCTCCAGAGAATGAGGGATGTTATGCTGCAAATTAACCTTGCGCGGGGAGTCGGAATGGTAGACAGGAAATCTTTTTTAAGACCTGTCACAGCTGTAAACCTTGAGGTCTGAATCCAAAGTGGGCTCGGTTGCGTGGTGCGGCTGCAGTTAAAGCCTGTGAAATAAGGGATGTGCATGCCGGAGTTCAGCAGTTGCTTTTAAGGTTTATTGTGAAAAGTCCCAAGACATATGTGGGAAGATAGGAATATATTCTGCATTAAGACTGGCCACAAATTGCTATGTGGTTTTGGGCCTAATGTTAGCTTTTGGATGCTGTTTTAACAGTTTTATTTTTCACAGTCACCCTAAAACTTTCTGCATTCGAGTGTTTACAGAGCTGAGCTACTTAATAGCTTCTATTCCAGAGCGGTGCATGGCCCTGTAATAATGTTAACTGCCAAAGAAAGGCTGCTCTTGTTCGGAGCAATAACATAGGGGCTGAGACGCTGGAAACAGCAAGATGTGTTTGAAGGAGCGGGGTTTTTTCTGTGTTTTCAATTCCAATGTTTTTGAGATGTGTTAATGAAAGCTTAGTTGTTTAGTATAAAGAGTGGCATCAGACGTGATCCATCTGTTGAAAGCTACTCCTGGTCAATGTTCTCTTACAATATGAAGTACCATCAAGTAAAATTATACTTAAATGGAAGTAATTGCCGCAACTTTGTTTTCCGCATTGGTTGAGATGGAGGCAGAATGGGTTGAAGCCAATTACTTACACATGCAATGCCTTGTGAACTTGAAGTTTGACTACATATTAGAGAATACAGAATTATCAAATATGTTTGATAAACTGACAAAGAACACTAGGATGTCTTAATTAACATAACTTGTCAAATGTAGAGCTTAATCCTGCAACATTTTGAGTGTTAGCGGAGGAAGTCTTTTGTTACTGCTAAAATCACTGGAGAATAAGAATGATAAATATTTTCTGGATCTCTCTCTGATGTAAGATGAAAAGGAAGCATATAAAAATTGGGGTGTATTGCCCTCAGCTTCTGTCTGCATTTAAATATAAAATCTTGCTTGTGTGGTCCAAAGTCTGTGCATTGTAATTCAGTGCAATACCATACAAAAACATTGTGTGGTGATTATTGCCTGAAGAACTTTATGGCTAAACATGAAAATCATAATCCCTTTTAGCATGTCATCATCACACTACATCAAAGTTATTAAACAGTTTTATCAGGAAAATGTATGCATATTTAGCTACTGCATTGTGGGAAGAAATTTTGAAATACCCAATATCTAACAATTCTGCCCTGGGATTGGTATTTCTGGTGAAAAAAGTCCAACTGACAGTCTGGAGAAAGATTCCCCAAGTTCATGTTCTGAATTGCACTCTGGTTCCACCACATCTTGTTGCTCTTCTGATGCAACCAATTCCTTAAACTTTGTTATGTATAGGTGATGATGCTTTCTTACTTGAAATAATTTCAATATAAAAATGAAGCTTTCTAAATATTTCATTTTCTTTGTGCTTTAGTTCTCTGTACACGCTCAGAGTAAGTCTCTTTTTGTACCTTGGCTTTGCATCTAAATGTAGGGATAGCGCTGCTTCCTGTCTCTTAAACTAGTCAGGAAAAGGACTTTGTGTGTTATTAGCTCTATAAATAGCACCTAGTGCAGTGGACCCCCACGCTTTGATGGAAGCCTCTCCCTGCTATTGTAATGCCAATAATAAACAACACATAAGCAACGTATTTATAATGAAATACTGACATTTCATTCTAAAAGAACTTATGCGCAGCCTTTACATTTTGTTTGCTTTAGTGATTAAAACAAGGAGCATTTTTCTTTCTACAGGGGAAAATATAGTTAATATCAAACAAGATGATTTTGGAGTTGAGTAGGAATGCTGGTAGGAACAGTGACTTGTGTTAACTATGAATCACGTTATGCTTCCTTGTGTACTTAAGCTTTTTTTGAAGAATAAGGATTTTGCTTTCTTATTAGTGTTTCTCATTAGAAAGTGTTTACTACATCATGAGATATGCCTAATAGTAATTTTACTACATCCTTAAAAAAGAGAGAAGAAAAGAGCATTCTCATTAATTTTAACTGTTCGCAATTTGCTTCACAGGATAATACTTTTACTGTTGCATTGTAATCTCTCCTTTTATGCTTTTCTGATCACTGATTATGGTCAAGAAACACTGAAGAAGAAATTACACTAGAATTTAAAACTAAATGTGAAATAATGACAACCTACAATAAGACCCTGACTTGAAGGGTTGTCTTTGAAGACAGTTAAACCTCAGAACTATAGAACTTCCTGGCTAAGCACCTGGAATGTGGCTTTGTGAAGGTAATAAAATTACTTTTGACAACTGGAAGCTCTTCTGCAGGTGCAAATAGTATTTTTTCTTTTTTTTTTTCAGTTTCATTTACAGGTGTGCTGGAAATTGAAAAAAATCAACCAAGCTTTTTTCCTGTTTTAGTTTTGGAATGAAAAGCTAGGGAAAAGAGGCTAGCAGCTATAAATATTGAACTCTTGAAGGCTCTGATGTCCAAAAAATATTGGATGCTGTTAGTTTTATTTAGTAATTGCATAAAACTATTCTCCTCTGCTCAAAAAAATAACATTTAACTGCAAAACATGACATGATAAATTTTAAGTATCTAACATATTTTCTTAAATACTTGCATTCTGAATGCATTTATGTTTTAATCGCAAAAAATGCTTTTTTACTTTTTAATTGATTTCCGTTTAAATCTAAAAGCTATTTGACACAGATTGCAATGAAATGTAAAAAAAAAAAATATTGCAAATTTCTAATACAATAGCTTGTAAAATTTAAAACCTGGCTAAGTGTATAAATATGTATGTAGGTATACTCTTAGTTAGAAAAAAGTTCTTTACAGCTGGATTGAGCTGCAGATCAGTCCATCTTAATGATTACCAAATAAAGAATATGTTAGGAAAATTACAAAGATTATTTTAGAGTGTTAAGGATGCTTTGCCTGACATTTTAAGTAATGACTAGCATCAGTGATACAAGTAATTCTGATTGTAAAAATGTTATCCTGCTTTGCAAGAGCTGCCTCAGAGTTCATTTTTGAGTTTGTTGATAAACACTGCAAACTCACAACTGCAGTCTGATATCCCAAGGATGCTTCTGGTGTCATGTGCAGCTTTTAAGTATAATTAAAGTAAAATCAGATAGATTCAAGGTACAGTGATTTTTGCTATTCTGCAGCTGAAAAATTATTTTCCCAGGGGATTTAGTTTAAATGTGACCATCTTGTTTTCACGCATCAGGTAGGAAAGAAGAATTTGGTCCCTTTGTGAGCTGGATGAAGAGCATAGTTCAGTACTGGCAGTAAATATTTCCAGCGTGAATGAAGGGAAAAGCTGCTCGAATGCTGTTTGATAAGTGCCTCACCTTTCAGCAGCTGAACAATCGTAACCCAGTGCTTTGATATTCTGTTTGTGAAGGAGTTCTTTCTCCCGCTTAGAGGAGGAACAGTTTACAGTATTTTGGCGTGTCAACCTAATGGTCTTAATTGTGCAGTGAATACACTGGTTTATCGCTTAATAACATAAAAAGCGACTGTAGCCCCTCAGTGTGGGAAGAGTTCATCCGGCTGACATCTTGGCAGTTTATGAACACTAACAGGATGAGGAAATCTGTTTCCTTCCTGAAACCTTGTATCTGAGGAATATACAGACACCATTTGAGACGGGGGTTTTTTATTTTTTAGTTTGTTTGTAGTAGTACTGTATTTTACTGTTCAGACCAGGATATGAAACTGCTTATTGTGAGTCGTTACATTTTTATTAGACAAAGCACATGAAAGATATACACTGATGATAAACACATCTTAAGATGTATTAAAATGAAACATAATTATTGGAATTTGTAATGGTATAATTGTCTTAGCAACATTTTAACTGTCACTGCAGTAGCTGTCTTGCAAGAATTTCTTTGCCTGAATACAGCTATAGAAGGCTTATATAAAGAATAGAACTGAGTAGAAGCTAACTGATGTTGCAGATTTTAATTGAAAATCTGAATGCAGAAGTCCCCCTTCACAAATCCAAGAAGAAACATAATTTGGAATTAAAAAAAATTGGTTTTCCTCCAAGAGTAATAACCCAAAGTGAAGGATAGTGAGTCCTTACAAACGGAGGAAGGTAGATCATTTTCAGAAGCTTGAAAGGATTCTCGTGGAGTTTGCTGAATTGGAAACACATCGCAGAGTTAGCTGTTAGTAACCCGGGCTTTTCACAGCCCTTCTTGGTATTCCACATCTGTCACTAGGGAATACAGAAAATGAATCCCCTAGTACTCTATTGAGTAAATGTAACTTTTCCTGACTTTATCCAGTTCTGTACTACTATACCAGTTTTTCTTAGAGCTGTCTGGAAACAGCTGTTACTGTATTGCTGTCATTTCTTTGAGATTGCTGACCTTTTCACGTACAACTGACAGACACATTCCTCCTGGGCTGGTATTTTGGATATGCAACTTGCCTGATTCTGTCAAATAGGAAGATTCATTAAATAGTAAAAAAACATATCAAGAATGAAGTAACGTGTTAACACTCTTGTTCTTGGAAGAGTCTGCAGAGGCGAGTAAGATACTGACCCAGGACGCATCTCCGCGTACCCTTACACACTCCTGCTCTGAGCTTCTTAAAAACTTTTATCTGCTTGTCTGCTAGTGAGGTGGACTAACATATTTCTATTGGTTTGATTTGCTAAATCCAAAAGTTATGAACATTTGGGTAACGCACCCTCATAGTCACCTTATACTGTCCCTTCTGATCTTCTTCTGTCTCCTGTTAGAAAATGCCTAGTCCTAAACTCTGATACTGGCACTGCTTCAGATGCCTTCATTAACTTCCTTTTATCACCCATTAAGACTTCCGTCCTCCTTGCCTTTCCTGCTTTGTTAACCTTTCTGTACTGGCCCTTGTCCCATGCCAGCACTTACTCAGTTTACTCCATAATCGCATCTTTTTCTCTTGCCTACATAATTTTGTGTCAAACTAGCTGCGCTGTTGCTGGAATTTTACAGATATTTTTTTCTAGTGCTTTTTTTCTGTAAGAAATTAAGAATTACCTTGCTGTTCTAACTTACCTTGCTGGTACATGATTGCTTCCACAATTTCCTTCTTAAATCTCTTTAAAATGAGAATCTGCTCTTCCCCCCGTAAACAGCACCTTAGGGGAAGTATTATGCTTATGAAATACTCATGTAATGCTAATATAACATTGCCATGAGCTGAAATGTTGTCAGACTTGTCCCGTCCTCTTCTTCTCTCAACTCATTTACAGTAATACAGTATACATTTAACTTGTGGTTTTAACTTGGGCTCCAATGCTGTGAGTTACTCGTTAGGGAAACCTTGTTTTAGTATTAGCTTGCTGGTCAGTAAAAGTTCATTGAAGCAGATCCCATTGCAAGATCACAGCTTCAGATTGAGCACAAGTGTTGTCCTTGATCTGTCCCATATGGATGTACAGATGTGTACATATAAGTAAATGGCTTACAGTAAGTAAAAATACACTCAGTTGGCTTTTTGTCTGATGTCTGCAAGAGAATCTATAGCCATAAAAGCAAAATATGGCAAGAAATGTAAAGCAAAATGCATGGTGCTTCATAATGTGCACTTCACTATGCACTTTCCAGTACAATAAGACAGTAAAGCAGGTTTTTAATGTTTTCATAATAAAAGTCTGTGAAATGATTGGTTATTAACCTGTCGAATAGTGCTTTTGTGTAAGGTCTCAGAATCAAGTATGAAGGCTGGAAGAGGGGTCTGCCCTGGTCCTGACAAGTGGACTATCACCATTCTGGATCATAGCGATGAAGTTTCTGGTTTAGTGTGTGCTGCATTTTGAAAATGCAAACCAAATTACTGTGTTTTCTGTGTCCTACAGCTCACAAAATGTGAATTGAGGCAGAAAGCCAAACATGCAACATAACTAAAACCTTCATTTTGGTTTTCTGACAAACTCTGTTTTCTGAAACTAGTTCTGTTGACTTTTGCACTTCTTTTTTTTAATATGGATGAGCTCATAACTCATTTTGTAGCAAGAAAATGCACCAAAAGATAGACATTGTGCTGGTCACACTTTATCTGCTTCAGAATACATTTCAATTTTTTTATTAGTAGATTTATTAGGACTGTGAGCCTCCACAGGGATTAAAAGTGACCCTGGTTTTGCTTTCATAGATAGAAGCTCTAGACTTCTATCAGAAAGTGGTTTTTAAACAGTTTGAAGAATCCACTTCAACAGGAAAATAAGGAGTGGCCAGTATGCATGCTTCTGCCACGAGGCATGTGATCAGTTGGAAAGAAATGAGCTCATCTGGATGTTTTAAAGCCAAAAAGGGAAGAATCTAGCAGCTGTTGTCTTTAAAGTCATAGTGATAATGAATCACCAATGCAAAGATTTTTTTTTTCTGCTTGAGCTACTGGCGCAACAGATAAAAAATGCACAAAACCAGATCCGCTGAAGTCTTTTAATCAATTATTTAGCTAATAAGATTGTGGCTTAGTTGTTATTCTTAGGAAATGTGCACGTGTTTGCTTGCCGTTAGAAATAGCTCCCACTGGCCCACCTCACTGCCCCGTTCTGAATCATTCAGCAAATAGCAAGTCTGTGTGTCATTGTACCAAAGCGCTTTGTCTGAAAAAGTGCTGACAGAAATCAGGCGGCTTTTTCTGGAGGAAGTTGCATTCATTCTCTTTATGTCTCTATTTACTGTTGTTCACTGTATTAGCCTAAGCAATCCAGCTGGGTCAGTTCATGTATGTATTACGCACGTCTGCCGTTGTGCTGTGTTTTGAACAGCTTCAGGTACTTCAGTCTCAACAGTGAATCTTGTGTTGATGGGTTTTCTTTATGCTCTTGCTGGAGTTGCCCTAAACCAGATGAGTTTTCAAATACATTTTGCAGCTCTGGGTGAAGCATGTGCTCATAAGAAGTTTTTGTCTGTATTCTTATTCATCCACAGAGAATGTTTTTAATTTAAAAATCCCCTGGCTTCGTGAGAATCACAAGAGCAATCATCATCAATATTGATCATATATGACAGCCTCCTGTTAAATAAAATCTTTTTATTTTGTCCTGCAGCTGGAGCTAACAGCAACATAAATCCCACTCAGAAGCTTTTATTTGGTTAGAGAATGCAGCTTCAGAATGAATTGCATCCCATTCTCCTATTACTTAAACGAATCAAGAATGAATTGTCTTGGGGAGAGCAAAGCCTATTTTCAGAAAAGGAGATCATTTATAGACATTGTATGAGTTTTTTTAAATCAAAGGATAAAAAGTTTCAGAATGTCGGTATCATAAGAAGGATAGCAAGCTGTGCAAGGTATTCTTACATAGCACCTTTAATTTCTGAGAAAATAGATAACTCTCAAAATATAAGAAAATCTTGCAAGTAGCTTGACTTGCAAGAACTGCCAAGCATATTACAGATAGTAAAATAACAAGCCATACTTGTGTATCATTTTGATTGAGTTGTTAGTGAAATTTTAATCAAACTGATGGTGTTATCGAAAAAACCCCCGACAGTATTATGATTTACTTCTAGAAGTAGAGGTCAGCTTGTGTTGCAGTATTACAACTTAAAATAATGTACAGTGATCTTCTGTGCTTTTGGCAAAGTTTTGGAGTGCTAATCCAAATCTGACATGTGCCCACAACATTGGATGTTAGCATCCCTACACATGGTATAAAACAAGCACTTCAAAGAGATGTATCTCTCTGTTTATAATGTGCTGTATGCTAATGTAAACAATGTTCTTTCCTCCTAAGGAACCTGCTTTTAAAGTCAACTTTTTTCTGACCTTATTTATCAAGCAAATTTCAAAGATCAATCGTTCTGGTTACAGCACAGCTGAACGTTTGACTGGTATCACTTTCCAGGTTTGGCACATATGGAGAATAAGCTTTGTACTCATCATCACTGGGATGTTGATGTGCTGCATCAGTCCTGGCCTGAAGTAGACCCAGAATACCTTCAGCCATCAGACGTTGTGGAGATGTCTGTTCTGGTAAGAGCGTTTTTATTTATTTTTAATGGTGGTCATTTAACGCATTATGAGCTCAGAGGATGACAAAATTTCTGCTCTTGTGAAAGTTTGTTCCCTTCTTCGATGGCTCAGTGAAAGGTCATATAGAAGCGAAGCTGCAATTACCATTGTGCTGAGTAATTTAAATGGTTTCCTAAATGAAAAAATGTAGCAAATCTGGAGGGGAGATGATATAAATATAAATCTTTTTGAGTGACCGCATATTAGTACCTGTGGCGATTTGACCAATGAACAGCTGTGGATAAAGACTTTACAGTCAAAACTGCGATCAAAATACAGGTCCCTCCAGATTTTTTGCCTGACAGTGCATTTATGATCTTGGCCCTGTACAAAAATGTATAATTAGGTGACATTTCTTGTGGTACCTGTAGTGCTATGGTTGCCTCATACAATCTATCATAAACTGGTTTAAGCTGCTATGAGTTTTGCCAAACGATGTTTCCCATCTGCCTCAAGCTGAACTTGTGGCACATTTCAGCAGGCCATATTTGCAGGAATGAGGTTGAGGAAAACCAGGTATCTTTGTTAACATTATAATTGCATTCTAGTTTCTCTTTGAGCTCCAACACCTTTGTGGTCTAGGGAAAGAGCTGGCAGTTGAGCAGAAGAGTGGACATAAAACTACATTTATTTAACCTATAATTTTCCAGCATGTGTACGTGCACATGCCATGTATAGTTTGCTGTCTTTTTTTCTACATCTCTAATTAACTAGTCTGTATGCAGCATGCTCCCAGGCATCATGAAGCTTTATCGTTAGACAGAGCCACTGCAGGCCATAGAGGGACTGCCTGGAGCCAAGGGGGTGGGATCCATGAGTGTCTCAGCTCTTCCACACGCTGAATCCAGGGCAACTTGCATTCAGGTTCTTCGTGCTCAGCTGTTATGGCAGTCTGTAGTTAAATAGCTATTACTTCTGCAGGACCCCTGCCTTTTTACCTGTTCACCAAAGAGTAACCTTTAGTCTGCCATGCAAGACATTCTAAACTTAAATGGTTTAAGTTAAATTAAATGTTTCAACTTAAACACTTTTTGTGTTTCTGGACATTGAATGAGATGGAGCCTCTAGGAAGACATATCATTTGTTCGTGTAAAACTGCGTGTTCTGTGCGTGTGTAGGAGAAACGGAAGCAATGCATTTTATCTATACTTCATTCTGTTAGCTCCTTTGGGTAGAAGGAGTAAGGCAGTTGGGTTATTTTTGTTCAGCTGGGTTTTTTGAGGAGGGAAGAGATTGGTTGCATTTAGGGGAAGTCGTGTTGCTGTAGATTTCCTTAATCACAGCATCTTTGCAAATAATTTCGTATCTTGCTAGATCTCTCTGTCAGTCCACTTGAACAGAATGAGAAATGCTGCTAAAATATACATTTTCCTAACGTTCAACATACATCCTTACCAGAGGCCACAGAGTATGTCTTTTCGGAGGAAATTTTCAATTGACGTCTTTTCCCTAGCCCAGGAGAAGGACTCAAGTGCCAGCTGGAGTTAATAGCAGACTTAGCCTAATATTCACTGTGGGTTTATTGCTTTTTTTCTTTCTTTCCTTCTTTCTTTAAGTGATAAACATTTATTTATACCAGTAAAAAGGTCATATATCCACAAAAATCGTCACTGAGGTATAATCACTTTGCTCAAGCTTAAAATAAACCTTCACATTCAAACCCAGCTAGCAAACATCTTAAATTCCAGCACTGAGGTTATAAGGAAGTCATGAATGAGAAACTGTAATTACAGAAACTTCTTTGCAATTGTCATTAAAGCAAACATGTTGTTAAACATATCTTTAAACTAAAAACTTCATCAATACAAGGAAAACTGAACTCAATGATTCTAAGATTGTGCAACTGAATATAAAAACACGTAAACATTTCACTGATATTTTTCTGCTAACGTTAAAACTTCCTTCTCAAGAATACAGAAGAATAAACATTAATTTTGCTTTAAACAACCATTGTGAAGATTATTTTTGTTTCTTTTCCTGAATAATTTTGCCAAAGCTATAGCCTTGTGTAGAAGCCCTCTAATAAGAGAGAGCAACGCCTGCGTGCTCAGACATATATTCATGGAAGAATATTATATATGTAAACCCCTTCCCTAGTTCTGAGAAAGTAAGTGAATGGAAGACCAAAGAGACAAGTTACTTTTTTGAATCGGGAATAATTCTTAAAACTAGTGCGGAGTTGGAGGGGGGCGGGTGACAACAACACACAACTGGCTTTCTCCTGAAAGAGTAAGGCAAAAGGGAAATACGGACAAGCGGGAAGAAATCATCAGAAATGTGAATATTTTCAAGTCTTGTGGACACTGTAGGTTTTTGTATGGCTGTAAAAATAAATTGCCCTCATTAAACCAAGAAACATTTGACATGCGGAGGAATTGGTTAGTTGCAAAGAGGCAGTGTCTCTTCACAAGGCTGTACAGTCACACTGAGTCTTTGGGCCACAACCCTATTCTTCTCAAGACATCAAACCGCCTCAGGCTGCCAGGGATTTGCCTGCTGAGACATTATGGTTTTATTTCTCTTGACACAAAATGCTTCATTATTTCCTGTCTGTGCTGGAGTTATGTCTTGCCATATTTAACCCAAAGCAGCAAAAGCAGGAAACTCACTGCATCCGTGGCTGATACAATACAGATTGCCTACAAGACAGACATTTAAATTCAATGAATATGGATGGTACCTGTTATTCTAAATGTTTCTGCAAAGTTGAATATTTTTAATCATACCATATACTGTTAATGCTGTGAAAAATCTGACCTGAATGTAGTGTGCATGTCATCCTACAACCACATTTCTGACTAGCATTCCTCACATTTTCTAGGTGGTGCAGAACTGTTAGCAGCTGTGGTCTTGTAACAGATGGGGGTTTTTTAAAATAAGCTAGGTTTGTGTCATTTTTCTTGCTTTGGAGTATGAGGAAGACCTAAAAGGGCACAGAAATTTACTTCTCAGAAGGTTTGTGCCTCAATGATAAAAAAATATTTGAGTTGAACTAAAAATTCCTCTCCACATTCTCCAGGTGCTTATTTTTCAGTCTTTTGTGGTTTTATTTCATCCTTCATAACTTCTCTAGTTCCCTCTAGCTCCCTCTGTCTAAAACGTCAAATTAAAAAAAAAAAAGCAGGTTCCTTCCTGAGGGGAAAAAAGGACCCAAGCCTCATTTGTTTCTCCCACTGCAGTTTGCCGTGAAGGTTTTTTCGAGAAACAAGGCTGCCAGCACCCAAGTTTCTCAGGCTGGCACTTTTACCTGGAGCTGCCGAGGGTTATGCTGGTCTAGTGAGATACAGAGAGAGAGACAGCAGAAGACATTTGTGCTGCTGAGAATCTAACCCCAGGACTAAAAGGATACATGAATAGGATGCTTGTTACGCATAACCAATCTGCCGTTTGGTAAGATTTGTGGACTCAGCTCGCAGCGTGGTGTGGGAAGATGAGGAGAGATGCTGTGGGAAGGTACACAGTGTCAGGTCGCCTGGGCTCCTCGACCTTTCTGGGAAAACACAACCGTTTATTTACTATGTTGATTTAGACCGGTTGGCTTTTCTGTTGAGCACAGCACCAAATGGGCTAGTTGTAGCACGTTTCCCCTTGCCAATATCCATCCACTGGGACATATTAATTTGCATCATGGAGGACAGTGAATGACATTTTAACTAACCAGGCATAGTTTTGAACTGCCGGCTGCGTGTCCTAGCAGCGAGCTCACAGACTTGCTTTATATTCTCTGTTTGGATTGTATCGTTTTCTTTTTCTTGCGCAATGTATTTCTTCTCTGAAGTGTCCTGTCAAAAAGAACTACTTGTATTTATTTTTCACAAAAGCTTTACAAATGAACTCTTCTGTGTTTTTTTCAGGGAATTTACTTTGCATGAGGTACCATAGGCAAAGTTTAACATGGCCAGCCTGTTAAGGTACCACATTAAGGATGCATGTAGGAATAGTTAAAAGCCTGCCTACATTATCACTGCAAATTAATGTCAAGTCTAGTAAAAAAGCAGAAATTACTCATCCCAGCTGCATTTGGACTTAGTCTTGTTCCTTAAAAGTCTGTCCCAACTTCCTCTCTCAGAGAATTGCACAGATTATTTTATTTTAAATAAAATACAAGCTAGGTAAATGAAGTAGGTCTCTCTCATTCGCAGTATGTTGCATACCTGTATCTGGATAAAATCCAGGGGAAAACTAAGCCATGTGCATTTTTACGTCCAAGCTGTATGAAGCAACACTTGTTACTTTCAGATGATTGAAAACTCATTACAATGATGTCTAAAGGTCAAAGATCTGTACTACTTGCAGCAAATTTTTATCCAAGTAATTTGACAGAACTGGATTTTAAAAGTTCAAATTATTTCATGTGCTAAATGTAGGATTGATGTTCTTTTCATTAATCCACTGAAAGTATTCCATATAAATCTGAAAACTGTTGAAATAATGAATTTTATACTCATTCCAGAAAGGTACTCAGTAAGGCTCTGTAGTCTCTGTCCCTTGCCTACTCTTACTGGATGACAGAAAAGACTTTCAAGACCATTTTATAAATTAAGGTGGTTCCCACTGAAGGCCTTCCTCAGTTTTACTTACATGATTCTGCCCTGCTGGTGCAAAACCAGTATGTGAGCTGCTCTGAAAAGCAGCCGCACACAGGAAAGGGTTACCTTACCAGTGGTTGTCGTCTTTGTGGTCGGCGTTGGCTTGATGAGTCATGCGTTTAGTATGAAAGCGACATATCGTGAGTTAAAGCCTATTTTTCTAAAAATGAGCAATGATGAATCTTTCAGATATCCTTTCAGCCACGGATATTTTTATTTTAATAAATCTTGCATTTGAATCTCTGTAAGGAATTGTCTAGCTGTAGAGAATCCAAATTTTAGCCTAGAAGTATGTACAACCCAAGATTCCCACCTGACAAACCATTATGTTCACTTTCATTGTTCAGCTTGTGTAACTATTATGTTTTTAAACGTAAAAGATTGCTGCATTGCGTAGTCACATGCTGCTTGCTTTCTTCAAAACTAAGACTTCCTATGGCCACTTCTTTAGTTTTCCTTGAGTATCATGAGTCAGAGGTTTTTTTGGTTTTTCTGAGTCATATTTTTCGGTAGAGGGCCAGCAGGTACCGAGAATTTTATCCTCCACTTAGAAAGTTTGGTGTTGGAGAAAAGAGAGTTTGGTCCACTTTCTCCACTTCCCTGTGTATCGAGATGGATTGGATTCAGGAAAGGAAATTGTATAAATCAGTCTAGTAACTTCTGCTTTTTCTTGTTTTCATGTCTCTTTTTCAGATCAATAACAAAGCGTGCGGCAAAGTTTTTGTGCCTCAGCAAGCAGCCCGCAATTTTGAAGAAGTCCACGAGCTAGTACTTCAAAGTGAACTTGGAGTGAAGCATCTCCAGGGACGAACCATTAAAAAGGCCTTTCTGTCTCCCAGAACTGCCCTTATCAACTTCTTAGTGCAAGAATAGCAAAGGCTCTGCTGGGCTGTAAAAGGGAGCTGGAATCTTTTGAGATGAAACCAATTCAAAAATACCTGTTATGGTTATTTAAATCTCATGTAATGGTGGGGAAGATATGTTATTAAAATCAAGTTGCTGCTAAATCATTTCGGCGTGGAGACATGCGTGGAATTAAAAGTTTCTTACTGGGTTACGGTGAGATGCCGTTTGTCTGTATTCTCTGGGAGGAGAATGAGACTGAAGAGCAGAAGAACTGAATGATTGCAACAGAATGTAAATGATAGAAAGCGCAGGGGTTTTAGTGTCGGCCTCAGGAATATATCCTATTGGAAAGTTGGCTTGGCTAAATGCAGAGGCATAAACATGATTCCAGGACTAAATAACTGCCTTGAGTATGTGCTACAACAAATGTTAGGTGCGCTGCAGTCAGTCTTTGCGCTCTATATCCTAGTTCAGGTACCCTACCATTAAATAACATTTTAAGTTGTAAGAAAATGTTACTACAGAGTGTTAATTTTAAAAAAGCATTTGCTTAGCGCTGGCCTTGGGCACAGCAGGTAGCCAGAATGGGGTGGTTTGATACATTTCACATACGTTTCAGAGCCAAGCCAAGAAAAAGGTCAGATTATTTAGCCAAGCCCTGCCTTAGCCAGGACCCTCCTTCCTCGCTGGCATATTTCTGTTGGCTCATACATGAGAGGTTCAACGTCAGCGAAGTGCTGGCGGTTGTTTCTGCACAGAACAGATTGGAAGGTAATTCCTGCAGAGGAGCCATCCCAGAGACTTTCAGGGGGATTCGAGACAGAGTCGGTTGCTGGAGTGAGGCTGTGGGGAAGGCAGACAGCATTCTTCTTGCCTTTACTCCTAGTTCTTGTAGTGCCTAGGTCGTAAAACTCGAATTGAAATTCTTTCTATTTTTTCCGTGGGGTTCATTAAGTGGAAATAGCTGTCATGTTTCTAAAAATCAATCAGACTTCCATAAAACACTGCCATTCTCATGCCTCATTTCAGCCATTTTATTTCTGCACTGCATTGCTGTTATGTCCACATGGAAATGTTTATGGTATTTAGCAAATGCTTGAAAAAGGGTTTCCAAAGAGACAATTACAGGGTTCATTGTGTAAGAATGTCTTTTCTTTAACAGCCATTAAAGTAAGTAGTCCAATAAGCCAGCCATTTATGAGCCATTCTGGCAGGAAAGAAGCCAGCAAAAAGAACCAGCAAGGCAAATACAGAGGACTATTAACCCTCCAGCCCAGCAGTCCTCCAGACTCTGTATGAGATTAAAAGGGAACCATCAAAAATCTCCCTTTTAACAGTAATAAGTCCAACAGATGCCAAGCAACTAGGATCAAGATAGATCGCATTGCAGTGTGAGTACGAGCTAAACAATATGGATATTCGTTTTGATTTTATGCGTTTTTGGTACTGAAGACCTAGCTGCGAGGCAGGGGTGCCAGGCTTAGCGATCAGTCGGCTCTACGCATCCGTTTCTGCAACAAAACTCTTCTGATTTCTCCTTCCTCCTAGAGCACACTTAATACAAATTTTCTCTCCAGCAGTCCTTTGACACCAGAATGACTAAGAAATGGAATATTTATAATGAAGATGCGGTCTTTGCAGTTTTAAGACTCCAAAAATCTCAGCCACAAAGGAATGCATTCAGACATTCAAACACAGGCCTTTAGTTGGAGTTAAAATAATTTGAATTCCAGTGTCTGCCTGACATATATGTTGTTATAAATTCATAAAACTCCTGTTCAGAAGCCCCTAAAAGGACTGTGAAAGACATCCTTTAAAGTAAAATCCGCAGCACAGCACAGTCCCGCTTTTTTCCTGTATCAAAGTTTAACGCACCCTGTGGAACCGTTTTAACCAAGTTTTACTTTGGGGGGAAGGTGACATGTTTGGTGTAAATAAAAACTTTTAAAATTTACAAGGATGAAGAAAGATGTTGTGAGCCCAGCAGCCCTACGGTGCCTTTAAACAAAGGCTGCAGTCACCCCAGGGCCGAGCAGCAGCCCGCAGTGTTTATTGCTGTTAGCACTGGCGGGTATTCGCTCTTGCCAGAGGAAGTGAATTGTGGATGTCACTTGGTGATTCAGGCAAAAATCAAAATAAGGAATGGAGTTCTACACGCTAAAAAAGGGAAAGCAGGGAACAGCAATTGCACAAAAAGCGTACGGTCAGCATGTTTACGGAGTTGACATTCAGTGTGGTCCAGAGGATACAAAAAAGGTGGTGAAAAAGTGAGCGAGAGAGATGATGCTGTAAGTCTGACAGAGCCTAATCCCCTGGTATAAGTGTATGTTTGAAGGATGCCAGAGGTGCCAGCCGTGGAGTTGTGCAGTTGTCCTGACAGCTGCTGACATTTCTCATAAGTTTGACCTGCTCTGAAGCTCAGTTGCCGTTTGTTTTAACGATAATTGTGACTCACAGGTTTGGCCTGTGCCCAGATGGGACGGATGCTGATGTGTCAGGCTGTAGCCTGTTACCAACCCTTTTTCAAATAACTTATCGCAGATGCCTCTCATTTATTTAACTGTTGTTACTTGTGTCTTGGTACAGATGCATCTTTACGCTGAAGGTGGTAGAAAGCAGTGTCGCAGATGGTGTGTCCTTGAAGAGGTCAGTGTGGGAGTTTTAAATCAGGGCAGGGATACTTGAGGAGTGAGAGGGAAAGGCGCTGATGGGCAATCAATCAAACTGCACTGTGTTTGTCACACGCTTTAAAATGGATATGGTGCCACCATCCTTATTCCATAAGGTGATGAGCCAAAGATATGGGAGATTCGTTAAATCCAGTGGGATAGACCCAGGACAAACTACTCCAAGAAACGGACCCGTGACACGGAAGGGTTGTTCCTTGCATCCTGTCGCTTACGGTCATAGAAGACTGGTTACAGCACTGATCCAGTCTGTATCAGGTTTCTATTTTAAAAAATACAAGATCTGAAACAGCATTATTGATACGCTTTCTACCCCAGCATCTTTCACATAACTGAATTTCCCAAATGTCCAGCCTTCAAACACTCATCCTGGAAAAATAAAAATTGGCAAAGTCCTGAGAGGTCACTGAGTATACTTTCCTGATGCTGTTGATCTCATGCAAAGGACCATGCGATGCTGGGGAGATGGGGACAGTGTAACATGCTGCAAGAAACCACAGTGTAGGAAAATGTGCTGTTAGGCGTGGGTGTTTCGTAGCCATCCCTAGTGACTGAGATGACATGGACACACCAACGCTGCTTTCCAGCAAGGCAATAGGGTTTTTTACATCACACTAAGGAACAGTGTTACAGCTTGGATCACTGGCTAAGGAAGTTCTCTAGCCAGGTTGTCCCACCTACACTTCAAACAACATCCTATACAAGGGCGCTGCTGAACAAGGATGTATTTTTCCATGCCCTTCACCTGAGAATCAAATGGTGAAAATCAAATCTGTGCTTTCTCTCTGCGATTTACCGGATTAAAGTAATGCCTCAGAGCTGACATCTGGTTAACAATGCCTTTTTCTGGTCTGACTTTGTAAAAGCCTGCTTGTTTCTCGTGGAGGGAGATATTCCACGGATAATGCAGGTCATACAGCCTCTCTTCTTTGTCTCTCCTTCTTCAGTGCAAAGCCTCACAGAAAGCTATTCCCCTTCTCCCAACTTTTTACAGCCACCATGAACTAGAAAGAATGTTAATTAGCACTTTGCTTGTTGTTCCTTCCTAGGGAAGTTTGCAGTCTGTAAGATTTTTTTTTAAAGCTTGGCTATAAATGAGGACAGGGGGAGAAATCACTGGGGTTTTTTCTAGTTTTGCAATACTTGCTGCAGTTTACAGGGAGAGAATTGGCTTTATTTATGTATATTTACCAACTTGGAACAGTACGTACACTGTTTTTGCTGGATGCTTCTTCTGTGGCTTTATTTCTTGAGTTCCCTCCTGTTGGGATTTTAGCTAATTTTGTATTAAAGGCCTGCGCTGTAAGAGGTCTTGCATGGGAAGCCAGGTCTATCACCAGAACCTGAGGGGTGAATACACTTATTAGCCCACTGATTTCTGTCAGTCCAGATAATGTCCACTTTTGACTTTAAGAAATGTTGCTGGAACTACAGACATTTTTGGGTTTGTTTTTTTTTTTTATGGAAATGGTGTTTACATCTCAAAGAAGAAGCACGGAGCGGATCCCAATAAATGAGAGGCAGATTTCAGCACATCCCAGCCATAGCAAGAGAAGAGCTGAACTGGGGCATTGTCTCTGCGCAGGAGGGAACAGGATCGGAGCTCTCATCTGTAACCCAGATGATAAAAGAGATCTTGCCTGACATGCGGAGGAAAGGTGGGATTTTTTTTCCCTTTCCTGATTAAAGTGACCGGTACCACAAAGCATTCTGCAATTCCCTAATCCTGTCTGTTCCAGGAGGCTACAGCTCACACACAACCTTTGTGTCTTGCGGCACTTCTCTCGCTCCAGTAAGCCTTGGGTTGGAGAAGTTCAGGTCTTCTTTCACCCCTGGAGAATTGCATCTTCCACATAAAATTAGCTCTCATTTTATGTGTAGTCATTGAGTTTGAACGGGTTTTCCTGGGTTTATAAATTGTTGTGGGTCTCTGAATGGGAGTATTTTTGCCTGAGCGTAGCGATGTGGTGGAGAGGAGTCCTGGTGGCTCTTGTTCTATCTGCCAGCCTGTCCTGGTTTGAGGTAAAATGGAACCAATTTTCTAATTTGGAATCTTATTTTTTAGCTGGGCCTCGTCTAACTGACTAAAGTCTGAAATTAACAACACATTGTTCAGACAGTGTTCACTCTCTGAGTGATAAGACCTGGCCAAAACCACGACACAGCCTTTATGTCGGCAGTGAGAGACTGGGAACTCAGTCGAGGTCAAGCTTGTATTTGCTGTCAGGTGAACATGGCCCAAACCCACGAGAGATTTTGATCACAGGAATCCTATCAAAAATACCCTGTGGTACTGGACATCCAGGACATCTCCTTGCATGCTCATCTGCCTGTGCCATGACAGTCTGCTCTCTGTTTTAGGCCACCAAATTGCTCACTCAGCAAAGGAACATGTACGTGGGAAAGGCTTAAGTATAATGAGCTAAATATCCATATTCTTTCTGCTTTCACTTATGACACTCAGCCTGGGACATTTGGGGCGTAAGAAGTTCTTTTATTTGAAGAGCTTGATCTTCTTTGGTGTAACTCTAAGCAGAACGTATACATTTACATGAAGAGAAACGCGTGCCCTTGTGCTTGCCCTCTTAGATATGAGCACGCTCCCTGGGCTGGTTGCAAGGGGAAGGCCCACACTCACATCTTAAGGCTTTGAACTTTCTTATCAACCAGTTGTTTTTAACACATGCCAAAACCGAGCCTGAGAGGTCCGAGGTTCTCCCCGTACACCCACCTCCTGCTGCCAGAAGAGACGCACAAGCTGCCGCGCGCAGGGAGCTGCTCTCCAGTAACCGTGCCTGGTGCCAACAGATACGTGACGCGAAATATGTGTAGTCATAACAGCTGTAGGTGATCCAGCGCGCTGATCAGGAATAACAAACACAGGACACACAACCAGGCCAGAAAAGAGAGCCATTTAATAAAGGAGCGTGACACATTGCTGGCATTGCTGGCTTTGTTTCTGATGAAGATTAAGAGAATTGGCATAACAGGAAAGTGTTTTCTGCTACAAAGGGAAATCAATTGTCTTTAAATACACAGCAGTGTAATTAGCGAATCTCACTAATTGCTCCAAAATAGAAATACGAGCGTGCGTTGCAGGGCTGGCTAAGCCAAGAGAGCGTTGTGAAAAAAAACCACCAACTGTACAAGCTTTAAAAAATGAATATTTTTCTTAAGTACATCTCCATCCCTGGAGATCCACGTGGCTGGATGAAACAGCAAGGGTGCAATAAAAATATACGCTTCCCAATTTTCCCATGTGAAAGAGCATTTCTAAACATCTGTTAGTCAGAGAGCTTCTCCCAGGCTGTGCACGGAAGAATGGGGTGGATGCACTGACCGCATCTGGCAAGTCCACTCCAAGTCCACCGAGCCACGTGAGGCCGATGACTGATGGCAGGATGTCGTCTGACCTGCGGAGTGCTTCCAGCCGAGGATTGCTAAAGGCCGTGTATGTTGGTTAAACAGGTCACTGTGCCTTTTGCATTAATGCGCTGATAAAGAGACAGAAAAACAGGGCTGGAAAATTCTCCAGGCGAGTTCTTGTCCTGATAAAAGGCTCTTTTTGGCAGAATGGAGTAAACAAAACTATTCCATATTCTTTCAAGCAGGGCTAGGAAAACCACCAAAACCACCTGCATTATTTTGGGACAACCCAGATGCTACCGAAAGCAAGTGTTTGGCCTGGTGGTCTGATGGTGAAGCTCTCCGCCGCCGCTGATGGCACCTGGAGATACTGAAGAGGGGACAGCGAAGGGCGTTCTCCTCCCCAGCGCAGCAGCCCAGCACTTGGCACCCGGCTCTGGCTTTCCTTGGGGAGACTGACCTGCTGCAGCTCTGGGATTTGCAACCTTTTCTCCCTCTGCTGCAGCTGCCTGGGCTCCTGTTTGGGATCCCGGTGATTCCCTATGGCTTCTCTCGCCTCCCCAGGGTGTGCCCTGCCAGGCAACCCTTCCCTACCCACCTGCGAGCAGGGCATTCAGCATCCCACTGAAGTGATGCTGCAGGGTGCAGGCATTTAAGGAACGTGACCCTGAAAGCCCTCATGCGAAGCGTCCCTGCTACTCCAGAAAGGCAGTTTGTAAAGCTGTCTCAGAGCTGCCCTGGCCCTTCTGTGCCATTAGTGTTAATTAAATGACTCTGGGAGTTAATTTACAGCAGAGATCATGCCCCGTAGCAGGCAGTCGTACTGCAACAAATGCAAAACACCTAAGTCGAGACCCATTTCTGCCCTGACCCAGCCAGCCCCGCAATGTGGGGGTTAAAAGTGGAGGCAGGGCAGGGCATGGCAGGGCAGGCCTCCCGGAGGAATGCAGCGGCGCCTGGGGCACCCTCGGTGGGGAGGAACAACCCCTGCCCCTTACGCCTTCCTGCAAACTTTTTGGGGGACAGAGGGCTGAGGTTCGGTCTCTCAACCTCCGCAGCGTCCCGTTCACCAGCCTGGCCCCCGGCTTGAGCCCAGCTTTCCTGCCCACAGCCGCTCCTGGACCCACCTCCTGCTGCCAGCTCCCTCCATCCTTCCCTCCGCCACCCTCTGATTTACCCTACAGCCCTGTGCTGTAGGGTATAAAGCACCCAGCCGGCGCAGATAAATGGCACATTTATTGAAAACCTCTATTAGAAAATCAGAGGGAGCGTTTGACATTTCCTGGGCACGACTCAGTCAGTGCAGAATTTGGGGATGCTGCGCCGCGACCCTGCGAGGGCCGAGAGATGTCTTTGCTCCTGCCAGAACCAAGCCAGGCTCCATCCTGGCAAGGCTTCTGCCTGATTAATTGTTCACTCTGTTTATATTCTAGCCCTGAAGCCTTTATTGCTTTCCTGCTAGAAGACACCAGAGCACGTATCTCAGGCATTTGTAGTGGCGTGAGTAGTCCAGGCTCCTGCGGGAAATGACCTGCCTGGGACAGCCACAGCCCCGGGGAAGCACAGGCACCGGGGATTAGACCTGTAAATGTCCACAAAAAAACTGGTGTGCTGCCAGCCGCTGGTTTGCTTCCAGATAGTGAGTATACCATAGTTGCTTTTGGAGAGAGCTATAAGCTGTCACCCAGACACCCCCTAATAGTCTTTTTAGGGAAAATATATAGCTCTGCGCTGCTGTCGTGCCTCAAAATCTGAAGGGGTTTTTTTCCCAGACCAAAAAATGACCTGGGAGGTGTGTGGGAGGGGGGGGCCTTTATCCGCGTTTTCTCCAGCTCTCTCCAATGTGAACCCAGAGCCAAACGTGGCAGCAAGAAATAAAGACAGACAGTCCCCTCCCGCCTCTCCTTGACCACTTCCCTGTTTACCCGGGGAAGGCAGCGCTTTGCCTCAGCCTGCCATCGGCTCTGGAAGGCTGTGCCACCCCGGCACGAGGCCACAGCGACCGTGGTCCCACTGAGATGGGGCTGAAATGGAAGAGGCACCATTCGGGGCCACTTCTCCCCAAAATGCTGCCTGCCTCCGCCCCAGGGGCAGCTGCTACCGCCACGTGGAGCGGGGCTGGGTTAGAAGCTGTCAGCATTATTTTGCATGAGTAAATGCAGCGTGTAAGCCTTGCCCACAGGAACAAAAACAGATTAAATGAGCAATGGTGGCTGTGTTTTTTTTTTATTTTCTTCAAGGGACAGGGTTTAGAATAAGTTAATTCAGATAGATAGGCACGTAGATTTTGGTCCTGTGCTATGGCAGCAATGACAGACCCCCTCACTCCTTAATAGGCATGGGCTGTAAAACTCACAGGGATTATAAAACTCTGGGACCACATCTCATCGCAGCAGAAGGGTCGGCAAGACAACGTGGCATTACATCTCTGGGCCGGTAGAAAGTTCAAGTTAATCATCTGCTCGCTTGGGAATACCCCTAGCCCAAATCTCGCAGAAAGTGTAAATCCCAGCAGGAAACTTCAAAGGTATTTTGCCGCCGGACACTCGCCGCGAGCCAAAATGCCTTTGGATAGCCCGGCTGTGATCCCCCTCCGAAGGCGCTCGCCATCAAAGTGTCTGCTCATGCGTGCGGAGCCTGGAAGGAGGCCAAGCCCAGGGCGACAGTTCCCCATCCAAAAGGGCTCCGGCAGCCTTTTCCACATCGCCCGCGCTCGCATTGTTCTGCAGACAGCTGATTTGATGCTTTGGCATAGGAAGGAAATGTACTTTGCAGAACTGGCGGAGGTCAGCAGCATCCACAGCCGCCATTCGGCAAGAAGACTGCTTCCCCCCCCGCCCCATCCCGAGGTGGGGAGCTACTGCGGGCCCAACTGTAAAATGCCTTAAAGATGTTAGATTACAGCTAAAAAAGTCATGGCAGAAAATGTATGTGTGACCCTTAAAAAAGAAAGTCAGAAAACACCCCCTGTGATCTGAAGGAAGTTACAGATTCTTCCTTGGTTTGTTTGTTGAAAGCTGAAAATAGAGAGGTCTATTCCCAAACGCTTCTGCTCCACCAAAGGGTTTGTTTCCTAGAGGTCTGAAGAGGCTCATCTCCGTATGGTTGCAGACAATAACCCCAATAGACATCGGCTGAGTCTCTGCTATGCTGGATAGGAGTGTGCCTTCCCTGGAATATCCTAACATCCTTTGGTGGGGAGGAGGGAAGAAGGTGGGAGAGCAATGTGTAATTTCCTTTCCGATTGCTCTTTGTCCACTAACATCGCAGATTCCTCCCACAAGTGAAGCCGTGGTGGGACTCACGCTCCCATCCTTATCTACCTGCTGCTCTGCTTCCTGGCTGTCATTCTCTTGGGCCACGAGTACGGATTCAAGCAATCCGTCACTCATCCACTCTGGATGTTGTCAAAACCGGCCTTGCACTAGCGCTTTCCAAAGATGCTCTTTTGATGTTGAAACATCAAGTTTTGGCTTTCGCCGCCCTGCCTGAGCTTCACCTCATCCTCAACAGTTTCAGTCAAGTCCCCCAAAAGAGGTAGCTATTTTTGCTCTCGGCCACTGGTAGCCTGAGCCTACACCCGCCTGGCACGAAGCAGCTGCTGGGGGCCACCGCGTCTTCTCCTGGCCATGAAATGGGAAGCAAGCCCGATCCGGCCTGTCCAAAAGAGCCCCGGCACGACAGATGTCCAGGTACAAGTTAAACCCTCCTGAACCGGTGGGGCTTGGGCAAAGTGGGGTTTAGCCCCCAGGCACCACCCAAAGTGGTGGAAGCTGTGACACCCGTCCTTCTTTCTCTCCCCCCCCGGCAGAGGAAGGCTTGGGAAGGTTTGATAGGTGGGATTGCTTGACAGATTGGGCTGTTTTCCCAATAGTTGTGTGAAAGCTCCAGCCCCACTGACCCCTTTAGCACTCATCAGGCCACAGCTAGTGGCAGCTGGGGTCCCCCCTGCCCTGGCTCCCGGGGACTGGAGCCGCTTGGCCCATTGCGCTGGGATCCCCACCCACCTGCCTTCCCCAGAAACCATAAAATCATGGCTCTAACCCTCTGCTATGTCTGAGGTAACTTTTGCGGGTCCAAAGTTTATCAAGCCTCCTCAGCTCAAGCTCCAGCCCAAGGCTGTCACCGCCAGGACGAGCCTCTCAGCCCTGCTCGCAGCCCGCCAGGTCGCCTGGGGAGAAGGCACACACTTTTCTTTCCTCAGGGCTCCCAGTGCCGTGATTTTTAAGCGCGTCGGGCCGAAACTTGCTGGAAAGGTTGGATTATTTTAAACCTGGCCTCCATTGCTCAGCAGCGCTTCTGTACAGGAACTGGTCAAAAAGGAGGGGGGATTTTTTGGTTTCTGGCAGGCTTTTGGTCACAGCCCAATTTGCGATTATTAAAAGGCGGCGAATTTCCACGTTCCTTAACATCTGGCCCTGTCTCCTGGAGCCTGGGGGAGAATAGAACAACAAGTCCTGGGAATGCAGGACACGTGCCCGGGCTCGCAGGATCAACCGCACCAGTCGATTTACTCAGAGGCATCACAGCTCCCTGCAAACCGGCCTCTCCCCCGAGCCCGGCACAGAGGTCCCATCGCAGCCCCCCCCACACCTCCGCGCACCCCCAGCTGGGTTGTGTCATGAAAATTTTGGGGAGAGAGGAGCGAGGCTGGGACGCAGAGTACGGAATTACAAGGGTAATTCTTTATTCACGTGGATGGGGTGTCCCGAATGCGGTTTTACAGGCGGTTCTTACACCTTTCCAGTGATTTGACCAATCTCTGCTTAACAGACGGATGCCGCTGTTTTGCAAAGCACCTATAATTTTCTGACATCGTCCCCCCTCTGCTTCTTTCTTGATCTGAATGTCTCTGGAGTTGGTCTTGGAGTTGCCTACAAGGGCAGGTAGTGATGGGATGAGGGGGGACGGCTTCGGAGTGGAAGAGGGGAGGTTGAGATTGGCTCCCAGGAAGAAATTCTTCACTGCGAGGGTGGTGAGACGCTGGAAGAGGTTGCCCAGAGAAGTTGCGGATGCCCCATCCCTGGAAGCATCCAAAGCCGGTCTGGATGAGGCTTGGAGCAACCTGGTCTAGCGGGAGGTGTCCCTTCCCAGGGTTGGAACTGGGTGATCCTTCAGGTCCCTTCCAANGGATAAGTACGACGACCTGGGTCTGGAAGCCAGCAAGTTCATCGAAGACCTCAACATGTACGAGGCCTCCAAGGACGGGCTTTTTCGGGTGGACAGAGGAGCGGCTGGGAACAACCCCGAGTTCGAGGAGACCAGGAGGGTCTTCGCCACCAAAATGGCCAAGATCCACCTCCAGCAGCAGCAGCAGCAGGAGGAGATGCTGATGGCCGCCCTGAATGGAGGGGCCGCCTTCAACGCCCCCCGGCCCAGCCCGCCGGCAGCACGGGGTGCCAAGCCGCCCCCAGCCTCCGCCGTGAGGCCGTACGACGGAGGGGAGCATGGCTTCAGCGAGAGCGGGGCGCGTACCGAGGCCCCGGGGAGCCAGGCCGGACGCCGGAGCTGGGAGTCGGAGCCCGACAGGATCCCCAGAGCGGGGGGCTCGCGGTCTGGCACGGGACGTGGGGAGCAGGAGGCCGGCAGCTCCGGGGAACCCCAGCTCTGCCGCGGCGGGCAGGAGAACGGCAGCGAGGGCAGGCGGGGTGGTGGGGACCAGAGGTCCTCCTCCTTCTCGCACGCCCGGACCCCCCTGGCACCCTTGGCAGGGACGGGGGAGGGGGCTCCGGGGGTCCTGCCGCAGCAGAGGTCCTCCTCCTTCTCGACCCCCTCGGTGCAGCCTGCCCGGGGGTTTTCGGGCCCTGCTGATGCCTGCGGTCCCAGGGCCGGAGGGGACGGCAGCCAGCGGTGGTACCAGGGCGTCCCCATGTCCTTCACCCCCAGCTCTGTGCCTGCCGCCCCGAGCGTGGACTACCAGCATGCCACCGCCTACCCCGGCCCAGCCGGCCACTTCGTGGCCCACGGTCAAAACCACCGGCCCAACGGCAGCGGTGTGAGCCCCGAGCTGGGCTCCTCACGCCTGGCCTCGCGCGGGCCAATGGCTCCGGATGCTCCACAGCCGCCTTGCCCAGAGGGCGGGAGCGGCCCGCGGTCGGATGCCGGGCAGCCGGAGGGCTCCAGCGCGGTGAAGGTGAAGCTGCCCTGCCAGACCCTCCTTCCGCAGCCCGAGCAAGGGCCGTCGGCGGCTGAGCTGAAGCTGGAGGCCCTGACCCAGCGCCTGGAGCAGGAGATGGATGCTCGGCCCAAGGCAGATTACTTTGGTAAGGAGGCCGTCCCCCAACCAGCACTGCAAAGGGCTCGTGCAGGGTTCCGTGTCTCCGTGTGCTTGGTTGTGCTTTTTCAGTTGCTCGATGTTTTTTTTTGTTGTTTAACTTTTATTTATCACAGGACTGGAAGCTCTTCTGCAGCACTTTATTCTTTAATCCCACCTCTTAAGTTTTAAAGCAAAGGTTGTTTAGCAGCTTTGGGGAGGACAGCGCTGAGAAGAAGCTGGAGCAGCATCTTCTGAAGTGCCTTTCGCTGCCAGCAGGGAGTTACTTACCTTTTCTTGACAGTATTCCTGGTTCTCCGTGTCTTAAAAGTACGCTGCCCGACCACGTGTGAGCGGGAAGGCAGCATTCCAACCTGCGGAGCAGGCGCGCCTGCGTGCTCTGTGGGCACGGAGAAGGGCACAGGGCTCGGGGAGCCTTGGTGGTACCCCCTCCATGAAGGTGGCCATGGCCAGTGTGCTTGCAAGATCACTTGAAGAGGATTTGCTTGGGGACGGGAAGGGTAGTGGTTTCCCAAACTTGCCAGGGTTTCCCCCTGCCCCCAGGTGCTGGTCCCTCTGGAAGGATCAGTGGAAAGGGACTGCTTACATGGGAGGATCTCCCAGTGAGAATATTAAATGTCCTGCTGGATTAAACTGATTTACCAACCCAGGACAGCAGAAGGTCAGGGACGAATGGAGCGTTTCCTTTCCCTGCTGCACCACTTCGCAATTTAATAGCAGATAAGATAGTTCAGCTTTTGTGAGAAAAACGAGAAGTTGCTGGGAAGGCTGAGAACTCCATGGTTAATTTAACGATCGATGGGAGCGGCTCTAGTGCACGGACCATCCTCACGATTTCAGACCCAGGGTCACAGAAGTAGAAGCGGGGACAGATTAAACCCTGCAGCGTGGTGCAGAGGAAGGGTTTGCATCTGGGGCTGCCTGAGGTCCTGCCTCGTGGGGTCGGTGGGTGGCTCAGCGGTGGTCTGTGCGCACGGGAGCAGCCACGGGCTTGGCGCCAAGCTCCGGGGATGTAGCTGGAGGGTCCACCGAGTGCTCAGTTGCAAATTGCATAACAAAATGTGTTTCTTGGCATCAGGCGGCGGTACTTGCCCACAGAGGGCTGAGCTGGGGTTGTTTATCTCAGTATCTTGAGTCTGGATTCAGCCTCGTGGCAGGGCAGGCGCGGTTTTACTCGGTTGCAGAAAAGCGATGTGTCGAGTTGCTGTACTTGCAGCCTTTTTGGCCTGGAAACGTGTTTTAGCGCTTTCCGTCCCATACGGGCAGCGTGTGGTTTGAATGAGCTCCGGGAGCTTCGTCCGGGGTGGGGGAGGGCTGAACACTGTGACGAGGAGCTGACAACGAAGATGGGGTTGGGATAACAGTCTGGTGGGAGGCGGTGCTCAAAAATGGGAATATTTTGCTGGAGGCGGCGTTCAGCTCCCCTGGAGAGGTGTCGGGGGTCTCTGCAACAGACCCTGCTGCGTGTGTCTTCTCCTCATGGTGCGGGCAAACCAGCTGGGTCATACCTTGTCCGAAATGTGCGTGGGGATGGGGTGAGAAAGCAGAGGGACCTAGTTGGTGATTAGATTATTTTTACCTTTTTATCACAAAACAGAGGGTAGCGCCATGGTGTGACTTTCGTCCTGGGTGAAATTCGTAGTGAAGCAGGAGTAATTCTGGCAGCAGGGAGAGTCCTGGTGGCCAGTTAGCGGCGAGCCCCAGTGAGGGAGGAGAAATGGAGGCTGCCCAGTGAGGTCTTTTGATGTCCTCCTGGCAGGAGGTTTTACACCAGGATGTAGTGTCTGAGAAACTGGAGAAGGAGGGGAGTGATGGAGGAGAGGGAGAGGGAAAAATGAAATGATGCTGTCACAGCAGAGGAAGAAATAACGTTTTGTGGAGCCTCAGCTGTGTGGAGGAAGGCTTGGCAAATCTGCCCTGTGCGGGACCAAGGAGCAGGAAGGGGCAGGTATCGAGGTGTTTTAATTCTGGGCCTCCTCCCCCTTTCTTTCTCACTTTTATTTTCATTTTTCACAGTTACCGTACTTCCTTTGGAGGAATAAAGGACCCAGTTGGTCTTCTGAATCTATCTTTGCTGTTCCCTACCCTCAAGCTAGCAAACTTTAGGATGGAAAGTAAATACTTTTATGCAATAGTGATAAAAAGGATCAACAGCTTTTTTTTTGTTGCAAACTTTCCCCCCGTGAAGGGAAGTCTAATGCAGCAGCTTTGCAGTACATCGAAGCCAGGAAATGAAACCAGGACTGAAGTGCAAATGACCAAAGGTTTTTATCTAAAATGCTTTCAGCTCTCCTAATACTGGGTGCTGCTTTTGTAACAGGGAGATTTTTTAAAATAGGTCTGTCTTGGTAACATACAGCCCCTAAGTTTGTCTCTGTCTAGACTAGATACGTATCGTGAATAATTAATTCTAATCGCGGTAAGATCAGAAAAAGCACTTCACTATGTGAAAATGAGCATTTGTAAATGAAAGCTTCGGAAAGGATAGGCTAGGGACTAGGCATAACATAGGCAGGATGCTCTGCTGCGGAGTAGCAGACAGTCTGGTTATCTGTCAGCACCAACTTGCCGTACAAAATCCATTTCTCTCCTCAGAGTACGTATAATAACTGAAAGGAAAGAAGCAAACAAAGCCAAGAATTTTCTGTTTTTAAATAGTGGCCTATGTGTGAGCAGCCTGGGCTGCACGTGTCGCTGGAGGAATTCGGGTTCTCTCAGAGTGCCTTTGAAGTGCTGACTTGATTTATCTGAGTTTCGAGGAGGACACAGGGAGTCTCAGGTATCACCCAGGTCTTGGGTGGGAAAGGGAGGGAAATCCTGAAATTGCTCCCTGGAGATGCCGGTTCTCATGGAGCAGAGAGGGGCCCCATGTCCCAGGCGGTGCCGCTGGAAGCCACCTGAGGTTGTATTCAGTTTTTTTGGCATACTGTGTCCAGGGAACATCTGGACCTGAATCCCACTGAATTTCCCTGGTGTTCCTTTGGATGATCCAGCCATCATCTCCGCTTGGTGAACGGGAGGATTGATTAAATCAGAGTAACTGGGGGAGGTGCAGCTCCTCTGCCAGCACCACCCAGCCCCATGCTTTGGGTTAGGTGAGGTGGCACTTTTCCGAGGACTGAGCGGGATGAGTTTTCCGCCAGGCAGGTGCACAACCAGAGCAAGCGTCTGCCTGCGCTGCCTGGAGGTGCCTTGGTGGGGGAGAGGCCTGGCTGAGAGGCGTTGGGGTCTGCAGGGAGGCTTTGCCATTCATTTTAGCAGAACCTGCGGCACCGTGCAGTTCCTTGGTCTGCAGGCACAGATGGATGGATACTTTTAGAGATGTAATGTGTAGCATCGTGTTTTTACCAGTGCTTATTTCATACAGCTAGATGTAAATCTCCATCTGATGGAGACTATCTACAACCTTACCAAGAAAGGGTCTTTTTAAAAACAATTTTTATAAATGCTTTTCTTGTTACAAATATTTGTTAGGTATT
Source organism: Rhinoptilus africanus (assembly GCA_013400135.1). NCBI lineage: Eukaryota > Metazoa > Chordata > Aves > Charadriiformes > Glareolidae > Rhinoptilus > Rhinoptilus africanus. The sequence goes on from VXBO01002049.1 coordinate 644,888, forward strand.
GAGTTCTGGCTTCCTTATTATTTAGAGCAGAGCTGATAAGCTGCAGGTTTTTTAGGAAGGCTCTAGGCATCTTGTTTTGCAGTGAAATACTGGGATACTTCAGGCACAGAAGATCTCGTAGTGAAGTCTGCAGATTTCTTTTCCCCTCGGCAGAAGAAAAGCGGTAGCTGAGTCGCTGAAACCCTGTGGGGACCTGGAACCCCAGCAGCACCTTTGAATGAGCGCGATCAGCTCGAAGGCCAGCAGTGCTATTTGGAAGTTTTGTGTGTAGTGAAGTTTTTGTTTTATCACTGCTGAAAACACGGTTCGTTTAAGGCTGTACACACCTGCGGACTTTACCAAAACTTGCTGGTGATGATGCACCAGGATGCTTCAGCAGCAATGAGGGTAATTTCAGGGCTGCCGAATGGAGAATTTCTGGTTAAAATGAATGTTCTTCTGAGGTTTGTTTTGTATGTGGTTGATAATAACAGTACTGTTTCCACTGGGAATGAGTGGAGGCGTCTCTTGCTGCCTGCTCCTGGGAGAGCACCATGGTTAGAAGGAGATGCCTGCCTACAGTGGAGAGGAGGGGGAGGCAGGGTAAGGCAGGTCCTGGTGGAAGAAGGAAAGCTGGAAGGATCACAGCAAGTGGACTAGTGGGTGTGTGCAGATTGCAGAGTTTATCTCACTGCAAGGAACCAAGCGAGTAAGTATTTGCCTGGGATATGGCCCTTCAAGATTACAGCACTATGCGCTTCTCCTCCCTTCCTCTTGGGAGCTCAGCTGGGTTTGCAAGCTAAGGAAAAATCTGTACCAAAAGCAAAGAAAAAGGAAGAAGATGAGACAGAGGATCAATAGGTCTTTCAGCCAGGATACTGCGGCAGCGGGGACTGAAGGGAATAAGGAGCCTCATTCATTTGGCACTGGAATTCACGTAATCTCTGACATCGCTGTAAGGTACTTAAAATGTCACTGACGTGAGTTTGATGGCATTTTGTACTTCGCTGGCAGGGTGTACGCAGCTGTCTACAGCAAAGTCCGGGGTCAAGACCATGGCATGCAAAAGCAGTACAGAAAAATTGAATTTGGTTCTTTGGGCAAGGCAGACCTGCCCATGTTTGCTACCACTGAGTGACAACGTGGGGCTGATAGGAGTGATGATACCCAGCAGTGAGTGGGACTGGACTGCCAGGTTTTCCAGGCACTCGATCTCACATGGGCTTCCAGATCTCCTTGAAATCAACTCTCTGGCAAGCACAGTTGCACAGTAGCGGATAACAGCATAGCGAGGCACGCAGTGTGTCTAATTTAGAGTTTGATGTAGGAATGACTTGGTTAAGGTGAGCCACGGGCAGGTGGCATCAGGTTCTGGAGAAGATCTGAAGTAAAACCCGAAGAACTGAGCATCACGTTGGGTATGACAGGGTGAAACCATTTTTTTCAGCAGACAGTCTTTGAAAAATGTGGAGGATTTGGTTCTCCTAGAATAAATAGGTGGGCTGGGAACTCAGAAACTGTGCCTTCATGGGGGTCCTCCCTGCCAGAGTGGGAAAGGGGAACAAGGTAAGAAGAAAGCTCTTGGCTTGTTCCCCTTTCCCACTCTGACAGGGAGGACTCTCATGACAGCTCAGCTTCTGCCAGGAGGCAGCAGGGTCTACTTCTCGATTAGCCACGTGCGTGTCTGGGCAGATGGAAAAGATGATATGGGAGGTATTTACGTGCAAAGGCTCTGGGGTTTTCTTCCAGGTGCAAGTGGGAGTTCTTCAGCATAAATCCAGCCTCCTGTAAGGAGAGGGCAAAAAACAGTTATGTGTGGTGGAGAGGACTCGAGCTGATGGTGGAAACATGGCTTGCATGGAATAAGTGGAAAGGGTAGGATAGACTTGCTCCTCTGAGTGCTGTTTCAGGATCAGCTACGTATGCAGACCCACACCACCAGACTGTCCCCTCATCCTGCCACTGCATTCCTCTTATCCAGGTCCAGGTTGATGCAGGGAGGAGATCTCACCACGGAAGCAGCGCAGCAACATATTTGGCACTCTAAAACTAAGTGACAGTCTGAGCAAACCCAACCAGGAGCACGTGTAGAAAAGCTTGGCTGTCCTGGATGCTGCTGAGAATGGGGATGCTGCTGAAAAGAAGGGGGATGCTGCTGGAAAAACCCACAACTATGTTCTTGGTTTGTAGGTAGATGATTTCTGGCACACGGAAATAAATCATACCAACCAGTCCCAGAAAATGATGTTGTTCATCGTGGTTGGCATTGAATTTTTGGCGAGTGGGATATAGTAAGTAACCAAGCTCCTTATGGTGAGCGTGAAAAGCAACGCTTAGAGGAAAAAAGATCTCTAAAGGCTTTGAGTCCATCAGTAAATGGAAATGCACCTGTTGAACCTGTTTGAAGGTGGGACTGATAGTTCAGACTGAGCACTGGGTTTGCTTTTACTTCTGACAGCCCTTGAGGTCTGCATCAGGGCTGTTTGATCTCGTGAGCCAAGGCTGTTCCTGGTGGCAGCCCTCCTTCTGGTTTGCAGCGCCGAGATGGAGTTCGGCGAGCGCCGGGATGTGGCTTACGGGGCATGTTTTCGGTCCCAGCTTTGCCCCAAAGGTCCCTTTGTTCCGGCGCTCAGCTGCAGCGCGGGTGGTTGTTTGCCGCATGATGCGAAAAGGAACAGAGATTCCTTTGTTGTCCGGGGCCCGGCTGCCCTAACCGGCAGAAATTGAGCCGAAATCAGCAATTTCCATCCCTTTCCCTTTCCAAATCTGGCTGACATTCCGCCGGCATGCTCTAGCATGAATTTACCAGCGTTGTGCGTGTTGCGGTGCTGTGGGCTTGTCATCCTGGTGGTGAAAGAGAAACCTTTCATTTCATTTCTCCTTACAGTGATGTCTTAATAACGTCGTCGGCGGTTAAAAGCCATCATTTCAGAGTGGGTCTCTGCTCAGATTAGCACTTGCACAAGCGCTTGTTACGCGTGGCAAAGAGTTTAACTAAGTGCAGGGATGAGAGTTCTCGCTGAGCCGTGGATACTCGGGGATCCCTCTGCTTGGAGCTGAGGACAGAGGTTTTTTTGCTTGATGCTGCGTTATGCCAAGAAAATCACCCTGAGCTGCTGACTGGCACCGGCGGTGTGTGGGGCTGGACTGACGCTGCTGACATTTTAACTCTACACCCTGGCTAGCAGAAAGCTCGCTCAGCACGCTTGTGGGAAATCGTTGTCGGAGCGGGCGTGGAGCGGGGCGCAGAGCCCGTTTTTGGGGCGGGATGGGGTTGGATGCGGGCTACGCTTGTGCTGCCTTCGCTCGCCCTCAGCAACAGGTACTGCTTTTTTCCTTGCGGAGCCTAAGCCGAAAGAACAGAATCATTGCGGCAGCAGGGAGCGAGCGGCAAGAAAAATGTGGAAAGGAAAAAAATCAATAAAAATCACTTTTATTTTCCCCTTTCAGGCCAGGTGTGCAGAGTGTCGGAGATGAAGGCTCAAGTGTGTTGCTTGAAATCCTTCAGAATATTATATTTGGAAGGAGCAAAGAGTTCTAGAATAATTCCGATTGCTACCGAGATTTGATTGGCTTTCAAGCAAGTTTTGGCAGATACAAATAAAAACATAAACGATACGCGGATTTTTCAATTGTTAGCCTCGCCACAGGACATCTACAAATATTTACAGCATGGCTGGTTATTACATAGTTGGGTAATTTAGGATATTATAGTTTTTACAGACAACATTTTCAATTTTTTTTTTTAAAAAGTCCTTTGATTCTATTACTATTTTCCATGTTTTAAGGGCCTAAATATTTAAAGAAGTGGATAAAAGGGTTAAGCAGGGGATGAAATGGAGCATATAGTGACAGAAAGGGGGAAGGATGATGGGGGAGGATGACTGGCGGGAGGTAGAGGAAGGTTTGGATACGGATGCAGAAGCCAGCGCAGATCCTGCAGGATCTGGATGGATTCTCTGTGCCTTTGGGGAATACACAGGCAGTGTCTACGCTCTGAAGCTTAAATGGGATGGACAGGAGACAGCAGATGTAGTTTCTGCCCTCCATGGGATTTGCCTTAGTGTATTTTATAGCGGCTTTAATGCCTGTCAGCATCTTTACCATGCACTGTGCCTGCACGCAGCTTCTGCACCTTCTGCCTCCTGCTGCTTCATGCTGCTCATCCATATTCAGTGTCACCCGGCTGCTCTCTGGAAAGGAGGAAATCAGAGCACGCTTGGTGATTTTTATTTTTTTTTTCTGGAGCAGCCGCTCGCTGGCACAGAGAAGGGAAAATTGCGGCACTTGCAGTGCAATAAATACATCGGCTCTGTGGAGAGCCTGCTGAATGTCATGGAAAGAAGGCTCTGAGCAGCAAAATCAGCAAGTTTTCTGCTCTCAAAACTTTCCGCTCAGCATCGCCGTAGCTGAGAGGGAATTTTGCGAGGTAGCTGTTAGCTCTTGTGTCAGATGATTGCATGGTGTCTCAGGCTGCCGCTAAACGTACACGTTCCTGGGAGAACACATGCATTTGAAAAGCCAAATTTTCTCCTCTTTGTCTCGTCTTTTTTTTTTTTTCCCTCTTCTTTTTTTTTGGTAACGCCTGCATAATTTATCTTTTGCTTTCTTAAGATGTTTCTTTCAAGAAATAACTGAGAGAAATCTGCTTGGTTGGAAAAGAACCAGCAAGTTTTGCTAACTTGGTGCCAGTGTGCTGGGGTGGGCCCGCAGCCAAGCTAGCATTTCAGTTCAGGTCGGATTTGGGATAAAACAGAGTAGCTAATTATTCTCTGGAGGTTTGTGTCAGTTGGGACTATGGCTGTGAGTGCAGCAGGGCTTGGAGCCCTGCTAGGGCGGCTTTCAGCCGGCTGCTTGAATGAACGCAGGCAGCTGCAGCACAGAGAGACAGGTCTGCTCTGGGAAAATGAAGTATCTGCTTTCCAGCAGCTGTGTGGGTGCTACTCCGAAGGGTTGCACACAGTTTTTATCCCTGTAGTGTGTAAGAACCGATGGCTGCAGGAAGGAATTGTTAACCACCCTGGGACTGCCAGCGTGGTGCTGCCGAAGCTGGGAGTTACTTTTCAGCGCTGTCGTAAGGACGTTGGGTTTCTTCCTAACTTTCACCAGACCTTTCCAATTACTCCGGAGCTTGCAGGGCCCCGAAGGAAATGAAGTTTTGTTAACCACGGCATGACTAAGGATCTCCATCAAGATGATGCTGTCCCTCTTTTTGGGCCAGTGGGAGTGAGGGGTGACCAAAGGTCCCTGCCCTGGGGAATTTAAGAGTCGGGGTGAATGGGACTGAGCAGCGGTGGAAGGAGAGACTTGGAGGTGAAGTCACATCCAGAGAGTCATCATGGACTGGCCACAGACAGAACCACATCTTCCATTTTTCCTTCACACTGCCCTTTTTGGGTAGATAGAGCTGTGTTTATTTATTTAAACATGGACTAAAGTTGCTCATTTAGAGGTAGTTAAAGGGTGATGCTGCTTTAAAACTGGTCTGTCACAATCAGAAATCGATGCCTGAAGTAAGAAAACTGGCGTGATGTGTCATTTTCCTTGGATAAGGACTTTCTCTGCCCAGTTTCTAATAGTGGTTTTGGGCAGCCTCACTGTGTTTCTCCCTGCACGGTGGAGGGAGGTCCTGCTAGAGGGTGCCATCAAGGGCATGAAACTCGATTATCAATTCTTAACTCTGTTACCAAAATAGTTTTACATGTAAATATGAGATTGTAGAGACCCTAGGTGAACACACAACAGCCTTTGTGAACCTGCAGTGGTAAAGGCTTCTCCTTGTAGTCCCTTCCCACCACCGCCATGTATCTGCCCTGTTGCTGCCATTCCCAGCCCTGATCAGGCAGGTCTGTGCCTGGAGGGTCCCAGCGGCTTCCTCATGAGGTGGAAATCCTCACCCTACACTGTCTGCCTGGCTTGAGTTTTGGGTTGGAGCCTCACATCGGGGTTGGTGCTGGTGGAAATGTGCTGGGCTGTGCCAACAAGAGACTGAGCTGAACTGCTGAGCACCATTGTCTTCTCCTTCCTCTGGAGCTCCAGAGCTGCCCCATGTCTTTAGGTGATGGTGGTGGCAAGAGCACGTGAGGAGCAGCTTGGACTTGCACTTGAGACAGCTTATAGCCAGAAGTTGTCCATGTGTGCTGGCCCTGGCTCTCCTTCACCCCATGGGCCACCTGAGAATCAGCCCCCCCTTGGCTGGTGGTGCCACCACCACCAGGTATCCTCTCCTTAAAACTGACTTCTTTCTTGCCTTGTCCTGCAAGAACGTCTGGGCAGGATACATGGTCTATAGGTAGCACCAGTGTTGGGTCTCTCTGTTCAGATGTGGCTGACAGAGGGAAGAGAGGCGAGTGTCAGGCAGTCAGTCCAGCTCTGTTTTGGTGGGAGATCCTTAGGGCTTTCAGCAGACGTGAGTGGGGTCTGAAATCGATGAAGATTTAAACAGGCTAAGTGAAGAAGTGTGTTTTCCTCACATCAGTTGCAAGCAACAAGCCTATTTTATGCAATAGGTAGCAGAAGCTATTGGCCTGTGAACAGCTCTGAGCACCGCTTACTACCACCCAGGCTATTGGGAGGGACACTTAGTGGTTTTAAAAGTATTTAAAGTTTGGGAATGAATGGGTGAAGGAAGGAGATGTTGCTATAGACAAACAAGGCTGCTGTTGTATGGTTTACTTTTTTGCAAAAGGCTTTTGCTGTGAAGTTCTGGATGACCATCGTCACCCCTGTTAACAGCATCTCTCGGGGTGGGTGACGCTGATGTCGCTTACATTTTGGGGCTACAAGGAACCACCACGTCCTAAGCTGCTGTGCCACCATGCTGAATTACAGATCTGGTCATCCAGACAGTGACCCCAGCTACCCCGCCAGGTCCCACTTCTGACCGCTGTCTCCTTCTCTCTCTTCCAGGCACCTGCGTGAAGTGCAGCAGGGGGGTGTATGGAGCAAACCAGGCTTGCCAGGCCATGGGCAACCTCTACCACGACGGCTGCTTCACCTGCGGAGCCTGCAGTGAGTACCCCCCGCCTGCCCTGCTGCCGGAGCAGGACTCTGGGACAAACGCTTCGGGCTTAACGTTTTTCTGGTTTAAAAGGGGTAAAAAAGGAGGTGGTTATTGAATTATGTGCCAGCTGGAGTCTGCTGCAGCTATATGTCTTGGTGGGGGGGGTTGCTGTTTGTTTTTGAGCAGATTCTTGCAAGGCACGTAGAAAAGATGCTTTAGATTGCGACGGCTGGCTGCGTTCTGGTGTGGGGGATGGCTGCTTTTATTCCTCTGCCTCTCCATTACAGCTACGTTGGTTTTTTTACTTGCAAGAGTTTTTTTTACAAGTGGCAGTGAATATGCTTTTTCTGGCGTTTAGGGGTTTTTTAATTATCATGTCAGACTTCATGGAATCATAGTGCGGTTTGGGTTGGAAGGGACTTTAAAGATCATCTAGTTCCACCCCCCTGCCATGGGCAGGGACACCTCCCACTAGACCAGGCTGCTCAAAGCCCCATCCAGCCTGGTCTTGAGCACTTGAGTCTGTCCCCATCTCTCCTATAGGCCCCCTTCACATTCTGAAAGGCTGCTATAATGTCTCCTCGGAGCCTTCTCTTCTCCAGGCTGAACAACCCCAACTCTCTCAGCCTGGCTTCATAGGAGAGGTGCTCCAGCCCTCTGATCATCTACCTGGCCCTCCTCTGGATCTGCTCCAGCAGGTCCACGTCCTTGTGCTGAGGGCTCCAAAGCTGGACACAGTACTCCAGGTACTGCGTATAGCCATCCTGGCCTTTTAGTCTGCGGACCCCAGGGAGAGCCGCTGGGTGGGTGCCGTGCTGAGGGCTCAGGCCAGGTGCAAGCACAGGCAGTGACTCGTGCTGGTGTCGGGGTCACCTTTTCAGAGGGAGCTGCTCCACGGTCAGTCTGGTCACTGTGTTTTCACTGCGTGCATTACCTTTACTCACTGTAATCATTTTGCTCTTCTGAGGGACCTCCGGTCAAAGCATCTTAAGTGCATGAATGACCCAAGTTACACATCTTGCTTGTTCTTCCTCCAGAGAAAAGGAGCCGTGCCCTGAGATGAGAGGCACATCTCTGCCAGCTTGCTTTCTGGTGATTGCAGGGAGGGAGCTGGTTATTGTGCCAGAGGTATCCGAGGTATCCCCTGTGAAATCTGCCTGGGGAGCAGGGCAAATAGTTCATCTGGCCCCGCTGAGCCTCCCCACCGCTTGTCAGACCCACATCTGAAGCTTGCTGGAGTGTACAGCATGCTGCAATGAGTGGATCCTCCTCAGGACCATCCTCAAGGAGGTCCATGATCAGGCTGGGGCGAGGAACAGGACGCTTGATTTCGAATTGTGGCTGTATCTCTAAGACAGTGGGTTTTTTCTCTTTTGTTGTATTTAACTCTAAGGCTAGTAGGAGGATAGTTTTAGAAATGTAGCTGTATATGTGGAGGCAGAAAAAATAGTAATAATAATCCTTCTAGTACTTTTGTATATATCGGTTTGGTTTTCCCAGGTGAGTCTTAGGGTTTTTCTCCTGCCTTGTATTTAGCGTTGTAAACTCATCAGGACTGCATGAGTTTTATTTGGAGCTGTAAAGTGGGAATAAATATAGCAAGAAGTGTGTGCTTTTTAATAATAGCTGAACCTTCACCTCTGCTCATTTCCCAGCTGTCCAACACCAGCTGCCCTGCCTCACCTATGTTTTCAGTAGAGCGCTTCACTGTCATCTGACCAAAGACAGGAAAACTGGAAAGAAAAAGTGGTGTTTGCACGTGGTGGCAGTTTCCTAAAGGCTCAGAAATCAGCAGCTCACTCTTTTGTCCTCTCTTATAAATTAATTAGAAATCTTCTCCTGCGGAGAGGAATGCTGGCTGCAGCCGGGACTTTGCTTCAGGGACCTCTCACCCTCCGTGGCCTCCCTTGCACACCAAGGTTCCTGTTAAAAATAATCCAGCAGCAAGTTAGAGCTGTTTTAAATTTCTAAAATTACTACTATGCAACTGTTGCTTTAGAAAGAAACACTTTTGATCCTCCTTTTAGAACAAATTTTACCATCTTTATTTGGAGACCTGTGCTAAAGAGATACTTGCAGTTGCAGAGCTATCAGTGGTTACTTCCATTTATGTTTGTTAGTGTTTGGTTAAAAAATAGCTTAATCTTTCTTCTAATGGGGTGGGTTGGTGAGGGCTAAAAGAATAGCTATTTGCTGCTTATTCTAAGAGGCAACCCTTTCCAAAGGTTTCCAATGCAAGATGAAAAGGTTTGGGTGTCAGATGAGACGTAGGAAGATGGAAAAAAATCTAAGTTTAGCAAAGCGAAGCCCATTTTCTCTCTTACCCAGGCTGTAAGTGAGGAATCTCTTTGGACATGTGCTGAAGCAAAGAGTTTCAAATGGAAAGTAAAAGAAAAGCTTCTAATAAAAAAAAGAAAGGAGGAAAAAAGAAAAAGAAGAAAGGAGGGGAGGGAATACTGTGTTTCCATATGAGATAAAAAAGGGGAGTGAAAGCCACAGGTGTATAAGTGAAGGCCTGTTTCGGCTTGTTAAGTGCAGGAGAGTAATTATTTGTGAAAGCTCAAGTCCTTCCCACTGGGGCAGTGGCCGTACTAAGATGGGAGCTGGATGCAGCAGTGGCCAGCACGGATGGATGAAGAGGAGGCACAGATGGATGGAGAGGAGGCACAGATGGATGGAGAGGAGGCTGTGTGGTGGCATGGGACTTCTGGTACTCAAAGGAGAGCGGTGCAGGAGGGGGACCTCTGCAGTAGCGGTGTTTCCCTCATGTGCATGTACTTCTACAAGTGGCGAGGCTCAGAAGAAACCCTCCGGTGCAGGGGGTGGTTTCCTGTGCTGCTGCTGTGGTCTGCAGGGCCCTTCATGCAGGCAGCTGGGGGGGCACGGGGAGGGCGTCAGTCTTCCCCCCCCCTCCCCTCCCAGCAGCATGCTTTGCCACCTGCCTTGCTGTGCTTGTGAAGGCGTTAGCTGGGCTGACTTTCTGATTCATCAAAGCCTCTTTGCATCACGGCTGCTTAACTGATGGCTGGGGTGGTACACGCCATCCTGCCCCACGCTCAGGGAGGAAACCTACCGCGGGGGAATCCCCCATTTCACAGACCCAGGTAGTTTCCCAGTCGCCCGGACCATCACCTGCAAGACAAGTGAAGGGCACAGAGAGCCCTGTCCTTACACAGAGAGAGCACGTGCCTCTCTGCAGGCTCGTTGTCATCTATGTCGCTGTGGTAAATATGACGAGACCATTTTATCTGCCAGAAAAATCAGTATTTGTCTGGGCAGTGTTGTCTGCCGAGCTGCAAAGCACGTTTTGAGCAGCCCGTGTGGAAACTCTGTTTTCCAGCTGAAAAGTAAGTAGTGCTGTTAAGGTCAAGTGGAGTTCATCTTGGACACCATCCAGGACAATCTTGTCTTTGAGAAGTCAAGGTTGCTCGTGATTTCAATCCGAAGATTTCTGCTCTGGTGGAACGCCGAACATCTCCGCTCCAATAAATAAAATATACAAAATTACCTATTAAGGTAAAGCATATTGTCCTCCAGATATTTATATCCGCTGTCCTGCTGTTCTCGTTTTAGTGAGGATTTCTAATTTTGCTTGTAGTTGGATTTGTGTCCAAATGTGCGTTAGTTTCCCAGATACAGAAAACTGAGAGGGTCTAAGGAGGGGAGGGGGGTTGATACCTCATGGTGCCAAATTTCCTACACTCTCTGTTTCCTGATACACATATGTTTAGTGATAAATGATAGAGCAATTTGTTGAGCAGAGCTGTGCATATGTTACAGGGTTCAGTTGTCAGGAAAAAAATGTACTGTTTTATCTGAGCCAGTGGCATGTAATGCAGAAAATTTGCTTTAGAGGTCAAAGCAGCAGATTTAGAATGATTACTTTGGCATAAACGTCTCATTTATCTTCTTGTTTGTTACAGGGCAGAGAGACAAACAAGGCAGCTTTTTGCAGACAGAGAGAGGAAAAAAACTTTGGGCTCTTGTTGTGGGATTAGTAATAAATTATATTTGCTTTACAGGAGGGCTACAAGAGTAGGTTAAAAAAAAAAAAAGTCCTCGAAACGCGTATGGCTATTTCCTGCAAGCTCAAGGTGTCTGTTTCCGTCTTGGGTTTTTTTTTCAGTTTGTTGGACAAACAGTTGTGGTTATCAAATGGTTTGTTACACATTAACCATTTAAGTTAAATCACCCATTTATACCTTCTCAGAACACAAAAAATGCAGGTGTTTCCAGATGTTCATGTGTGTTGTTTAGGTAGGAAGGAGACCTTAGAAATGATACAGATTTAACTAGACAGTATTGCTCTAACCTATTGTGGTATTCTAGTGTTTTCTTAAGGATTAAGCCAGGCTGATATCCGACTGCCGCAGATGGCCTGGAAAACAGACCTTTTTAGGGTAATTTAGAGCATAAGGGTCTTGTACTTGAGCCGCTTGGTCCTCAGAGGAAATCTGAAAGCTAAAAAAGTGCAAGGGAAGTGTCAGAGATGACTGTGAAGGAAATCAGTAGGCGAGGAAGGAAGTCAGAAAGAAAGAACTGATTGCAAGGTGGTTTGAAGGAGGGTTCGATGTTGAACTGCAGCAGAAGGTCCAAAAGGAGGACCAGATTCCGACCGCTAGTTACAAAGCGGTGGAAACCTTGCGCGTTTGCCAGTTTACAGAATTCGACCTTTGACATGTCAACATTAGTACATTACTTTCTTTTTCTTTTTTTTTTTTGTAAGCTCAGATTAATGTTGATGTCTGTGTAAGGGTAACAGCCTGCTGTTCCAGTGGCAGAGCCTGAAATAACACGAGCTGGCTGTCTCTTGCCAGCCTCTGGGTGGGTTTTTTTAATATTTCACATTGTAGTTGTGTTTAGAGGTATCAAGGGTCATTTGCTAAACAAGGTAGCTGAAGTATCAAAGCAGTATAACTACGAGTGTAGCCCTCTGCTTAGGCTAATTAATCTTGCTGCAGTGATTATAAAGCGTGGCCACTTAGAGTGATGCAGCTCTTGCTGTCTTTGGGATAACTCTGTTGAATAAGCACGCCCCATATTGGTATGTAACTTCTGAAACAATAAGGCCGTGGTTTTTATTGGTGTCACTAAATAACTCTACAAGTAGAAAGTCACTTTTTTCTGTGAGTGCAACCTAATCCCAGGTTGCAGGACAGACAGCCTCACCAAGTGAAGTTCCCCGCGGTGCCCATATGTGTATGATTTGTTTTCAGATGCAGAAACTACCAGCTCTTCTAGTAGGGGCAGAATTTACTGCATGTAATTGGATATAAAACCACTATACTGATCAACAGGCGTGAGAAATACACAGATCTTCAAAGAGGAGAGTACAAAGTACCGCTGGCAATACTTCCTCAGCATCCCTTCAATAAAATTATCATGTAAGAGCCCACATAGTAAACAATATATATATTTTTTTTTTAGCAAAAGTGATCTCAGAAAAGATTCATCCATGTCTGGCTTTACCGACAGCTTGGGAGACAAGGAAGGCATCGGTGCGTGTTTCCGCTCCAGTCTAAATTGCAGCTTTGTTCTTGCTGACTTTCTGTCTTCAGTCTCTCAGCTTGCTGGTGAGAAATTCCCGCTGTTTGGCACAAGAAGTGCTTGCCGTAGATGAGAAACGCCAGGGCAACTTTAACGGTAGGATGACAGTACTTGTTCCTCTCCTGGCCAGATTTCAGGGCAGTAGTGCTTTGGGGTCTGAACGGAAGAGGCTTTGGTATGGTCCAGGTGTCCTCAGTAGATATCCCTGCTGGAAGGGTTCAGCTCACACACAGGAGATGCAGTCAGGGTTTTATCAGTGTGCTAGTGGTTTGAGGCCATCGCGTGTGTTTTGGTGCTGGCTCAAAGTCTGGAATCATTAGGACAATATGAGAAAAAAGGTTGAAACTTTTAATGGAATATATTCCCAGACTTTCTGGTCTTCTTATTTTATAATGTCATCTTCAAAGCACTGTTTTTTGTTAAAGAACAGGCATAATATTGTGCTGTAGAGATTTTGGGGGGTGTCTTATAATGTTTTCATGGTACCTATGAATAATTTTCTGAGTAGTGGCTCAGTAAGCACCGAGGCCTCTTCCATACCTAGAGAAATTTAAAAATTGCTCTCTTGTGTAGTTTCGATGGAGAGTTACGTTCACCGAGGACACAGAGATTACCTCTCCCTCCTTCCTCACCTGAGCCTCCGTGCATTTCGATGGCAGTCGGTGGGGGATGAGATGGGAGGCCAGCTCTGACGGCCGCCTGGTTTTGGTGCATTTTGGGGAACAGGGCAGCTGTCCCCAGAGTGATGCAGAGAGCGGCTGGGCACTGGGTTGAAAAACGCTACTTCAGCAGGGACTCACGGATCATAGCACTGCTTTGTCCCAGGGTGACATTATCTTGCCTCTGGATTTTGAAGCTTCTAGTGGTTTTCCCTAAAAAGAAAAAACATTTGAATATGTTCATGCAGCGGTTTGCCATCAGCAAGGGAGAGGTGTTGTTCAGTTGTGTGACTTACTGTGGTTTCTCAGTGTTTCCCTCTGAGGAGCCATTTCTGCCTTCACCTGTGGTTGCTTTGCCGTTAGAGGTGGCTGACCTTTTCTTACATTCATCAGAGCATGCTTTTGGCTTTCAGGCATATGGTCATTTTCTCAGATTTTTTTTTTTGTTTGTTTTACCACCTCAAATGTGTGATTGAGAGTGCAAAGGGCGTTTTTTGCAATTTTACAGTACAGCTGGTGTAGCTGAGAGAGAGACTGAGCATCTTAATGGTAACGGAGCTGATGTGTCTTAGCGCAGTTTTATAGGAGACGTCCTGTTCTCCTGCCCTCGGTTTCACCAAGGCTTTGCTCTGACCTGGGGTGTCTGACAGTTGATCACAACCTGAGTTTCTCTGATTTGGAGGATGTGCAGGCATCGAAGTGACCCTTTTGTGCAGCCCCAGTTCAAGAGCGGATTGGAAATATTGATGCTGGTGTGTCAGACGCTGTGCTGCACCCAGCTGTAGTGGTGGCCAACAGAAATAGCACACGTGGCAGAAATTAATTACAGCTCTCTGATGCTCAACCTGGCTTGCCGTGGATGGTGGTACTCCGTACTGCCTGTCAGCAGAGTCGGTATCCACGGGGGGCTCCACAAACACGTGTGGTGGCCAGGCACCAGTGGGTCTTGCGTGCTACTGAACTGTGGGCACCAGGGACTTCTGTATGGCTTTATTATAGTTTGAGAAACCCACAACAATTTAATGTCATTTAGACAATTATTCTATCACCTGATGACCCCTCCCCACCCAGGAAGGGGAATTGGGAAAAAAATATAAAGAAACTCAAAGGTTGACATAATAACAGATTTAATAAAACAAGACAAAATGGTTAACATTAATAATACTAAAGAACTGATATTGATCTGGTACCACTGTAAAATATACCAGGATTATCCTCAGCCCATTCTATCAGCAGGAAGCTGTGCACTCCCAGCAGGGACAGCAAATGTAGGACACCGCGAGCGCTACGGCTTCGGGAGGAAGGGAAGGGCTCAGGGGTCTGGCACCAGGGCAAGGAGTTCTCAGGATCACAGCCATCAAGAAGGAGGGAAAGCTTCTCAGCAAACTTACTACTTTATATTGAGTGTGACATTCATGGTATGAAATAATCCTGTTGGCCAGCTTGGGCTAAGTGCCTGGGTCTCACTCCTCTTCATCCCTGCACCTGGCAAGGTTCAAAAACACTGAGACCTTGAAACCTGCATACGGTAGCTGGCTACAAAGTAAATATTTTCACAAATTCAGACACTAGATTCTTCTACAAGTGCAGTTTTCCCAAGCATTAGAAGAGAAGTTAATCCTATGTCGCTCAAAGCAGGGCAGGTATGGGGGAGCTGGGGCCTCTGGGGGTGCCTGCAGGGTGTGTGATGGACCAGAGTTGGTTCTTCGATCCCAAACCCCTCATACTTCTACCTGGGAGAGATGGAAACTGGGGGAAGGTCTGCAGTTTGGGCCAGAGCTGCCCAGGACTGAGGAGGAGTTTGTTTTGATCCTTAGCAGCAAGACAGACGGTGTTTCCAGCCTGCTGCACCATTAGTGCGTCAGGAGGTTACATCCAGTGAATCCGGAAACTGAAATCCTGTTGTATTTAACCTGCCATTAGTAATCACCTGTCCAAATTTATCTTAACAGCAGTGCCGCTCTAAGAAAGACTGATTTTTGTAGTGAGAGAGGCTCAGGGTGGTTGGTGTGAAAGGGACCCAGGAGCGGCTGCCAGTCAGCAGTGATTCTCGCCCATCCTGTGCGGATGGCACAGGGAGCTCCGTGGTGCTTAGGTAAGTGATAACTGAGGTCCCTGCTGCCTCCCCAGCACTGCGGGGTCCTGGTCATGCAACCCCATAGAGCCTCGGGATCAGGACGTGGCCCTGTACCATAACCTGCATTGAGAGCAATCTCTTGTCTTTGGGCATGGGTTTGTGACCCCCTGTTATCCTTTTACTAAATAATGGAAAAGCAACTTCAAAAGAGCAAGTTGGGTTCAGCTCTCCCCAGTAAGCAAGCGATGCATCTCCCAGCATCCACCTTGGGCGGTTGCAAGTCCCTGGTAAACCCCTCTCTGTATGGACTTCAAAAGAAGAGGACTCTCCTCGGAGAAAACAGTGGACAAAAGCACCACCCTCCTGGGAGTGCAGCCTGGTGGTATGCCTATTACCAGCTGCTGAGCAAAGTGTGTTTATTTTAGCACAAAGGCACTAGTGACTAAGCTTGAATTGTTCTGAAATCGGTGCTTGAATGACCTCAAGGTCATCCTGAAGGTCCCACAGCTAAACAGATTAGACAGACCTGTTAGGGATGAGCATAAAAGCTCGACCGTGAAAGCAAAAGGCCCAAACCTCCTGTCAGGAAGAGGAACAGGAAATCTTGTAACAAGGATTGAAGATGGTAGGGTTGAAATGGTGAAGAATTTTAATTGTCCGAATTTTTCAGGTGAGGTGTTAGCTAAATTCAGGGTAAAGTGAAAGTGAAATACAGTCAGGAGCCAGCAGCTTAAGACACGTAGTAGAGCAATTGATCCTGAAAGTGATGGCAAACCACACATTAATATTCCTGGGTTTATCAAGGGTTATCATCTCTATAGTCATTGTGATGCATATTTAAAGTGATGCATATTTAAAGTAGGCAGTGATCAATACGTGATTCCCTATATGCCATTTAAGTTCTCAGTCCTTCCTCTCGGTGAAATTACAACAGCATCTCTGCGTTCAAGCGAAACCCATGCCAGCCTCTGCGGGCACACAGTCAGAAGTACCGCTTTTGAGGGGGGCTTGTTTAATGCGAGGTGCTGTCTTGTGGCAGGGAGCTCAGCGCAGGGACAGAAGCCACTGATGCCCTGCTCTGTGCCATGGGGCCGTCCCAGTATGGGTTGTTTTACTGGTGTGGCTGCAGCCAGAACGCGCATTTCCCAGCTCCACCGGGACAGTCCCCAGCGCAGCCTGGGGAAGCGAGCTTTTCCTGCATCTTGCTTTCCCATGTGTACCATGAGGAGATGCTTCCTCACCTCAGAGGGGTGGTGGGAGGAGAAGTCCATCCTGATGTGGGCAGGGAGAGGCTGGAGAGCAGCAGAGGAAGAAATTGGCTCTGTTTGCGTGCACTGTTCCTGCAGCAGCTGCAAGGGCACCTAGTCAAATTTCCATTTACACTTTTGACAAGGGCTTAAAGAGAGTTGCAGAGAAGAGCTAAAAATAATCAAAAATAGTCATTCTTCTTCCCTAAAGAAAGTAATTAAATCATCCCCCCCTTTCCCTCAAAGTCCTCTTGGTGTCAGCACCCCGTCTTCGTGGGCCCAGGTAATGCCAACAGCCAAATTATAAATCCTTTATAAAGGAGTTTATCCCTCTGCTGAATGCCCTTGCAGCAGAAGCCCAGACACAGCGCACTGGCTGTGACACCTTCTCTGAAGGTCTGTTGCCATCAATCTTGACCTGCTAATGTCACAGGGTTAAAAATACACCGGGTGCGGAACGGCTGGTAAATGCTGGTTTTGTCACCCTGGAAGAATGACGTGGTGGCACCGATCCAGACCTCATCCCCTCTGCTCATGCACCGGACATCATCCAAGGAAGTATCTCCTCGTTGCATGGCTCCGTGTGTGTTTTTTTCCTGATCACTGCTAGCTTGTCTTTAAGGAGAGACATTTTATACAGTCAGAAAGTCTGTATGGCTGAGTTGCACTAAATTGGAGCTCGCGCTACTGTGTGATTTAAAATCAAGTCTTAAATGGTTTTTGTTCGTTTTTCATTTTTAGGAGTGCCAGATCCCAATGCTGTATTTAAATCAATGGGAGATTTTTGGGGGCGCTTCTTGCTGCGTTGGGCTTGTTGTTAACTCGCTTAGGACCAGCGTTTGACAAGGGTGCTGCAGGTATCCCCATGCCTCTCCTTCCCCTCCTCAGAAACTGGGACTCTGCGACTGCTGCTGTGCGTGCCAGGCTTACTGCGGATGGGCAGGCACACAGGAGGGGTTATCAAATAGGCACCCTGGGTTATGGGCCACAGAGTTGACACGTCCAAGATCAGATGCTTTTTATTTTGAGCTCCAGGTCCTGTTTTGGTGTTGCCAGCCTTGGCCAAGCATCAGGGTGGGCGAGAGAAATCAGAGCGGGATGCTTTCGGGTTTGTTGGGTGTTTTTTTCTGTGTCCTGTCCAATGTCCATGTTGGTGCAAGGATGGGCTGGCCTCCGGGTAATGTGGTTGTCCCCGGCAGGGATTAGAGGAGTACAGGGGATGATGACCGTGTCGGGATGACGTGCTTCTGGCTCCTACACCACCCAGTAAACACGCGGCCGAGTAACGCCTGCAGCTTAACCACAAAGCTGCTCCATGTGCAAACCGAGGGCTTGCTCCTCTGAGAAACACGCTGCCACGTCCTCCACCCGCCTTGCTGGCTGAAACCCCAGCAGGGCACTGAGGGCTACTGGTGAAAGGTTGGTCTGGCTGAATTCACTGGCAAAACTTTAGAGCTTCCCTGGGGCATCTCCCATTTCCCCAGGAGCAGTGCGAGTTGTTTCCCAGCCTGAGAGTGCCCTCTGCCGTATACAGGGGACTGTAAAGCTCTTAATTTACTGAAATGTTTTTACCTAGCTTTCTCCTTTTCTTAATACTTTGCAGCCAGCGTGGTTAATCGTCAAAGGCTGCCAGGTAAGTGCATGCTGTAAAGCAGCGAGAGGTGAGCTCCGGACCAGTTCCATGTGTCATCTGCGTTTATACACCGAGCAGTTGATGATCATTTTATAATGATACACACATATCAAGCAGGAGGCTTCTGGGCCCTGGTGTCTTGGTTCTGATTTCTTTTCTGCAATGCCTGGCAGGTCCCCAAAACCAGCCTGTGGCAGGTCCTGCTCCGGCTGTGCCCGGCCAAGTGCTGCTACCCGTGCCCTGGGTGCTGCCTCCGGGCACACACCTGGGGCTCCTCCACCGAGCAGAGCAAACAGAGCCGCTCCAGTGCTAGGCTGCATTCCAAACCCCTGGCTGAATAGGGAAACCGGGCTGCAAAGAGGTAGGAGCAGCTTTTTATAAACAAACAAAACCTAGCCCTCTTCTCCAGGGGGGAGGCAGGGCATTTAGAAGAAGTGGCAGCAGCGTGAGCATGTGTTGCCATAGTTATGCAGAGCTGAAAACAGAGGGCGAATGTGAGGCATAAACACAAAAGCTGCAGTAAATATAAATCTTCCCCATGTGTAGAGTCCTTTCCTGGAAAAACCTTGGCGTCTTATCTCTGTTAGGACATTCTGGTTTGGAAAAAAAAAATTTTTTTTTTTTTAAATGCTTTCAAATTTTTGTTGGCAGCTGCAATAATGACTATGCTGGTAGGGAGCAGAGAGAAGCGTGTTCAGGGCTCCAGTGTTGCGCTCTGCTGGAGGCAGACCTGGCGGTCGGGTATTGCAGTGGCTTATCTGGTTGAAGGCATTTTCCAGTGGAACAGCGTGGGAGGTGACATTTTGAGGAAGGATGTCAAGTATGGATCACCCTCTGCATGGCCTTTCTTCTCCTTGCTCCTCTCCTGGGTTTTTCTCCAGCGTGAGTCAGAGTACCCTCGCTTGCTCTTGCCAGGTTAGTTCATGTTATAATCTGCCAGGAGGTGAATCTGCCAGGCTTGCAAAGCTGCGTCCTCCTGCCCAGAGGTGGGACTGTTGTCTGGATCCAGCACTTGTTATTCATCAGCAACCACCAGTGGAAGCAAAGATGGGGTTAAGTCATGCTGGAGGCTGGGAAGACCCGTGCTGGGGTTGGGTGCTCTTCTCCATCTGTGTGGCAGCCGTGCCCAAATGTCCTTGTTGTTGTTCGCTTTTCAGCAGCCAGTTTTTGCTCACATTTTCCCCCTGCTCTCCGCTGACCTTTCTCTTCTCTCTGTGTTTTGTCCTCAGGTCGAAAGCTGAGAGGAAAAGCCTTTTATTTTGTCAATGGCAAGGTGTTCTGTGAAGAAGATTTCTTGGTAAGCACACAGCTGGCCCTTCTGATGGCACATCTCAGCCTTTCTGCCCAGCAGCTTTTCCCATGTTTCATACTGCTCTAGTCCAGCATCTGGCCTGACCCTCCTGCTCCCCCTTCACCCAGGGCCAGCCCCAGCCGTGGTGGCTGCCAGCATGTGGAGCTGGAAGTAGCCAAATGAAAGACCATGGTTTTGCGTGTAGTTGAAGCCGTAGCCTCTTGCGATGGCCCCTGCAAAGTGTTTCCCCTGTGGCCATCCTGTGGAGACAGGAGCAAGATGAACGGCTACAGAAGAATCAATGAGTGATTTCCCTTTCCAGTGAACTGGTTTTGCTTGGGCATCTTAATGGATATCTTTCGGTTGCCTTCAATGGATTTTGTGTGAAAGTACCTGAGGCGACTCCATGGTCCTATCCTTGGCCAGTGGAGGTAAAAATCCATATACCCCCTTTCCCTTGAGCCCTCATAGATGAAGCCTTCATTGACACTTGAAAAAGTCATATTTGCCTATTTATTGAGGAAATCACAGAATCTCAGAATGGTAAGGTTGGAAGGGACCTCTGGAGATCATCTTGTCCAACCCCCTGCCAGAGCAGGGTCACCTTAGAGCAGGTTACACAGGAACGTGTCCAGGTGGGTTTTGAATGTCTCCAGAGATGGAGACTCCACCACCTCCCTGGGCAGCCTCTTCCAGTGCTCTGCCACCCTCAAGGTAAAGAAGTTCCTCCTCATGTTTAGGTGGAACTTCCTATACTCAAGTTTGTGCCCGTTACCTCTTGTCCTGTCACTGGGCACCACTGAAAAGAGCCTGGCCCCATCCTCCTGACACCCACCCTTTAAGTATTTATAAGCCTTGAGAAGATCCCCCCTCAGCCATCTCTTTTCCAGACTAAAGAGACCCAAATCCCTCAGCCTTTCTTCATAAGAGGTGTTCCCATCCCCTAATCATCTTTGTAGCCCTTTGCTGCACCCTCTCCAGCAGTTCCCTGGTCTAGTGATTTCTGTCGGAGAGAAGTGAGTTAATCTTCTTTGCTCTCATCAGTATATTCTACACAGACTGAAAATTGAAAGACTGGTTAAATATATCTAAAACATTTCATTTTTCATTTGCATTTCCACCATTCAGACAGGACTGGAACCTTAGACAGATGATGTGTTGTGCCTGAGGTGTGTGTCATCGACACGACAGGCAGTTCCTTACTGTTAGATCTTAGCAATAGCATCAAGAAAAGTGCTCCAGGCCAAACTTGAATGTTATACTACCAGAGAGTTGGGACAATACCACTGATCTCGGAGAAGCTCCAGCAGACCCGTAACAGTCGAACCAAAGGAAGAATTTGGCTCTCTGAGCCTATATATTCAGATGTTGTGATGTGAACTTGTGAGAAACACAAATAACTTCCTGGCGTGTAGATTCACGTGGTCAAATAAGAATGTAAGTCTTATTAGTAAATGCCTTATTTGCATGTGCATTTATGGTATTTACTTATATACTTAATTAATCTTAATTTTAGGACTTGAAAGTTACAGGGACTCATACTCCTTCTGAAGAGTGAAAGTCTGATGTCTTTATAGATTGTCCTCTGTGGACCCATCCACAGCTACAAATACTGAAGAATGCACTGGGAAGTTTAGCTTGTGTAAGGAGTACAGAAAAAAAGCCAAGCAAATAACAACCCATAATACGCTGTTGTTTATGCTCGACTAGCCTTGTGAAATTTTAAGCCAATTCTTTTTTTGTCCTTGCAGTATTCTGGTTTCCAGCAGTCAGCTGACAGGTGTTTCATTTGTGGTCATTTGATAATGGACATGGTAAGTGATAATTGCTTCAGGAGAAAATATCCCACCGCTTTTAAGAAGAATACATCAAAAGCAAAATATATTCATATCCAGTACTGCCTGTTATCATCTGGTAGTCTGCCTAGTGTGAGATTGGTAGCAGAAAGAAAATCCACTAAGCCTTTTGTTGATTTTTGCGAGGAAGCAAAGCCGGCACCCTGCTGTATGCAGTGCAGAGACTTTGCTCTGCCTGTTTTCAGTGCAAATTGAAAATCAGAGCCTTCAGCTCTTTCATCCGCTTTCAGGCTTCCCTGGATAGTGTATTCGTGATCCTGTCGATGCTTCCCTCTCAGCAGTGCCGTGGCTCTGCAGTGCTCCCGTGCTGTGGGGCATCAGTGCGCCTCTGCTGAGCCTGTTTTTCCTGTGGCTGTGGCTTCCCACCTACCTTCAGGGTGAAACTACTGTCTGGTTGCTGCTTTTTGTGGGTGCTGATCCTCCGGGAAACAGGTTCCACCCAGAGTATGTGATCCAGACCTCAGTTCGGATCTGCCCAAGTCCTTGCAAAATCATCGGTGGGTGGGTGGACGTGCTGCTGAAGCAGGCAGTGCTCATTAGCTTAGAACAGGAACCATCCGTTCAAGATGTGCACGGAGTGGGTCATGGCTCAGGGCGTCAGCCGGACTTCAGCCAGCAATGGGCAGTATTCAGTGCTGGGTTATTCAGAGGGAGACAAATTCATGGCTGTGTAGCTGGTAACCTAAAAATACAGCTGGGGCAAAAACATGAGGGATTTCTGGGTGGTCAGTTCACACAGAGCCTACCTCCCAAGATTTCTTAATGCTTATCATTAATTATCTTGCCCGCTTGCACTGGAAAGCATTAAAATTGGAGAAGCTATTTTATACTCAGAAGTGGGATCACCTGGCTGATGGACCGTGATATTCCAGGTAGTAATAGCTGCCCCAGAGCCAGCAGGTGAAGTGCAGCTGTTGATTTCAGTACAGTTTCCATAGTCTGTGTTAATTAGAAAGCCAGACTAGTGAGTACAGAGCTCTTGGATATCTAAGGCATTATGAAAACCTAGCAATAGAATTTGTTTCAGCCTCTCATGGAGAATGCAAAGATACATCTCCTTTTGTGGGCTTGCTATATCTTGCCATATGGTCCTGCTTAGTATTCTCCACCTGTTGGCTTTAGAAATTGTTTTCTTTCCTTTAAATTCTGTCACTTCTGTGCTTTGTAATGCTAAATACCTTGACTGAGACACTAAATTATTTTCTTACCCATGCTAGTAATTCATTTCTTTGGAACCAGGTGATATATATTGATTCCAGCTGCCCTTTCCATCCTTGTTAACTCATTTTTCAGATGAGGTGCCTGAAAAAAGACACAGCCCCGCGGATGAGTGTGCAGCGTTGTCTGATATAAAGCTGTGTGTTTATTATTTTCACCTGTCTTTTGGTTTGTTGCAGATCCTGCAGGCTCTAGGGAAATCATATCATCCAGGCTGCTTCCGATGCGTGGTCTGCAATGAGTGTCTGGATGGTGTGCCATTCACTGTAGACTCCGAAAACAAAATCTACTGTGTCAGAGATTACCACAAGTAAGGACAAAATAAACAGCAGAGATGTTCCAGTCAGCCAGGCTATAATTTACCTTCTTGGCTAATTAGGAAGTGCAGATCAGTAGAATAGGGACTGGGTTAGAAGCTAGAAGTTTGAGGATGGGGCCAGACCCTAGAACTTGCTGTCGACTCCTGTGTAAGTTTTGAGGAAGTCACTTAATCCCTGGGCTTCAGCAGCCCCTTCCGCAAAGCAGAGATAGTGAGAAGTAGTGCTCATGAAGTGTTCAGTGATGTAAGAAGTTAGTCCTCTCTAAAGTAAGACTGTGAATGCTGGCTGAAATGAATGTGAGTGGCTTTTTGAGTAGTTGCAGGGCTGAGCTTGACTTTTCAAGAATGCTTTTGGAAATCACCGCTGAACGCGTGAAGTGAAACTTTTATCCAGCTCTAAACTAAACAACTGATAAATCCACTTTAAAAATCACTTGTCATTTAGACAGTAAAATGAAATAGCTGTGCTCTTAGCTGGTAGTTATGATATTAGAGCTGAATACATTTTGAGTGTCCATCTGGTTTGATTTGCTTCTTGCTCCGTTTTCTGAGCAGGCAGAGTATTAAGTGTTGCTCAGGCAGGCCCCTGGAACCGTTCTGTGTTGTGCCAAGATTGGAATTGCCTCTGTGTGCCACTGTTGTTCTGAAATGATGCATATTTCCTTGCAATTTAATTTAATTAATTATTTACGGTGTTACACTGTGTTCCTTAAAGAACTGTACATTCCTGCAGTATTTTCTCTGTGGTTTCCTGCCCTGAGGCTGACACTTCTTTTGATGCGTTTTTCTGGGGATGGTCCTGCCCAGTTTCTCCTCATTCTCTCTTCCAAATCTCTCAGTAGCAGCCAAGAATTTTACAGTGGGTTTTGGATTTTTTTCTGTCACTAAGTGTAAAATGTAAGGTCTCTTTTTGCCTGGCTGGGCAAGGTGTGCCAAGCATTACTTAGAATCGATGCTAACATGAATTAATGATCTAGGGATGCAAAGCTTTCTTGTGGATAAGTTATTTACAGCTGCAGCTTTTCATCTAATTGCCAAGAACAAACGGGCCTCTCTTTTTATGTTGATCTATAACTTGCCTTCACTTTCTTGTTGCTCTTCCAGAGTTTTAGCTCCAAAGTGTGCAGCATGTGGACTTCCCATTCTGCCCTCCGAGGTGAGAGCCTTTTGTTTTCTATCCCCTCTGGGGAGGGAGCATCATGTCTCAGTCTTGCTCTCTTTGACACTTGACCCTATGTCAAGTCAAATGTCCCTGGGGATGGGGTGAGATGATCGCTTCCTCCAGCGTGCAACCTTTTGGCCTGAGCTTATTTGCTGCCCTTCAGATTTGACCCTTCTTTTGCTCAATTATAAAGCTTATTTCTGCTGATCCAGACTGCTTTTTTCATACTGCTGTTAGTTTTACGTTCAGAATACCTTTCCTTCATGTCAATAAATGCTGGTGGTGCTCATGAATGACCTCTGCGTGACCCCTCTGGGATGAACTTGTTTTAATATGTGGAGGGGATGCATCTTGGGCAAAACCAATTTAAGATGCTGAGAAGTGTGATATATCGAAATTACCAACTCATTAATGCATGGTTTGTGATAGATATGACTGTTAAACAGAGAGAGTTTAACATTTCTGGTGTTACATTTTAGGGGATATCTGCAGTCAGTGATGAAGCTTTACTGTAAAAATAACTGCAGGTGGCAGGATTTATTTGTGGTGTCCAACCAGCAGCTCAAATGCATTTCCTCAACATTCACGTTGTTGCAGGAAGCAATCTCCAGAGTGCACGTGTCTGATCCTGCTGTAATCCTTTGTAATTTCTCCGTTGCTTGAATGCTTACAGGGGTCTGATGAGACCATTCGGGTTGTGTCCATGGACAAGGATTACCACGTGGAATGTTACCACTGCGAGGTAGGTCAGCAGCTTTCTCAGGGAGTGGGCACATAATAGTAATAACTACTGCTATTTTTAAGATGGAAATAAATCTCCCTTTTAATGGCAGTAGGTGAGCAATTCAAACCTTGCTTTCTGCAACTGTTTCTATAAGTAGATGAGATATTTCCAGTTTAAGGACAAAAGTTTTTGCAGCAATGTGTCTCAGCTGCGATTTCATTTTCTTCCATAAAGTTATGGGCAAAGAGTTAATTATCACTTTTAAACTTGGCAGTTTATTTGTTAATGAAGGAACTGTGGTGACTTAGTTAGGTTCTATGGCTGCCTTTCAGAGCCTTGATCTCCGGATCACATTAGTGTATCTGATTTCCAAGTCAGATTGTTCAAAAATGTTCAGGTGATGACTGATCCTGTGTGGTGTGTGTTACCGTCACTCTCATGGGAAATGAATGTGTGGTCAGGGCTGGGGTGAGGATATAGTTGCATAAAAAATCCCACGAGATGCCAGCTCTTAAGCACTGTTTGGTCTCTGGGAAGTGCTTCCATAGAGCCTTTATACTTCTGCTCTGTGAATAAAAATAAGTAGATGTCTTCTCTCACTGTGCTCATCATGTGGTGGAAAGAGGCCTTAACTCAGCAGGCTGGTTTCACATAAGTATAATTGCAATTAATTTAACATGAAGAGGAGAATCCTGCCTGTCAGTGTAAGGAAACACGAGGATGTTTTAAATACGTAGGCTTACACCTCGCCACGAGATAAAGCTTATTCAGTAAAACTGCTAAAGACAAATTTATGCAAGGCTGCCCCTCAAAATGCCTATGTCAGGTGCTTTCCTTCTCACAGTAAATGTTGGACTTACTAGGAAGGAGCCAGGACTTGTAGGACTTACTAGGAAGGTGTCTCCTGTCCTTGTCACAAAATCAGCCTCCTGGAAGCCAGGCGCCAGTTGACGCTGGAAGATGAATACATGCTCTAATAATTTACATGGCCTCTCTTTGCAGGACTGCGGGATGGAACTGAACGACGAAGACGGGCATCGCTGTTACCCGCTAGATGAACATTTGCTTTGTCACTCCTGTCATCTGAAACACATAGAGAACGGCACAACCCCAGCAGCTGCGTACCAGCACCACTACTAGGCAGCGTGGCCCATATGGGAAAGCCGGGACAGAAGACTTGTTATGTGATCTCCCTCTCCCCACCCTCATTTGATTTCCTGTGCGTGTTTTTCACCAGTCGGCAATGTTCCTGTAAAAGGATATGAGAGTTTTTTGCTGGATTCCTAGGGTTTGTATGCTTGTGAGTTCCAGCTGTATCAAACCACGCCTACTTGACCAAGAATGTGGTGTGTTATCTGAAGTGATCAGTTTACTTTTACGTGCCTTTTTGTGCTCTCTGGAGATTCCTCTTGGCTCGTTTTGGAAGATTCTTCAGTGAAAGCACAATTTGCTGTCGTGCCTGTGAACTCAGATCGTGCCATGCACAATTAAAAAGCCAGAGGCTGGCTTGCCTGCCTGCCTGCTGGGGACATACCCTCAGCCTACTAAGTGTTTCCTGACAAGGACATTTCATCAGATTCTCTGAAGGACATCAGCCTGTTAATACGAGTTTTTAGACACGCTCTCTCTTTTTATTAATTTTTTTAGGAAAAGAAAAGAAAGAGCGCAAAATGGCGCTCTCAGACCTTCCAGTTAATTCCCTGAACTCCAGTATCAAGTCTGGCTGTAATCGCACCAACTCTCCAAGCACAAACCAGGCGGGCTGGCTGGCAGCTGGAGGCTGACATCCCATTTCAAACAGAGCAAAAACCTGGAACAAGCTAGGCTAAACCTCCCTGTTGACTTGGGGCCTGGGCTTGTGCGTCAACACGATACACCGTCTGCTGTGTCAGAGTCTGGATAGCGGATTACATTTGGAAAGGAAAGTTCGGGATGCTGAAAGTGTGGATGCAGGGAAATCAGCCTCGTTCTTGCTTGCAGAGCTCGCTTTGGAAAAAAGCTCTCCATACACAGACACTTGCCTGAGTTTTCCAGCTTGTCCCCACAGCTCAGCCCCCAGCCTGGCTGCTCCTTTCCGTGGTGTTTACCCAGCACAAAGCCATTTCATAATGGTGCTTATTTAGAGCTCTGGGAACAAACTTGTTATCGGTATGAAGGCTTTGTTACCCAGGGATTTAGAGCTCGGCTCCACAACCTGTACTCAAATGAGTACGTTGGTATAAACAGATTTTCTCCCATGGATAATAACAGCTTATCTGAGAATGGGGTTACTGAGTTTGGCCCTTGCTTTCTGTTCTGGTCAGAAAGCAGAAAGGCAGATCGTTTCTCTTTTTGAACCCCCCCTGCTTTATAGTCAAAGAAATCTGCTCCCCCAGTACGTGTTACGTGTAAGATAGATGTGCCTGCAGCGCGTGTTCTGTAGGTACCAAAGCTGCGCAGCCCCTCCTGTACAGGTACAAAATTTTTGTTGAAGAAAAAGCTTTTAATTTGAAGTCTCAGATGCAGTCAGGGATCTTGGCTACCCTTTCTGCCATACTCTGGGAAAAACAAGTTAAATCCTAATGTATCCATGGATTGATAGGGGACAGGATGGCATTCTGGAAGATCTTTTTAGTGAGGAAACTACAGTAAATTCGCTGAGCAGTGGCACTGGGACTCCTGACGTGAGCCCGTGCTGAGAACCCACTACGGTTCAACCAAACCTCTTTTCCCATAGCATGGATGTAGCTGGAGAGGGGCTTGAACTGCACACCGTGTGGTTACACCGCCTCGTGTACCCGTCGGGAGCGATGCAGGTGCGAGGCCCAGCTAAATATTAAACAGAGGCACAAGCATCTGCTGCAAAACAGATGGAGACCAGTGGCCTGTTGGCACCCTCCTACGCATCCGTATCAGCATGCCATGTCTGAAATGTGAACATCTGAAACTGCTCGGGAAGCTTGCTGGTTTTGGCGTGGAGTTTCATCGGGCCAGCAGATCATCCAGCCTTCTGCCCCATCCGGCCGTAAGCGCCTCTGCCTGGTGCTGCCGCTCTTCAGGATGCGGATGGTGGGACGTGGCTGGAGGTCAGTCCCATGCTGGAAACCATCCAGAGCCCCAGCTTTCGGGGAGCTTGACTCTGCGGCGCTGTTTGTCCTGGGGACATGCAACCCCTCCGTGAGCAACCAAAAGCTCAAGAGGGGGAGCTTTCCCACTGGCTCTGGGGCATATATATCTTGGGAGAGTTTTACCTGTGCTTTTAGAGGACATAAAATTGACCCCCTTCCTCGCCTTGAGCTTTCTTTGGCAGGGAAGGCCGTGAGACAGCAAAGCAGCTTCTGGAAGTGAGCTGGAAACACCAGCCCTGGTTTGTTGCTACCACGTGGTTCGTGCTTTTGATAGCGCTTGATTTTTAGAGCGGCCCCTCACACGCATTTTCTGGCCTCCGTTTTGAGAAACGAGCTGAAAACACGAGCCTGGCTGATAGTTTCTTCTTAAGATGGGGTGTTAGCTACTGTTTCGCTCTTGCAGCTTTTCACACAGCCCCCAAAATAAGCAGGCAAGAAGGGGAGGGGGAGAAGGACAAGTTTCCTTCATGGAAAGCTTCGAGCAGCCCGTTTGCAGCAGGATGTCTTGCAGGAGCCTCCTTTGCATCAACGGAAAGTTTGGCCTCTGCTCCCACACGGTGTCTTGTTACTCGTGTCAGCCATCCCGTATCCCTCAGCGCTGGGGAAATGAAGGCTGCCCTACTTTCAGTTCTGAGGTCCTGTATGAATTATTAAGTGCCCACGCTCTCCTGTATTCACGAAGAGCGAGAAATGACAATGTGAAGCTATTGAAACGTGTGAGTTGGTGGTTTTGAAGCTAAAGCAGCTGCTGCGTTGCCCTGCTCCCCTGTGTATCCTAACTCACACCGCTTTTATCTTTGGGAGTTCGAATTCACTTAAGCTCATTATTATTTCTCCTAGGCTGTGGGTGTCTGACTCCCTGCCGATCGTCCCCGGCTCTGCGGCTGCCTGACGGTGGGTCCGGGATGGGGGAGGCAGGGCCATCCTGCACAGTGAAGGCTTCTCCTCCTCCTGGACCCCCAACCAGGCATCTGTGGAGCTGCAAACCCTCACTGCCTGCCTTCAGGCAGCTGCCCCAAAGGAAAAAACCAGCAGGCAAGTAGTGCTGGAGCTGGAGGTGTGAGGTTTCACCTGCTCCACAGAAGAATTTTAAAAAATGTGTTAAATTCTGTCACCTGGCTGATACACGCTGGGTTTCACTCTTCAGGTGAACCTTGTTGTCTTGGTATTTATTAAGATGCTGAAATGTCCTGTGAAAAGTTAGCCTTAATTCCTCCCCCAGTGTGCTCTTCTGACTGGTTTTAGGGCAAGGGACCCTTGGAAGTCCCACTGTGCTGGTAATGAGTAATTCACATGCAAATAGTTATTCAAGTGAATCCCCTGAAACTTGCTTTCAGGAGCCAGAGCTTAATAGATTTTTTTCATTCAGATCAGGCTGTTAAATTTCTATTGTTTAGAATGCAGAAGCTGATTTAAATAGGGATTTTTGCGCAAAAGCCAGGGGAAAAGCCCCAGCTATAGAAGCAGCAGACATTTTTGTGTGATTTAAAGTGGAAGAAACACCTGTGATGGAAGTGATTTAGGAAACTGCCCTGATGTTAGACTTGTAACGCAAGTAACAGCATTTTCAAACACCCTGGTGAGGAGTCTTTGATGAGTTCTGTGGCCCTTCAGTTTCTGAGTTTCATTTGGGGGCTTTTAAAGCATTTTCCCAGTCTTTCTGGGTTTGAATGACTTTTTATAGATCTTTTTACTATGAAGGGAATAGCTCTTTGGTCTGGAAATGGTGGAGTCGCATCCACATGAGATGTGCCACTGAAAGGGGGAAGCTGGGCTCCTAAGAGCTGGGACGGGTTTGGCTGGCGGTTCCAAAGGAAGGGGTATCTTTAGCTGCCAAGAGAACAAAGTAAATATCTTCCTGTGCTTGATCCGTGTGCTGATTTTTAGCACTGGTCAAATAATTGGCCTGCCTGAATTTCACTATTTGGGTCCGTTGGTAAGCGCCGCTGTGACCTCCTCCTCTCCCTCCTGTGAGTTCACAGCTCTGGGACAAATCGCGGGCACACGCTTCCTGATGAATTTAGTCCCTGTTTTGCACTTCCCTGAAAATTTTACCACTGTAATATTTCAGCAACAGCAAAACTGGGTCCTTGCTTAAAGGAAAATGGACACACGCTCTTCATCCTTACTTGAACGCTTTGACCCGATCCTCCAAATCACCTGAGTATCAGCCTGGTGCTGGTCGATGCAGCGGCGGCTTTGTACTCACGCTGCTGTTGCTGAGAAAATTGCATGAAGGACTCTGTCCTCGTTAAACTTGCAGCGCACAGGCAGGCAGTCCCACAGAAACCAGTCAGGCTGCGCACATACGTGAAAATCAATGTGTGTGCGTAGGTCAGAGTTGGATCAAGGGCAGAGCGATATTATCACAGAGGAGACTTACCTGAGGATGAGTCTGCGGCAGTGGAAAAAGTTGCCTTGAAAACGATCGCTGAAATGGACTGCCAGCTTTTCTGTTCAATGAACAAAAATATGTGCTGAAGCAGCGGGGGTGCGTGGAGAATGAAGGGTGTGACTTAAAAAATACAGTAGCTGCAGGGAAAAGAGGGCAGGCGATTACGGAGAGCGGAGGGAGAAGGCGGCGTGGAGGGGACTGGCTTTTGTTTGTTGCGTTCCTCTGCCTTTTTTGCCAGGGGTTTTTGAGGGGAAGCGCACCTGCGTACGCTGGTCTGGACTGTGCTTCTCCCCTGTCGGCCTCTGCTGCGTGCTCTGTGCTTTTGGCGGCGTGTGCGCTGTCGGGTCTGCACACGCGGACGCGCGGCGTGTGCTGCCTGCGAGAGACCTGCCTCTCACACCTCCGTGCCCACGCCGGGCGCTTGTAGATGCATTCTGAGCAACCTTCTGTGCGTGAATGTAAGGACAAGCTGGCCCAGGCTTATTGCTGGAGAAAAACCTCTGGAGTCAGTACCTGCAGGCAGGGAAGGGCTATGACCAGATACACATCCCTTTTCCCCCATCCTCTGAGGCCGAGCGCCTGCGTCACTGGGAGAAGCTGCAGGGAGGGTTTGCCTCTCTCGTCACACTGCATTTGTGCATCCATTTTTCTTTTCCGTTTCTGTGTCCCGCCGCTCGCTGTCTGCAGTGGAGTGGCACCAAGTGTACTTACCGGACTTGATCGGGCAGACATCTTCTTGCTGTGAGCCCAGACAGAGCCCAGAGCTGCTCCCCCACCTTCCGGAGAAATAAAATTAAGCTTTTTCTGAGCAATAAAAATCCTTACCCTGCTTTCTTCCAGGGCAGCCAGAAGCTTGCGCGGCAATATGCATCAGTAGCCCGCTAAGACAAGATGAGAGAGGGGAAGGAAGTATCCCCATGTGAAAATAGGTGGCATAGAGCCCCTGAAGGCAGATGGCAGGGATGCCTGGCGGCCCCGGTGCAGGGATGGCCGGGCTGCAGTCCCCAGCCCTGCTGGCATCCACCCTGGTCCCCGCGCAGCAGGTCTGCGGTGCACGGCCAGACGGGAGCCCGGGCGCACAGGCGCAGGCTGTGGGCTTCTGTATCCGGAAAGCAAATCCAGAGTCTGGCTAACGATACTGAACGGTACTAATTATTTTCTTTGTTTCCTTCAAAGCTCAACTCCGGGAGAGAGTATTTTAGGATTTGTGCTGGTGTAACTAACCTTAGCCACCTGTGAACGCAGCCCTCTTTTCTTCTGTGCTGTTAAATATTTATAAAGAACTAAGGCTGGCAGAGGGGGTGAAGCTGCTGGCCTGTTGTGATTCCAGTGATTAAAGACAATACCGTAAAGCAGTGCTGTGTCAAGTCTTTCCTAAAAGTACAATGATCGTCATCACCTAGAGTCCATGGGGAGGGAGTCAAGCTGCAAAATGATGGTTTCCCATCTTCTGTCTTCCTCCTCTCCCCCTGCCTCAGTAAGCTGAAGCAGGGACTTGTGGGGGGGAAACTTTTGTGGGGTTCACCAGGGATTTCCAGTCTTTTGCCAGTGGCTGGGATTTGCTGTGGCCCTACCTGAGCCCCTCCTGCTCCAGCTGGGAGCGGGCTCCAGTCAGCACGAGGATCTCCTTTGCAGTGCTGGTGGGTGTTACGGGTTGAAGAACCCACAACAATGTATTGTTTAGGTGATTATTCTATCACCTGATGACGCCTCCCCACCTGCAAAAAGAAATCAGGAAAAAACAAGAAAACCCAAGGGTTGAAATAAAAACAGATTTAATAGAATAAGACTAAATAATTAAAAATAATGTTAAGGAACCAATATTGATCCCGATACCAGTATAAAGTATACCAGGATTATCCTCAGCCCATTCTACCGGCAGGAAGCTGTGCACTCCCAGCAGGGACAGCAAATGTTGGACACTGTGAGCGCTGCGGCTTCGGGAGGAAGGGAAGGGCTCAGGGGTCCGGCACCAAGGCAAGGAGTTCTCAGGATCACAGCCATCAAGGCAGAGAGCCCACTCCTCAGCAAACTTTCTAATTTATATTGATGTGACGTTCATGATATGAAATAATCCTGTTGGCCGGCTTGGGCCAAGCGCCTGGGTCCTGTTCCTCCTCACCCCCACGCCTGGCAAGGCTCGAGAACTGAGACCTTGAAACCTGCACACCGTAGCTGGCTATAAAGTAAGTTTTTCCACAAATTCAGGCACTAGAGTCTTCTAAAAAAGTGCAGATTTCCCAGGCATTAGAAGGGACCTTACTGAAAAGCTAAATTACGGGAAGAGAAGTTAGCGCCGTGTCGCTCAGAGCGGGGCAGTGGGGAGGGTTTTGGGGAGAGCTCCCCTGGTTGCGGGAGGCAGGTGCCCCCCCTGGGCTTCACTGGCCTCCCGTCCGAGGCCGGGATGCTGCAGTACCCCCTGCCTGAGCAGCACTCGGCACTACCAGCCAAAACGAAGCAAATAAATACCATTACCCGGGATTATCCTTTGGGGTTCCCCCTCCTCGAGGCAAGAAGCTGCCCCAAACCGGGTGATGATGCCAAGAAGGCTGGATCTGGTGGGCAACTGGACAGGAGTTGGCCCCCAGGCCTGGTCCCTGCTGACCCCCCCCCCTCCCCCCGAGCTGGGCTCCCCCCGCAGCCCAGATGGGGGTGCCCAGGCGGGCGCCGGCCTCCCCTGCANAGAGGGGTGGTTCAGCCAATCGCGTGGCCGGCGGGGTCAGCCCAGGCCCGCCCCCCTTCCTCCATAGGCGGTGCCCCGCCCTGTGGCGCCCGCTAAGGTGCCCGAGTAGGTTTGTCCCGCGTGGGCTCCCGTCCCTCAAGGCCGGGCGGGGGGGAGCGGCCGGGCCGGAGGTGGGGAGAGCGGCGCGGAGCGGAGGGGAGCCGGCGGCCGGAGACAGCCGGAGGGGGACGAATGGCG
>VXBO01002049.1:678131-713020 GCA_013400135.1 Rhinoptilus africanus
AGCAACGGTCGCCGGTGCTCTCCCGCCCCCACCCCCTCTCCTCTAGCGCTCCCCTCACGGCCCCGGGGGCGGCGGGCGGGCTGCGCCGGGCTCGCCGCCACTGCCTGGGTCAGCGCGGAGGGCTCGGCCCGGGGCGGGGAGGAGGAGGAGAAGGAGGACTTTGGCCGCGGATCGGATCCCCCTTTCGGCGTCCCTCCGGTAGCGCAGCCGGCGGTGGCAGCGCTGCCGGCGGTTGGCGTGTCCGTGGCCTTTCCTCTCTGGGATGGGGGGGCCGATGGGCCCGGGTCTTCTCTGGCGGCCGCGGCGGGCCCAGTGCGGCTGCTCTGCCCCGCCGGGGACGGGGCGGCCGCGGGCCTGCGACGGGGAGGCGACGCAGGGAGCGGGGGAGCCTCGGCTGCCTTCCCCTCGCCCCGTAGGCGACTCTCGTGGAAACCCGAGTGGCGACGCTAGCGTAAGGCATAATGTAATGTAAAGTAAGGCAACGTATAGGCGATGCGGCTCGCCCAAGGCAGAAGGCTCACGAAGCGGACCTGCTCGTCAGGCCTTCGTGGCACAGGTTTTTTGTGGTGTGGCTTTGGTGCCAGTTGACGATTTTGAACTTTTTGGGACTCTCCCGTGACTTTCCAAATCAATTCTTCAGGCCTCCTGGTGTAATTTCTCTGTTAAAACAAAGAGGGGACTGTAACCCTTTGAACTGGTGTGTGCCAGATGTTTGCTTTCTGCCTTTTGTTCGGCGAAAGAAGTTGCATAACCGAAGGAACACAAAGTTAAAACTGGAGAGGCGTTTCCATTATAAGCCCTCACACTGGCCAGTGCGAACTCCCGAAAAAATTACCCTGAGCATGAGACTCTTGGTGGCTGTCTGAAGCCAGCAGTGAAACGTCCTTGTGTGTCCTAAAGGCGTTCCCAGGCTTTTGACCTCTAAATATTAGCTTGAAGCGCTGTAATTGAGTTACTGGTGCCATTTTCAGGCAGCAGTATCTGAAAGTGATTTTTAAGCCTGATTTAACTGTACTTAATGCTCTGTTAAATTTCATTTGACAGTCATCTTTTGGATTCAGAGCAAACATACTTGGATCTTTCTTAGGCATCTGTATAAACAGTTTGTCATAATGCTGTTGCGTGTTTAAAAATCACTGGGCTTCTTTCCTTATTTTGATTAGGTAGCTCTGTGAGGATATGTAGACACCGGAGATAATGGAGTATTACTGAAAAGTAAGATCACCAGTGATGGCTGAAAGACTTGTTTATTTGGCAGAAAGATATTTTTTCTTTTCCCTTCTCTCTTGTCACCTAAATGATGTTTGTCTTTCTTTAAGCTGAACTTGTGATCTTTTTGCCTGCAGAAGAGATAAGGTGAGTTTTATGAGTAGCAGTTCTGTGGCTTGTAGTACACGGTCCTTCTTACTGAGAATTTTTTTTTTAAGTAGAAGCTCTCTTCTGGATACAAGTTAGTAAAGAATTCTCTCATTTAAAGTTTAATCTTAATGAAAAGTAAGTTTTGATCTTTTTAGAACAAGGCTGTGTCAAATGTAGTTTAATGTGAGGTTTTTTCATAAACTTGAAAACAGAACCGTTTTCTGTTCTGAAAAATCAGCTTTTTTGTTACGTTCGAATTACAACTACTCCAAGTTGTAGTAATGCCTCCAGACTTTCTACCAAGCATTTTAAGATACAGGGCCATAACTTGGGTGATGAGAAAAACTTATTAAATTGGTAAGATCAAAGGAGAATGTTCTGGGAAATCCAGGTTAGACTTCAGTTCAGGAATTTAGTGGTAACAGTGTTTTGGTTTTGTCTTGTGTGTTTTTTGGGGGGAGGTTTTTTTTTTTTAAACTGACTTCTCATTCTCTCTATGGAAAGGTCAGATTTTTCAACTGCACCTCTTCTGGGTAGTCTGGTGGCCCTGCATAGAGCTTCACTAAGTGCAGTAGTACTCTAGAGGGTCGCCTTCTGTACATCCAATCGCAGGTTCTAGCTCTGAATGCAAACCTCTTCAGTTTCTCCTGTTATCAAAAGTAGTGACTCAAACCCTTTGTGCCTTGACCAGGGTCATCAGTCAAGTCCAGGGGATACCCACAGAAACGCTGATGTCTAGTGTCTCTGCTGCTGTTGGAACTAGCTGAGTCACAAGAACAATTATTGGGGAAAATTATTAACCTGAAAACTGCTATCCATAGTTGTCATCTGTTGTCATCTGTGTCACTGCTGTACTTACTGAACTTCCTGTTGTAGCCTTAGGAGTAAATTGTAAAAATCAAATGTCTCTTTCAGGTAGCAAGCTAGTGGATGGTAGTGAAGCTACCAGTCCAATTAATCAATAAAAACTGATTGGTAAAACTATCTGCAGAACAGAAAGAATCCTGGCTGTTGTTTTAGCTCACTTAAAATAACTCTTTTTTTTCTTTGTGCTTAGGGAAGGAGTTAAGTTGCTGATAGCTTTCTCTGTATCTCGTGGTTCTGACACTAGCTGTGTTTCAAATTCAACTCCTTGTGCACAGTTATGCGTACATACTTTGTGAATGTACTGGTCAGGCATTAGTAGCTACTGCACTTGACCACAGTGCCTTCCACCTGTCTGTATTTGGGGAAAGGTCCAAAAGTGCATTTTTGTCTTCAGTGGTTTTTTTTGTTTGCTTTCTAAACTGAGTTTTTAGTGTTTGGATAATAATTCTAGAAAGAACAGCTACACATCCTTTTTTTTTTTTTCTTTTCCCCTGCTTAATCTTAGTGGCTTCATGGTGAAGCTCGGGGATGTTGGTTGAGGAGGGCATTGAGTTACGCAGTAAATTATTTGTCATCTTAAGTGAAACTTAACTGGAAATAGTTATTATAAAGCTATGCCTTAAATACGTACCTTTTTTGTTTTTAAATGGTATTTCCACTTGTGTTTTTTTTTAATCCTGGGATTATACTCCCTTTCTCTTCCCTGCAACAACTGCTGCTCCATGGGAGACGTTCCAGTTCCTTGAGCTGTTTCTGCTTGAGGAGTAATATTTATTGTAGATGTATAATTGGCACACCCGCTCACCTAGAAAATCTGGAATCTCTGGAGTGTTGAAATCATCGTTGTGTTAGCACTGTTACTTAACACACTCCTGGGGCCCTGTGTGCATGTACTAATGTCTTTCCTATATCTCACTGCAGACCACTTTGGTACCTTGAGCACAGCAAATGCATTGCTGCGCAGTACAGGATGTGCTTTTGGCTTGCTTTATTACAGTATTTAGAGGCTGACATCAAAGAGTTTCCTGCATTAGAGCCATGTTAAGTATTTATGGTGAAATAATCAATTACTGAAGTAAGGGTTTGGCTGTTGAGGCCTAGAAGGCTTAAGTGATATTGAGTGAAGTACTATCTTTAGTTGCCATTAGAGCACAGTGGGGCTTCTTTCATGCAGTATCTGAACACAGGAAAATTTTTGTCTGCAGGATACGCCTAACTAAAATGTGGGATGCAAGTCTGCATCATCTTCATGATGTACAGCAGTGCTTTATAATATAACTAATGAAGTGAAACTTCACAACAAATATACAAACTAAAAACTGTGTCACTTAACTGTAAATTAAGCTAACTTTATACATGGTATAAGCAAGCAATGTTTTTGGGGTTTCTTCTTTGTTGGGAATCAACATTTTCTTTTGTAAGGCAGCCTTTTACCTTAGATTATTAAATAGGACAACTCTTGTTTTGATTAATGGCTTAAAAAGAGAAGGCAATGTCTTTAAAAAGAGGTTGATTAAAAAAAAATAGAAGATGGTTTTTCTTAAAAGGTCCTGAGAGGTAGCTTAAGGGTTTTGAGGTAGGATTACTTCCTCTGTTAATTTCTTGTGAAGCATAAGGATGCAGTAAACCTGAATTCAATGAAGAATAGAGAATCTCTTGTAATATAAGTAGCTAACAGGAGAAAAAACCCCACAAAAACTGTGAAACTTCCTGCTTTAAGGTAATTTCAAAGTATCTTTGCTTTTGTAAGAACTTTCAGAAAGTTTTAGAGGAAAACCACTCTTGACATAACACCAGCTTTGTTCAGACGCTCAGAATCTTTTATTCAAAGCATGATTTGATTGCTACTGAAATAACTAACTACAGAAATGAGAGGTACAGAGTTAACTCTCATTCCCATTCTAACTGGTCACAGGTGCTCCTGTCCTTTTTTCCTCTTCTCAGGCCCATGTTGAACAGTCTCGTGTCTGGGTGTTAAAAATGCCTCTTGCATCTTAAAAGCTTGCGTTGCATCACAGTATTTATCCAAGTTTTGGAGAGTATGGGGACTAACTTCAATAGAGACTTTTGCTTTCCTCTTGTTTTACTACACTACTAGGTGTACTTATGTCAATGACCAGAATGATTTCACAGGAGTGGTAGTGCCTGAACTGAAGAAACTAGAAAATCCAAAGTCTTAATTTTTAGTGAGATTTTAACTGATTTTTCTTTCTGCTTCATAATGATGTGTCACTGTGCTGTGTTTTCCTTCTAGGTCATCTTTCAAAGCGCTTGCAGATAACTTTTTTCTCAACTTTGAACTGTAGGGATGAAATCTACTGAATGAGTTGTTTTATCTCTTGGCAGCAATCCCCACAGTTTCAGTTGGAGAAGATTTTCAAAATGAGATCTGAGTCACTGTCAGTAATACTTGAGTTTGGTGGCTGCAGTGTTTCAATATCTCTCCTTTTCTTGAGTACCATGAGTTATGCTGTCAATGGCAGCTATTTCAATTTATCACTCCCTTTATTGTTTAGCAACACTGAGAAATAGTCCATGATAGCAGTGTTCAGGTTTAAAAAAAAAAAAAAAGTAAATGGGAGGTACTCAGATTTTTGTATTTTTGTGAAAGTTCATGTGCTATAATGGAAGGAAGATATTGCTGTTAAAAGTTCTTAATGTTTTGTATGATTATAGACAGCAGTGACAATGTAGCTAAGGCAGGCTCCAATGTCAAATAAATATGAAGGTTAAACAAAAGCAGAATATAGCCTGGTGTATGAAAACTAGTTTCAAAAGAAACTGCAGAGATTATGGCCTTCTAGAAAATACTGATTTCTTTATTATTTTTGTTATAATACTAGCACTTGGACTTTTATCTGTTCCTTATTTCATTAAAGGAACAGAATTAACCTGTCTGCAGATTCCTAATCATTGTGAACAATCCTTCCAGCATTTTAATATCTTCTTGGATCAGTAAAATAAGCATGTGTGTTACCTTTCTAAGCTTGTAGTAGACATACAGACTTGGATTCTGAGTAGGTTCTGTGGAAAACCACCATTCTTGCATGCACTATTCATCAGCTTCCTTCCTGAAAGAGAAGTGAGAGGTGATCATCTTAGTTACAGCAATCTTCCGATTGAAAAGGTGATCTAAACAAGAATGAGCCTACTAGCCTAGTTCTGGTAATTGGTAAATTTGTAAATTGGCATTTGGGCTATGTCCTGGTGTGCGTGCAGACCACGAAAGGCTGAAACCTTTTTGAGTCTTGGCCTCTTCTTCAACTATATTTATTTTAGAAAACTTTCAACTGTTTACACAAATGAAGCAACAACTAAGTGAATCATCTTGCTGTGAAAAACTTTGAAGAGCACGAATTCTCCCATTTCTTCTGAAGCAATGATTTGATGTTTTTACTGGGCGTTGGGCTTTCCAGTTTGTGGAGTGCAGTTGTATTTAGGCAGTTCTTAGTGGTGATCCCAACAGACAAGTACTTGTTTAAGTTCTTTCAGCTTCATAGACGGGCAAACTGATTTCTTCCTGCTCCCCACAAAAGACCTCCAAAACAAAAACACCCAAAGCTACAAAACAGTCGATGCTGAGACTGTTCCAGTGTGCTGCATAGTCTGATGAATCACAGAATGGTAGGAGTTGGAAGGGACCTCTGGAGATCATTTAGTCCAACCCCCCTGCTAAAGGAAGTTTACCTAGAGCAGGTTGCACAGGATCATGTCCAAGTGGTTTTCAGTATCTCCAGAGAAGATTTCACCACCTCTCTGGGCAGCCTGTTCCAGTGCTCTGGCACCCTCAAAGTAAGGAAGTTTTTCCTTATATTCAGCTGGAACTACCTATGTTCCCATTGGTGTCCATGGCCCCCTGTCCTGCCACTGGGCACTGCTGAAAAGTCTGACTCCACCCTCTTGAAGCCTAGTTGCAGTTTGGTCCATGGAGCTGAAAGCAGGGATCACTTGTCCTATGTTCTCTGTGATGCTTGTGTCACCAAATATGGTCTTTGAGAAGACAGTAGGAAGGAAGATTTTGATTGCTAAGCTTTCTTTTCTGCATGTGTTGAGGGTAGAACATAGTTGAAGCAAAGATAAACACATACAGGCATTGTGTAAAAGGAGGTAAAGGTGATTTTAAAAACCCCAAAACAGTTAAAAAGGTGATGGCAGGAGACAAATTATGGGCAAGGATTTTGAGAGAGAAATGATGGGGGCCAATCTAGTGAAGCAGGGCATATGACATATTGAGAGGCTAAGCATATTTGCACTGGCAAACAGTCTTGGTTTTTTTCCTGGCTTGTGGATGATGAGGGTAAAAGACTTCATGTTCTTCAGGGAGAAACTATTACTCTTGAGTGTAGTAAATAGAAAATTTTTTTAAATGATGAAAGTTCTGCACCTGTAAGCCTTTTCTCAGCTGTTTGAAAACAGGCCTTAACTAATATGCAAGTGAGTCTCAATGCTGAGACTATAATACAATCATGCCCGTGTGGCACTTTGTAATGAAAAGAGCAGCTTTTAAAAATACTGATCATGGATGGAAATGTTGAGTTGTGCTCAGTATGGTCTATGTTGTGTTCTTTATACAGAGTATTCAAAAACTATTTTTCTGAGTACTTTGGACATTTTGTTTAAGACTATAATCTGCTATAAGATTTTTTTTCAACTTATTTTTCGTAAGATGGATGAGTAAGAGAGCATAAGCATCTGTGTTAAAAGCATAACAGGTCCATTACTAAACTCTGTAGTGTCTTTTTCCCATTTTTTTTTTTAGCTGCAGTCTTGTGTGTCAACTGACCTCCCAGAAAAAGCTGATTGTTCAACAAAAAAAACAGAAGTGAAGTAGCTGCAGCTTTCTCTTGTGGAAAAATGTTTACTGCTGTCTCCTGCCAACTGCAATAGGTTTCTGACTGTACCTGAAATAGTATATCCTGATTTCTCTTTACATTTGTTAACAAATTGAGGGTTTATAGATGTCCTTAAGCTTGTCTTGCATGTTCCATCTATGTGAGATTATTTGCTCTTCACTGTAAAAACAGCTCCCATGATTGCTATGAAACTCCCTTTAGAGAGCCAGGCGTGCACATGTGCACTTCATCAAAACCAGAAGCAATGAAAGCAAAGTACAGGTTTTAAAGCTCCAGTGTTCAACAAATTGCATATTTGTAGTTCTTATTCTGATGGTTTTAGTTTCAAAGATAAAGCATTTCATAGGAGTACGTGAAAGATTAAGAAGGCTGATTTACAAAGAGAACACTGTTGGTGTGTTTCCCATTTTAGGACCCATAGACTAATTTTCCTTTAAAGAAGTAAAATAACCAGATGAACAGAGAACTATTGATTGCTTTACAGTTTGTTGTTGTGCCATGGTTTTGGGTGTTTCTTCAGTTCAGTTAAGCATTTGGTCTCCTTTGGCTTTTTTCTAATTGCTCAGAGAGGTTGTGGGATCAGCATCCTTGGGGAGAGTCATAACACACCCGAAGAAACAGGCTTTAACTTTGAAGTTGGGTAAACTTGAAGTTGGCCCCGTGCTGAGAGGTGGGGTGTTAAAACATGTTAAAAGAGGTCTTCTAGACTTCTTTCAAAGGGCTCTTCTGATCTAATTAGGATTCTAATTCAGCTTTCTGAAGGATTAAAGAAATAGAAGATGTGAAGAAATGCGAGATCTATTTAGGGAGAAGGAGTCTAAAAATATCTATCCTGTAGAATAAGTTTCCAGAACAAGATGTTTAAAACTCTGACCCCTAGTCTTGTCAAGCCTTAAATTAAGAAAAATCATTATGAGAGTTAAGAACACAAGTTCCAGAGTGCTTCGGGTTTTTTGTTTAGCGTTTCCTATGTACAACTATAAGTAATTTCTGCATAACTCTTGTATTGTTGCATGGTGTAACATGTCTGGCTTCTCGCAAGTATCTCAACAGGTGTATTTTAAGGAATGTTTCTGAAAACTGTTTAATTTTATGGCTAGTGTTGTACTGTATACAGTTTATCTAAAGGAAAGATGGCTATGAGTCTGAACGGGATGTCAGGGTGTGACTTGCCTCATGTGCCCGATGGTGAGGATACAGGCTACCTCATGTGTGTCACACAGACCTGGCTAACAAATCTGGGGCAGGGTAATGTTGAGACATCTGCTTCAATAAACTAGTATGTGATTTTAAACATTCTGGGTTTTGGTTGTTTTTTTTTCTGGTAGTGGATTCTTAACAATATTGGAACACTATAATGTGAAACAGGTGTGTTTACCACTTTGGACATAATTTTTGTGTTTACTTGACTTGCATCAGGGATGTGATGCTTTGGTTTCTGACATATTAGAAAGTGTTTCATTAAAAAAAACCTTTTCATTTTGGAGTTTAGTTTTGGCTTATCAGACTTCTAAGTGACAGTTCAAACTTACATGAATTATATAGTGAACCACTATGTACACAAATTCACTTTCATGTCTTTAACTTTCACTATTAAATAGTCATTAAGATTATTAAACAAGCCATGTATTTTGCAGTAACTAATTAGTTTGATTGGATTTTTATGCAGTCTCAACACTGGTGGCTGTTGGGAAGTAACCTAGTGAGAATTCTGGTTTTGCAGCTGAAATAAGGTTTAAGATTGCTTTATCTTCACCTGGTGAAGAGCTTAAATATAAATTTGTGTTGCTAAACAAATTCCTTTTTCCTATCCATTCTCTTAAAGGCATATAACACCAGAGAAATTCTACGTGGAAGCTTGTGATGATGGAGCAGATGATGTGCTTGCTATTGATAGAGTCTCCACGGAAGTCACTCTTACAGGTATTCTTGCCAGTATTTCTCAATATAGGCCTCTTTTGTCTATTATATTACTCTAGGCACTCCCAGAAGATCTTCAGAACCTTAAATTGATACTGGAATAGTTGTTTTTATATTCAGTTACTGTTTTAAGATTGGGTTTTGTTCTGTCCTGCAAAGAACTGTTTGAAATGCTTTCTCACTGCGGGTAACCAGGGTGATAGTGCTTTCCTGTTTTTGGTGAGACTGTGCATCACAACAGTAAAACTGACTCATCCAAGACAATTGGGATTGGTGCTGCAAGTCCAGCTTAAATATGGGAAGGGTTGAACACTGGGCTTCTGCAGCTTTTCATGAACTGTCTCAGTGCTCTTTGATTTAATACTGAAACCTGAATTTTCATAAAGCCTCTAGAAACAAGGAACAGTAAAAAACCTTCACTGTAAGTCAAGTTCGGTCGCAAATCTGGATTCAAATGTCAGTGCAAGTAGTCTTAAGCATACCGATGCTGAGGTTGTCCAAAGTTTTAGTTTTAATTTTTTTAAGAATATGAAACTAATGTATAAAAACAGGCGAAGAACTTGCATTAAATGACAACATGAAATGAAGGCAATGGGTGACTTCCCTTTTGATATTCTAGGACTTTTGTACCTCAGTATTAGTAATCTCTAAACAGACAGAAACGCTACAGTAATATTAATATAAAAGCAGTCATTCTTTTCCTTTCATTAGGTCTGTTATATACCTCATGTAAGAGCAGTGTGCCCATCTCACTGATAATTTTGGTATTGTAGTATAATATTTCAATTTCTTCTTCAAAGTTGTCCCTTCAGAACTGTCCCAAGTCATTTGTTAGTGTTCATCTGTGCTCATCACTGGTGTTTTATCAGATGAACCTTCAAGGCTTTTAAAGCAAAGTAAAAATCAAGAGCTATCTTTCTCTGTTCTCTAAGTTCTGGGAAAATGCCGAACTCTGGTGTGGGTGTTTCAGAGGCCTTTTATTTTTTTTTTAACTTTTCCAGTATCCCTTTTGCTATTTTAGAAATGTGGATAGATGAAAGCTTAAAGTGCTGGGACTTCTAATTGATATTTGGATACCTTTTGAATCTCTTGGTATGTTGTTTGTAATACTGTATCCATTGTCACATCTATTCTGCTGTTGGTAGCTTTGCCGAGAGAGACTAAAAAGTAAACTAGGTCTTCTGAAATGGAAATAGGCTGAGGCTCAGAAGAAGCAGTCAGAAGTGGGAGGCACAAGCATTTACGGTTTGCTTGTTCTTGATGGCTTCAAAACAAAAAGTTTCTGGAAGCTGGCAAGACAATACATTATTGAGGAGCCTACTTGCTATACTGTTCTGTAAATGAGCTTGAATTTGGTCAATTGAATGACTATTTTGATTAAACTACACGAGAAATTGGTTTAGAATACTTCCACATCCTCCCTACCACCACCCCACATGAGGCTTTGGAATTCTGATGCATTGCTGCTTATGCTTAGGGCTCTAGCAAAACTTGAGATTTGATCAAGAAGCTTTGTCAAACCTAGTTTAATAGTTTTCCGATATAGTCATGAAAGAAGCTGTCTGAAATTCTGATGTTTTTTCTTCTGCTTTTCAGTTAAGAAAGATGTCCCCCCTTCAGCCGTTACAAGGCCTATATATGGTATTTTGGGAACAATCCGATTGGTGGCAGGTAAGGAAAACAAAACTATGTACTTTAGAAATCTTTAGCAAGATATATTGCTAAAGAAGCTTTAAAGACAAAAATAGTATTTACAAGTATCTGAGGTTACGCTTTCCTCAGTAGGATAGGCTTTCCTTGTGGCTGCTAGAGGATGGAGGTATCCAAATATAGTTTATCATGAATGTTGATTTACCTCTTAAACCTGTAGCTGCTCTAAAGGTAGGGTTAACTGGCAGCTAGTTGAGTTTTAAGGAATGCATTTCAAATGTGTGCAAAGAGTTATCTACTTCATAACTGTTCTAATCTTAGCTGCAGGATTTGCTGCAACAGTCAAGTATTGGGTTGTGAAGTTTGACTTTAAATCAATATTCTTGGTACGCAAATAACTGAGAGTGACAGGGTAATAGACTAATAGATGCAGCTGTTCATGTAGTGATTGTGTTCCAACTATCCTACAAAGAAAAGTTCACATTAAAAGAAAAAGGACAGTCAGGAACAATTCTAAATTTGAAGTAGTTGTAGGATAAGGTAAGAATAAGCTGTTTGCTTTTTCTAAGTATCAGTGGTGTTCAGATCTAAACAGTCATTGCCACAAAAACCTGATGCATAAAGTCTAAGCTTCCAGGAAAGTAAGTGTTGCTATTCAAAAGACCTTTTGTGGGTAGACTTTATTAGACTTTGAGACTAACGTAGCCTGAAAAATGATGTGATAAGGAGCATGCATACTGAATGAGTTTC
Source organism: Rhinoptilus africanus (assembly GCA_013400135.1). Classification (NCBI taxonomy): domain Eukaryota; kingdom Metazoa; phylum Chordata; class Aves; order Charadriiformes; family Glareolidae; genus Rhinoptilus; species Rhinoptilus africanus. The sequence continues at coordinate 689,531 of VXBO01002049.1, forward strand.
CATATGTAGAAAGGATTTAAGTTCACTCACTGCAGTATTCTCAACTGAAGCAAAGTTATCATTGTGTTATATGTAGTAACTTCTAACAGGATCTTAAACTACTGAACTTTATATGCTCGTATTCTAAATAATTGTGGATCTTGCAGAGTAAGAGCAATGTAATGGACACCTCTGTCTTAAGTACTAGACAAGCCTTCACTGTTTCGAAATTGAACTGCCCTGAAGGGTAATTTTCACAACTTACAGGCTTGGTAATGACTTTCATTTATCTGACTGAATATTATATAAAATACAGAAGTATGTAACTTCTTTTAATAGCCTGAGTCTTTTTTCTTTCCACCCCCCAAAGCTTTCCACTGATTGTTAGTAGACAGCTGTCAAACTAAAGATGGTATCAGTTAAAGTAAATGTTTAGCTAAGTATTGTTAGGCAGTGCACTGTTATCTGTTAAATGTAAAAGTGGTTCCATATCTAGCAAAGCAGCGTCTTTAAAAGCATAAATATTCTTTGCCTATTACAGTACTGGGGGGGAAATTTGCTGAAGTAACATCTGAAGCTTTGAAATCTAAACAGAAGGTTGCATACCCAAATAGGAAAAGACAATATTGGAAATTCATGTCAGATTAAATGTATCTATTTGCGCAGCGTCTTTGGCATAGTTGTGGATGTAATGTGCTGTATTTATAAGGTAGATGGATGTTTCTGACATACCAACCAAAAGCAATACTTGTAATTTGAGATGCAAATGTGCTAGAGCGTTCTTAAGTGCTTGAATATTCCACCTAAATAAAAGGTATAACGCTAGAGCTGCAGAGGTAAAAAAAGTGCAGGCGGTACCTGTTCTTTGACTAACTATATAGACACCCTAATATAAGAATTCACCTGTCCATTAAGACTTGGTGTGTATCTAGGTATAGTAGTAAATACAAATAATGGGTAAATACAAACTTTTCTGCTTTGGCATTTATGCTTCTTTGAATGCTTTAGTAAAAAAAAGTACTAGACTTGTGGTTTTATACTTCTGCATGGCCTGCTCATTGTTTTATTAAACACTTTAAAAGTGTTAAGTAAGCATTTAATGGTTATAAGATGTAGATGATGAGACACTTTTATCCATCAACATTCAATTTAATAAAGTACCCTTTTTCTTCAAAAGCAAGATGGTGCTGAAATGCAACAGGCTTCGAAACAAGGCTATGTTGTGTTTACCAACAACTGTAAATTAATTGCTTTGAGTGAAGTGCGATAACTATGCTTTTTTTGCTTTGTTAATTATGCAACCAGTAAAACAGCAAATTTCCCATCTTTAATTTAAGAGTAATCCCATTCTCTTTGCTCCATTTTCAACCTCATGGAGCAAACCTCATTTTCAACCTCATGGATTTTTTTTTTCCATGATAAGATGAATAGGCTTTTTAGATTCTGAGGCATGCTTCCCTTTCATGTATTTCTGACTTGCTCTGTGCATTCCAAACCACATTCAAGACCATCGGCCTCTTTCTGCATTTGCAAGCCTGAAGACTTTCAGACCGTCTCTGGTCTGAAGGAAGAGTAGCTGACGCTTTTTTTTAAATCTTGTCTAATTTTTTTTTTTAATTTCTTAAACTTAATGAGTAACTCAAGATCTGTGAGCACAGAGAAGTGGGTAGTTTAGCAAGTGGGGTTTATTTCTCTTCCAACCCCTTACTGTTAAGAGCATAAAGTCCTAGTTGTAACTTTTTTCCTATTGGCTTCAGTTTTCTGGTATGGTTATAGGCCGCTTTTCTTAATATGTGTATCTATGTTGCCTTTTTAAAAAAAAAAAAAAACAACACTTTGCTCTTTCTGATTTACAGGCACGTATCTTATTGTAATAACAAAAAAGAAAAAAGTAGGTGAGATTTTCAGTCATGCAATCTGGAAAGCAACAGACTTTGACATCCTTTCATACAAAAAGACCATGTTGCACTTAACTGATATTCAGGTAGGTGGATTGATTAGGGGACTGTGGGGGAATGTTATCTTATGTTGATGTCCATTACCACAGGACCTAATTTGATGAAACTATGGAAAAAAATTTTAAGAAGCTCTTTGAACTACACTTTTGTTCTCCAATTTGTTTAGGCTACTATAATTGATATAATCCTTGGGTACAGATGTATATAAAGTTATGTCATTCGGTGTAAGAAACTCGCATTGTGTAACTTAAAATATCATCCCCAGAGTTTGATCTGCAGACTGTACATTTTCCCCCTTTTACGATGGTGCAGTATGGGCGGATGAGGTGTACTGTCTTGCTCCATCTCTGTTCCTGTTCCTAAATCCTGTATCGTCTTTTCTTCCCTGAGGCCCTTCACGAAGGCTTTGTTTGCCTGGCACAGTGCAGAGGTGCTTCAGCACTGCTTTGTAATAGGCCTCACAAATGCAGCCTATTGCAAAGCAAGCTTCCGGAGCCAGTCCGAAAATCACATCGCTTTTCCTAATACATCTTTCTCACAGCTTTACAATTCTGATAGCCCCTACAACAAGCTGCCTTGCTGTCATCTAATTACCTGTCTTGTTTAATTTATGGAATTGTTCAATTACGTAATTGCCCAGCAGGGAAGAATTGATTTTTCTTTTTCTTCTGAGAGGGAGGGAAAGGATGAAGATTGTTTAAAACAGATATGTTGTGGAGTGATAAAGAGTAGATAAATGTGTCTAACTTGCAGAGCTGAAAGGGAATCTCATACTATTTTGGGAAAGGAATGAGGTTAATCAAAACTTGAACCAGAACACAGATTAGTTATTGGGGTGATCGTGACAGTAAATTATATCCTTTCTTTTACATTGCCATCTTGTCTTGTTTTTTTGACTGAATAGTTTTCAGGGAAACTAATGGGTTCTTTCTTGCTTAAAGGAGCTAAAATTAGGTTAATATCAGTAGCTATTTATCTCACAGGAATACTGTTCTCTGCTCTCCACTGTTCTTGCAGAATTTGTTTGCAGTGTGCTAGCTGCAAGTTATCAGTGAACTAGTATCAAAATTGCAATCTCATGGTTTCCTTCTTGTGTGATATCTGCATGATGTCATTGCAATGTTGCAAGAATACTGGCAAAGTTCATCTCATTATTTCAAAAAGCAGTAGCAGCTTATAAGAATAAGATATTTTCACAATAATAAATGAGGCCTTTTCTTTTCCTTTTTTTTTTCTCCACTCAACAGTTGCAGGACAATAAAGTATTTTTATCAATGCTCAGTCATGTCTTGAGCGTGGATGGATTTTACTTTTCAACTACTTATGACTTAACACACACTCTGCAACGGTTAGCCAACACGAGCCCAGAGTTCCAGGAAATGAGCCTTCTAGAGAGGGTAAGGATTTCATTTTGCTTACTGTCTGCCTCAGACATTGCCAATCAGTTCTGCATGGCTTTAAGTTTAGTTTATGTAGCTGGTGTTTAAATGATGTCAAAACAAACTGTCACAAACTAAAGGCACCTTTACATAAAGCTTAGGAGTATGATGCTAAGATCAGTGGTACTGTTAACAGTGGAGATTAAACCTTCTCTTTTTTACAATGAGTAATATGCTAAATGGTAGCGGATACTATTAATGCATTTATGGTCTTCTGTTAAACTAAAAATGGCTGTACTATTTTAAACATTAATTTAAACTAGTGAAACGGATTTACTGGTTGCTTAGATGCAAATCCTTATAATAGAACTAGCAAAAAATAGCAGGATGTTGCTAAACTGTGTAACTGTACTGTCTCTGTAGTTAGTTGAGTTAGACTGGGGCAGTTCTCTGGAATAAGAAGCCGACTGCAAGAAGGGGAAAAAGAAGCAGCCAAGCAAGTGAGCAGAGTACATGGAGTCAAGTTACAGTTTGAGTTTGCTTCGTAGGGTGGTTAGAATTAGGGTTGGAAATTGCTGGTCTGTAACGCTTCAGCACACGAGTTTGCTCAGTACTGTGGGGTTTTATCGAAACTGTTAGGGGTTATGGCTGAGCGTATGAGTCCACCCTTCCTTACATCTGACAGCTTGTGAGCCATGTGAAACTCTGGAAATCTGTTCAGATGCGATGGCAGACTTCTAGATCAGGCAGTTAGAAGTACTTTCTGAAACCTGCTTTAAATGAACTTGAGAATTTAAAATACTCAAATGAAAGTTTGCCTCTGACTTCAAGATTGTACACTTCTAATTGCAACAAGAAGGAACTAGCAGAAAAATCGAGGGAAAGCAAGTCATTCGTCTGACCTAGAACTGGGGGTAGGAGAGGGAGCGGGGAGAACCCCCAGGGTAGAATAAATGGCACTTGACTTCTTACTCTCTTCCAGGATAAAGTGGAACAGAACTAGGGGTGTTATGGCTGTTGCCCTAGGATGTTGCATTCTCTCTAAATTATGCCTATTTCTTATGTTTGAAGCATGAGTTTAATAGGCTGATTTTTGTCTTAAAGACAAGAGAATCACACAGCCAAATGCAATTTGAGCTTAAAATTCTCTTGTGCTTCCACAGAGTTCCAGAATCCATAGTCTGGTAACTTACTGTATACAGCACTGTAAACAAGGTCTAAACTGCTTAGGCACTGACATACTGAAACCTTGGAAATCACTAGCATTTCTTCCTTTGATGTGACAGTGGAGTTATGACGTGTTGTTTCGTAGTTACCGAAATTGTCTAAACTCAGGAAGCAGTACACTTTTTCCAAGATTAAAAAAAAAATTAAGAATCAGTTTATTGTTGGAAACTATTTTGCATTATCAAATGGTGCTCTGACAGTACTTTTGCCAGGGAGGGCAGTTGCTGATGTGAAAAGATTGGTTTGTCAAAAAATTGTAGCACTTTAGTTGTTTGAAAAGTAAAATATAGTAAAAAGGAGTGCATTTCAAGTGAACTTAGATGTTAAGTAGTTAAAACCATTGTAATGTAATGTCACACTCATGTGGCTGCAGTATAATGGCTTAATAAAAAGCTAGTGACGATCTTGGGTATCTGTAGTTCACCTCTACAAGAGAAGCCTGGCCTGTAGTTGGTGTGTGGATGTGCTGGTTTGGGTTGTGTGTTTTGGTTTTTTTAAGATGTACTGGTAGAAGGAACCAGCCCCGATATAAGGGCACCAAAGCATCATGTCATGTTCTTTCTCTAGTTCAAATCCTGCCTCCAGTATCTTGATCAGTTTCTGGCAGATAGCTGTATTGTTTCTATGGGACAAAGGACTGTTCCAACACTGAACCTGAATTAACCCTTATCCTCAGTGAGGTATTGTCTGCCTCCCTCATCCTAAAGTTGTGAGTTATGCCACTTCCCCAGAGCCTGCATTACATTCTACAGCAAACGTCACTTTTGTGACTAATCTGGTAGCTTTCTAGAATGTGTTTAGCAACCTGCTCAAGACAGTTTTGAGGTGAATTAGGAATAGGAAATACACAGAGTTGAGGAAGATCATTTATGCAGTGGAATATAAATACTTTAGTCTTTTAAGCTACAAGTATTGTTTAATATTTGATTCTCAGAATTGTTGATTACTGCATACAGAACTACTTGCATTTTTACCTTCTGTCCATTTTAGGAGTGTTACCTTGCCATTGTTCTTAAAATTTATTCAAGCCTAGTTTATTCAGGACAAAGACTGGAATGTTCCCAATGCTGCAGCTCAGATGTTAGTGGTTCAGCATGCCTGAAGTGTCAGGTAACACCCCTAAAGATTGGAGAGAACTGTAGTTCTTTTAACTGTTTTTATTTTATTTAGATTTCTAGTTGAGGTTATGAATGGTATTGATGGAAGAAGGATGTTCCATCTCCATGTACATCTGTTCACCTTAGCTTGTGTAATGCATGGATACTATCATAGTCCCTTTACGTTGAATTAAACAGAAAAAAACTTTTTCTTGCTGCAGGCAGATCCGCGGTTTGTATGGAATGGGCATCTTCTTAGAGAATTTGCTGCTCAACCAGAGGTAAACACTTTGTAATGATCATATTAATACAGAGCAAATGTACTTCTATGATATGCATACAGCAGGTTCCCATCTCTTATTTCACACAGCCAGAATCTAGTGTAACCTGGCTGTTCATCTTCTAGTTTAGCACAGTGACAATCTCCTGCTTTCAAACTTCCAACTTTATGTCAATGTCTCGGTTGTACCTATGATAAAGCTGATTCTGGAAAGGTCTGCATTTGAAGATCCTGTACTGAGACCATGCTCATTTAAACCGAAGGGGAAGTTACGCTGCACTGCATATGGCTCTCAAGCTTTTTGAAATTTAGCTACTTATTTATCTTTATGGGTATGGTTCAGCTCATCACTTTATTTTAAGATTGGCTAGCATCTTTCTCTGTGAGTGCAGTTTAAACTCGATTTGCCTAGTGAATAGGCCATAAAGCTGATAATTAAGAATTAGACTGACAGTTTAGATTTTTTTCATTTTTTTTCAAATGAAGACTAGCACAGTGTAACCTTAGAATTCACTTAGTCCAGCAAATACAAGTGTGTGGCCATGAGCCACAACTGTAGTACCTCAATGGCCAGACTGCTCTAATCTCCTTCCTACTGGAGACTTCAGATGTGTGTTAAACTTCTCGAATTGTCTGCACTACAGCAACCTTTTCTCTCTGAGTACTTCTCATTTATCGAAGCGAATGATGCACTGCTTCTATTTCTGTCTCAGTAACCTGTGGAGATGTGCTCTTACATTAGACAGCACTGTTACAAAAGGCTGGATTGTGCAGTGCTTCTGGAATGTGAAGATATGAATTAGCAAAAGGTTGATGTGCATATTCCGGAGGCATATGACTGGGTATGGTTTGGATAGTGCCATGCAAACAAAGCGTGGGAAATGAGAGAGAAGCTGTGGTGGGAACAGCAAAGAAAGCCAAGTGTGGCTGGCTGGGGAAAACAGACGTAGGAGGCAAAACACAGAAATTGAAAAGGGAGAGATAATTGATATGTGAGGAAGCCACTACAGGTGGCTTGCTATAGTAACAGGTTTAGGTAATGAGATGTAGTATTTCTGACTTCTAGTATTGAAATTTTTAAATTTTAAATGTTTCTGAAAGACCCAAGTTATTCAGGACTGGCAGGATGGGGGAAAAACCCTGGAACAAGCATTTCAAGTATTAAGCGCGTAGAAGTATTCCTTACTGAAGCCCTGTGTTGTTTGCTACTATATCTGCTTACATCCTACTGTGGAGGTACAGCAAATACAGTATCCAAAGGTTTTCAGTGTGTACTGCTTTGTATCTGGCATGTCTGTAGAAGAGAAAATGCCATGTACAGGAGGACAAAGCAGCTTGGGTTTTTTTTGTCAGGATCACTGAATTAGGATTGGATTTTCATTTTTCACCTGCTGCTAGTAGGGGGTTACATATGTGGCAGTTTTCTTTGAACTTTTTTTCTCAGAAAGGATTACTGCACCCTAAACAAAGTAAAGAATGTGAAGTATATAAAACTATCAAAAAACCCCACAACCCTCCAAGACACAGCGTAGTCACTCACTTGTCTCTTTTGGCTGTTTGTGTGTACTATTTTTACCATGTATTCTGTGTATGTATTCCAGATCCATAGGTTTGCTACTCCTGTGATGCACGGATGTATCCTTTTACGTTGTAAAGCTCAGTAGTGAATATTGTAGTCTTAACAGCAAAGTGCTTGCTGAAGAGACTGCTCTGTTGGCAACTATAACGGGGAGCACTGTCAGAATGAAGTTGGGCTTTGTTCAGATATGAGCATTACATATTGTTTGATAGCCCAGTCATGTGTTAACTCACTTGAATATTCTGCTTTTAAGGCTTAATGTATTTAATTTTACAGGCATGATGAGCATAACCATCTTTCAGTGGGATTCAAGGTTGAGATGAACATAGCAAGTGTTCTCACATCAGCCTTAGTACTTTTTATCTTGCTGTAAGGATACCTTCACTTAGCATTTAGTTTGGATTTAAAATAAGGGAGAACAGTTTTGACTTAAGAGTGCTTATGGATGTTCCTGTTGATGAATAAAACAATAAGGAGTTCTGATGAAGGCTCCTGGAACACTTCTCCTAGCCAGCTGCTTTTCCTCCACCAACACTTTGGGTAACAGCCTTTTTAGCAAAGCAGTCATGAGTTTATTTTTGAGAAGGGGTGTATGCTGTGAGTAAGCCTAATGCCTTCTGGAGGCAGTGTTCCTCATGCAGTGTGGGATCAACAGTAAGTCCCAGGTGCTCCTGAACTGGCAGCACAAAAAGGACAGGCAAGACTGGACAGACCAACTCATGCAGCAGTCTCCTCAGTTCCTCCACTGCAGAGGCCCCTCAGGTGTGTGCAGGGAACAGCTTCCAGGCTGGATCAGTTGTTCTGGTAGGACTGTTGGCAGCTGGCAGATCTCCAGTCCTTCTTTCCTGTGACTTCATTTAATGGAAAATGTTGTGGGAGTAGGTGGAGAGGCAAGGGAAGATAGCAAAAGGGAACTGTCAGAACAACCCAGTCCTTATCCTGCAGGTCCTGGGTGGAAGAGTCTGGGTGGATTGCAATTGGCAGACTGCAGTTAACACCTTCATTTGTCCTATTTTCACTACATGAATAATTAGCATAATTAATATATGTTTTGCTGTAATTCTAATATTAACCAAACACCTTAGGATTTTTAGTGATGAAAATGCTAGGAAGAGCCTTAAGCAGAACTGTTACAGCACCACTAGCAGTTATTTCAGTAAAATCAAAGATTCTTCCCCCGCCCCCCATATAAGCCTAAATATATTTTGTTCAACTATCTGTACTGGGGTTCTGGTCTTGCAGTCATGAGAAATAATGGATTTGTTTGGGTAATCAAGATTTCGATCACCTAAAGCCTAAATTACATTTAATATTTCCCATGCTGCTCCAAAAAAACCCACCTTCTAAAGAACAATAAATTATGTCTTTTCCTTTTTTTGTGTGTGTGTGTGGAAAGTAGCCAATAGCAAGTAGCAAGCCACTTAAGGACAGAGATTGCAGACAGAAAATGGGCCAACTACTGGTAAGCAGCTAAGTTTAGAGGTAACCTTTCTTGCAGGAAACTGTTGGCTGTACGAGTGTTAGATTAAAGGGTGTAGAACCTGGCAGTAATTTTCCAGGAAAACAGAGGAACAAGTCTTTTTCACAGTCTAATTTAAGAATTGTGAGAACGTTCTGGATTGTGTAGTGCAAACTTGTATTACAGTTTTTGAATTTTTAGCATACAGTACAAATGCATACAAGAATCAAGATCTTCCATGTATGCAGTCAGTGTGCTCTTCAGCATAGCTCAGGAGTTCACATGTGACACGGCTGCTTTATGTCCCATTTGAATCATAAATGCAGAATGTAGATTTCAGTGTAAAATGTAGTATTTTAGAAAAGCAAATGTATCTTGTTTACTTTAGCAACCTTAAGACAAAGTATCTAGATTCCTTAAAGAATAGAAGACTGCAGTATGCTAAATATTGCAGCTTGCAAAAGTTGACCATTTTGATCTTTTGCTTGCTTTCAAGTTGTAGGCTTCAGTTTCTAGGGGTGAAGGATGAAAGCCCGTGAATCTACCTGGAGAAGTTATTCATGGTGAATTCTGGTTGCCATTAGACTTGATAGTTCACTGTAGTCCAAATGAACCAGAACAAGACTCTGAAACTAGTTGTCAACGTCGGCTGTTTGTTGATTAGTCCCAGATTATGGGGTATCTGCCGCTTTAGGTATCCAGCCTGAGCAGGAAAGCATTCTCACCCAAGAAACTCCCACTGGAGACTTCCTATGTTTTCATTCTCTTTCTTGGCGTGGATTTAAAAGCCAGTCTACCTTACTGCTAGTCTGTAAATATGATGTATGATGCACTTACAGGTGCAAGGTATAACATCCCCATATATTTACTCTTCTGAAAGCCTAGAAAAAGGGTTTGGAGTGGGTTTGGTTTTTTTTTTTGTTAAAAACAGTAGGGGCAAGAAACTGTTAAGATAGCTTAATAACATTATGGATGAGATGGATGTAGCACTGAATAGAACTTCAGAATTAAGTCCATTTAATGATACACATAGGATGATGAGATGATGATAAATCTTCTTTAGAATCCCATTTTCTCAAAATTATAGCAGTTTTAATGTGTGTTCATCATTGACGTCACCTATAGCCTGTCCTTTGTGCACACTGACCCTAGTATTAAATTACTTTCTCCCAAGTTTAATGTTCAGCTCTTATTGGTGTGAGAAATGTTTACAAGTTGGGGGTTTTTTTTAATGTGGTAGTTTGGTTCTTTGATATCTCGTATCTCTTGATATATGAAAATATCCTAATGAAATTCTGGAGTTTTTTTTCCTTAGTGTTATTCATTAGTTATCACTATGCACTCTTGTTCTATAAATGGCAAGTGTTTTGACTGGCTGCTTGTTTCCAGAAGAAGCTGTTTCAGGGCTGGTGTACGCTATTATGTAAGAGGTAAAGCAGCAAATTGATTTGTTTTAAAATAATGCAAATTACATCTATATGTGTGTCTTACCTTTAAGAGTAATTGCTGTACCATGACTTCCACAAAAAAATGCTTATAAGAGTTTATCTCAAGAGGCCCTTGCTCCAAAGAAAATATTAGGAACCTGTACGATAAACTGAAGCATGTTCTGGTAGTTATTAAAACTGACTCTTCTTTATTCCTCCTAGAGATAACTGTGGAAGTTTTGTAGGGATTTTTAACACTTTACTGATTTTATTGAAGTTAAATGCAAGTGTGTAGTAGCCCTTCTGGCTTAGCAGTAAATTCAACTAAGAGCATCATTGGTGCTGGCAGAGGAGCCCTGAATAGTGGTGTTCTCTAATAGTTTCAAGTTAAAAAGTGAACTAGGAAATGGATTTAAATCACTTTCTCTGTTCGTAGTCCCAGCATACGTGCTTTTGAAGAAATTGGTGAGTTTCCGCAGTACCACTGCTATTGGATTGTGAATATTTCAGTGTCAGAGCACTTGTATTTTATTTTGTATTAAACTATTTAATTTCTAGGACCATAAACATAAAAATGTGTTAAACCCAACTATGCTTCTTCAGATTAAATTTAGTACGTATCATGTTAAACTTTTTCTGCCAAAGGTGTGTTTAATTTACCATCTTTGGGCAGCTGTGTGCTATTTTCCTGCTTTCTGTGAGTGCTTAAAAGGGAAGGGTAGGAAGCCTTTTGCTGATAAACTGTCCCTGTTCTGCACCAGTCTGAGCTGGTTAACGAGGCCTTTTTCTCACATAGGTATTGATTCAGAAGGACATGCTGCTAACTTTGTTGAAACAGAACAAATTGTGCATTACAAGGGGAGCAAAGCATCGTTTGTTCAGGTAAAGTCAGCCTCAGGACCTGCTCACTGGCTGAGTATAAATAGATAGATAGCTCTGTCTATACTTCTGAATATAAATTATGTAAGATGTGCCTGCACACAAACAAACTTAACTAGTCTCCTTTATTTTTAAAAGGCAAGTGAGTTTGTAAATGTTGTTGTTTAAGACTTATTTCCATTCTTTTGCAGACCCGTGGATCGATTCCTTTTTTCTGGTCTCAAAGACCAAACCTCAAGTATAAACCAAAGCCACAGATCAGCAAGTCAGTAAATCATGTATGTGAGTGTTTGTCGTGTCTTGGGGTTTTAATATATTTCTGGGCACATGTGTTTGCGATAAGGTAACAAACTGTAATCAGAAGACTAAAAACTGGCAATACTCAATTGAGCTTTAGGTTTAAAAAGTAGTAGCAAGAAACCTTGTGCTCCTTAAGATGAGTTCAGAGCCTGAAAAAAAACCAGAGATGAGTGGGGGTAGTTTCTCTTTGGTTCTATTTTGCAACAATTCTAGTGGCTGCAGAGTACTCATTATCGGTGGCTTGTTTCATAAGGAGAGCTGAATGGACAGGGGAGGGGGAGATGAAAGTAGATTTATTTATTGTTAGCACAATAGAAAACATCAAACACTCTTCTTAGCTATAAAGCTACCTATGTGATATCATCAAAAAGATGATTATAGAGACTTCTTGCAAATCACAGATCTTAATAGTAGCATACATCTGTCAATGCATTTCCTTTCTCTTCTAGATGGATGGCTTCCAAAGACATTTTGACTCGCAAATAATTAGTTATGGAAAGCAAATGATTGTCAACTTGGTATGCTTTCACTTCTTCCTGAAAAAGCTATTGTTCTTTTAAGCTGGCTTTTGAGTAATACTGTCCTTTTTTTTTTTTTTCCCCCCCCTCCCCTTTCTCCCAGGTTAACCAAAAAAGATCAGAGAAACCTCTTGANACCAAAAAGGTTCAGAGAAACCTCTTGAGCAAACATTTGCGAAAATGGTGAACAGCATGGCAAATGTAATGGTCAGGTACATGTGAAACGAAATCATACATTCTGTGTTAAAAGTTGAGCATTGCCTCTGAGACCCCCTGAGTGATCAGTTCTCTGGGGGCTTTTACCAACTGTTTGATTTGTTTGAGTTTCATTTTTATGAAAGTAACTTGCATATGATGAATGCCTCTACCTCAGAGCTCACATTCTACGAAGTGAGACTGTGGAGTGAATATGGGACAAAGAAAGGAGACAGACAGAATAAAGAAGGGAGCTCAGAGGCAATGGTAATGCCGGTATTGGAGTAATAGTATGCTGTGAGAACTGTGGAGATCTTCCAAGTTTTAGGAAAAAGAAATCATGCCCTGTAGTATACTGGCTTCTGGCGAAAGGGCTTGGTCACATTGCTGACTTAGTAAGGGAGTGCTGAGTGTGAGCAAACCAGTATTGATAAGAAGGAGGAAATAGTAAGGGGAACGTGTAATTTAAATGTCTGGACCTCTGTGACAATGGTCCAAGAGAGTGGAGAATGCACTTTAATCACAGGAGAAAGTCCATCTCTGTGAGAATCTTGAGGGCAGTACGCAATTTTACAACCTGCCTGTGTTTGCTTTCATTAACTTCTAGAGGGAGGGCAGGCATCCAGCTCCCACAGACGCTCACCCCTACCTTTTCTTGAAAATGCTGTATAGTATTGTCACTCATGTATGCCAAAGGATAAAATCTGACTTGTAAGCAATATAGCATCCTGTGCTAATAAGGATTCCCTTCTGTCTAACTGAGGAATTGCAGAATATAATCAAGTTGCTCTTACAAATCCTGACATACTTGGAATTTTTTCCAAGCTTTTTTCTGCTTGCATGGTGCACTGCTACTGTCTTCACCAGGATAGCTATAGAAAGATATCTGTTGCACTTCTGTGTGCTGCTTTTACTACTCTTAGGGGTGTGTTTGTGTGTGCTATTGGTGTGGGGGTGTGGGGTTTTTCTCTTTTTTTTATTAAAAAAAAAAAAAGACTGCTTCTAAGGTGAGCTCTTTCCTCAGTCTCACACCTAGGCTGGTATTGATAGCTTAGCATACATACAAAGCTCATGGAATCCTGTGCACCTTTGCTATACAGTCATCTGGTGGAAATAAAGATGTAAAATTCTGTTAGGGTGTGTTTTAGTGATGTTTGGTTTTCTGTATATGTTAAACGCGGTGTTTGTCAGCCCCATTTTCTTAATGCTGCCATAATCCTTTTTCTTTGTTAATCAGTTTTGATGGCAGACTAAGACTTGAGTCTTCAGTGTGTATCTGCCATCTTTGTTCGCACAAATAGTTTTGGTAACTTGGCAAATAATAACTTTTGGATTATGAATACCTGAGGGGAGGAATGTAATGCTCCAATTCACAGCAAACGTGTGTGTGTGTGTGTATAGAGATATAAAAGTGTTGCATCAAACGCCACTCATCTAGAGCACTTATTACCAAAAATGAACTGGCTGTTGAAATCTTGTTCCAAGTCAGTAGCTGTTTAATTTTCTTACGACAGGGTAGGTTAGCTGTTTAAACAGAACCTGTCTCAAGTTTCTAGAGAGCTGTCAAGGGAATTATGCTGCATGTCAGCAAAGAATGTTGCATTTCAACACCTGTGTCTCTTTCAAAGTGAACTAAGTTCCCAATGCTGTCAGCATTGAAAGGCAAAAGAATCTTAGTGGGGGGAAAAAAGAGATTACATGAGACTCATATCCCTTCTGTACTTTTTGGGGAAAAAAAGTACTAGCCATAATGTAGAAAGAGTAACTTGGAACTGAATGTGTGCTTCACTAGACTAGTGGAGTATTGTAAAGAAATGTAAATGCTCTCACCGTGCACACTAAGGGCGCAGCCTCAGGAGGATCACAGAGCGCTGACAAAACCCATAGGTATCGGCTGGAAGTCATCTCTAAAGAAAAACAAATCCTCTGTCACTACCTGTTTCATAGATCAGCCCTCCCCTGTGGGGTTTTCTGAGACCTTCACTGCAGTACACGTGTAATCTAAAAAGATACTTCTCTCTCTGAACAGATACGTAGCATTTGATTTCCATAAAGAGTGCAGTCGGATGAGGTGGGATCGACTCCAGATTTTGATGGATCAACTAGCAGAACAGCAAGATGAATTTAGGTAAGGCTCTGCAGTTCTCTTACTTCTGTACTGTTAAAATGAGATAGCTTTCTCATAGTTTCTATTGTCTTGAGTTAAGCCACACTTAACTTCAGAAGATGCATTTATATGCATTAGTGTTTCCATGTCTCTGATCTCCTGCTGATAACATGTGTGAGGTTAGAGACCTGGTAGTGGGTAAGATGTAGAGCCCTTTTTATATCTCAATAAAATGGTTCTGAGAATCATAGCAACCCTGTGTTGTGACTCATGAGCTGCCGTTGTAGCTCTGGGTAAAAGGTGAGATAAAGAAATGAGTGTGCATACAAGTGAAGCTATTGGGAAAAAAAGAAGACACCTTGGGTGATATTTTTTTTCATCCAAGAGTAATTCCATGTGATGTTGACAACAGACTGTTCTGCTATAATGTCCTTAGTGCTCCATCCACAGGCACCTACTCTCTTTTTAAAGGTTTCTCTAAGACACATTGTTTGTGGCACCAAACCTTGGCACTGACACTGATGGTTAGGCCTTGCTAATACAAGTAACCCACAAGGAAAAAAATTCTCATTCTGTTTAGTCATATAAAGTCGATTTGGACATTTAATCTAATTTAAACCTTTGTTTAATCACCTAAGTGTGGTGTTTTAAGTGCTTCTTGGTATTTGTATTTTTTTTATCTTTGCTATTTGTAGGCATAGAGATTTTTAGGGAAACTGTTTACTTTGTTCTGCTTTTCTGATTGCTTCCATCCTTTTCCTAAAGTCTTGTGCCTAAAGCACAAAGTAGATCAGATAAAACATTACAAAACTGTTTGTGGTATATTCTGTCCTGAAAAAAAAAGGTGAGCTACGGACTGGAATAGGAGCCTCATGAATGAAATATTGTGCCTGTGATGAAGGCTGTGGTAATCGTATAAATTAATCAGATGATATTGAATATTCTCTGCCCATCACCAAAAAAAAGCCTTAAACCTGAAGAGCTGAAGAATAAATTGGTTTTGAGCACTTCAAATCAGGAGAAATAAGCATGTAGGTTTCCTGTACAGCGAGGATCCTTTATTCTTAGAGTGAATACTGAATCACAGAACTTGTTCGCTGTCACCTGCCATTGCAGGATCACAAGAGAGACAGGTTTCCTTGAAATGAAGGGGGTTGTGGGGGGAAGGCCATCAAACAAGATACAAAAATTAAGGCTCTTCCTCAAGATAAGTTGGTTCTACCTTGCCTTGTTTTGTTTCATCTAGGGCGACTTGCTTAAATAGGAAGAGAAAAATCTGAGTTCTGATATTCTTAGAATGTAGTTCAGCAGCACTGCAGGAGGTAAACAGTCCTTGTTCTCTGCAGGTTAAATCCAGTTGTGAAAGAACTGTCAGACAGGAGAGCTGGCTTGCTGGGTTTTGGGGGTTGGGGAGGGGGGAGAGGGTTGGGTTTGGTGGAAGTGTTTTGTTTAGTTTTAAATTTTTTAGAGCAATTATAGGAGATGCAGCACTTAAACTATGTTATTAACCAGAAATGTCTACTCTTCAATTACGGTAATTATCCTAATATCAGTTCTAGGCAAAGCTTGGAGAGAGAAGGGGGAAAATTAAGATTTCACAGGTGTTATTGTCTCCTTTAATCATACAACCATGTAAAATTTGGTGTAACAAAACTCGTTCTTCAAGAATGACAAAAATGGGTCATGTTAACACAAGGTTGATCAAAGTAAATGCATATGCTTCAAAAGTTCTTGATTTTAGTATTGCATGACTCTAAGACTTGGTAATTTTAAAACGCGGTTCAGGAACAGTGGATCATGTGCTAGTTCACATTCAAAGTTCATAATTACATAATGGAGTAACTTAATCTACAGAATACGATCTGTAAGTCTTTAGGCAACTGGAAGTTTAATGCTGCGGCAGAAGGACAAGTGTAGTTCTGCATCAAACTAATAACTTGATCGGTATATTTATTTTATCAGCTCAGTTATCAGAATGCTTACATGCAATTCAGTATTTAAAATGAGCTGTTCGTTATTGCTAGAGACACCTGGTTTAGTTGAGTAAAAAGGCTGAGGTAACAGCAAATGCAGTTGCAAGAGGGAACATCTGGTTCCCCCAGATGCTGACATCATGGAGAAAAGAGTTAAGGGACAGTAGCAGACTTTCAGTAGTGGCCTTCAAGATTTGAATACATTCCTGGAAGAAGTGTGCCTGACAGCTTGTATGACTTTTTAATGCAGTGGTGACTGGATTGAACCTGGTGAGCAGGTATATACAAATCTGATTACTTCTGCTGTTACAGTCTGTGAATGATCTTGGTATCTGTGGAGCTATGACCCTACAATAACTGCAAAAAAAAAACTTAAGTCACTGATTTTGCACCAGAAACTGTTTTTCGAAGTGGCATGTAACTCACTATTACTTATTGGCTGTCTAAATGATAAGTGTGAATGCTGCCCTGAGATTACTAAGTGTTCTTATATTGATGCTGGTTTTCAGTACGGGAGGGGAAGAATTCAGGGAGGCATCAAAGTTCAAAGGCATGGCTAAGAAGTCTTCATATGCTCAAGACAACTGTATTTTGGTTGCCAGAATATTTACTTCTGAAAATGTGTGGTTTACGTGTACTATTATCCACAAATACTAAGGTGAGTGTATGTGTTAGTTATTTTCTAGTTGATTCCGATGGCAAAATTGTGACTCAGCAGGAAGGAATATTCCGCAGTAACTGCATGGACTGCCTTGATCGAACTAATGTGATTCAGAGCTTGTTAGCACGCCGATCTCTTCAAGCCCAGCTTCAGGTAAATACTTCATTCTTGTTTAACAAGCTGGAAGAGGAAAGAGGCTTTCTGTTTGGAATCGGAATGTAATTTTAACACTCCAATAAGAGCGAGCTTGCATGCGTGAGTTACTGTACTACTTTCTTGAAATGCATTGGCCAGACTCTAGTTTAATAAATACAGCTTTTTCTGAAAGCAAATCCTCATTTTTCTAGTGAACTACTAGTAATCTTCAATGTGCTTTTTGTTTTAGAGGCTAGGTGTTCTGCATGTTGGACAGAGAATTGAAGAGCAAGCGGACTTTGAGAAAATCTACAAAAATGGTAGGCTGTTACAGAGTTCAAACAATCACTTTTTCCCAAACGGAGTACAGAACTTCCTTAATCTTTCTTAATCTTTTCCTATTCGCAGCATGGGCTGATAATGCGAATGCTTGTGCCAAACAATATGCTGGAACTGGTGCCTTAAAGACAGATTATACAAGGCAAGTCAGCCTTTCTTGTAAAGGCCTTCTGGGTTTTGGGGCACGTTTGGGATTTTCTTTAAGTCTATATATCTGAAAAGGTTATTAATTTGGGCCTTAGATCATTAATGAGTTTTCCAGTGATTCAACTGGTAAAATGTCACACTAAAATTTACAGAACACCACCGTTCTTCACTGTGTTTATATGAAAGGAGAAAAGGCTATCTGGAAATAGAACCAAAAAACGTGCCCCTTCAAGGCACATTCATACTGTTGGATGGAGAGAAGTGTAATTTTACTTTCGGACTTTGTTACAAGTATGTGTGGCAATAATGCAGAGGCGGCACTAGATAAATGTATTTACGTGCAGGTGTTCATCAAACATAGTACACATTTGAGCAGTGAAAGAACTTCAAATCTGACGTTATCTTCCTGATTTTATAAATCAATTTTAAATATTCTTTCAAAACTTTTTCTTGCAGAACTGGGAAGAGAACTCAGTGGGGCTTAATAATGGATGGCTGGAACTCATTAATACGTTACTACAAAAATAACTTTTCTGATGGATTTAGACAAGTAAGTTAGGCTTTTAACCGTGGGGAAATGTATTTGATAAACACTGCTGTGCATTTTAACTCTTGCTTTCTGTTTCTTGTCCAGGATGCGATTGATCTTTTTCTTGGAAATTATTCAGTGGATGAAGTAGAACCTGCTAGTCCTCTACATGTCAAGAAAGATTGGAAGTTCTTAGCTGTGAGTATGAAGACTTTATTCATGATGGGAAGAACACATAAAACCAGCTTTTTAGTCACTTGCTTCATGTGACTAAATAGAACGTGTCTATTTAGCAATGAAGCGTTCCCTATAATCTGGTTATGCTTCTGTGATGCCTGCTTATAGGACTAAACCCAAACTGTTTCCTTGACAGAAAATGGAGTCCCCCTGAGGTATTGAAAAAACTGCTGCTTGCTTCTTTTTTTAAAAAAAATCTGCTTCATCAAGTTGAAAGGGAGTAATTCTACTAAGTCACCATCAATGACTGTTTCCTTCTGCAGAAGAAACTTGTGAAGATCTCTTCTAATACTTCATGCAGAAGCAGACTGTAACACAAAAAAATCTTTTTTCTTTTTCCCCCCCTCCCTTTATTTTTGTGAAATGGGATTTGGGGACATAATGGGTTTAATTAGCAGCTGGTGCATTTTTTTTTTAAAAAAAAAGCCACAAACGTCAACCTCTCTTTTAATAGATAGGTGTATTTTAATTCTTAACCCAGTTATTGAACACACTCTTCCAAATTTTGGAAATAATCAAAACTTTAGTTGTACCTGACAGCAGGTGAATCAGCAATTGAAGCAACTTTGTTGTAAAGCAAGTCAATAGCTTTGTAGTTCAGCCTATCTGAAAGGAAATTAAGGGATATATGTGCTACTATATTAAATGATTATTCTTTTTCTCTTTTCACAGTTGCCTATTATTATGGTGGTTGCTTTCTCCATGTGCATTATTTGTTTGCTAATGGCTGGTAAGTCATTATTGAGCTTTACTTTCACAAAATTAGCTTGCTTGTGTGTGGACTTGCTGTAAACGGTTTCTAGAAATTATCCAGTATAAAATCGCTTCTAGTCATACTAAAAGGTGTTTGAGCGTGACCCTGGAGGCTGGGGGTTAGCACTATATCATTAATGTGGAAAAAACCTGAGGTACTATAGAAAACAATGTTAAGTCACGTAAGGGGGAGTTAAATGTCCCCAAATTTAGTTGCCCCTGAGTAGACATCTAGCTTTATTATAGGCTGGAGGAATTCCCAGAATACTACTTACCTCTTTCTGGGCAGAAAGAGTCAGACGAGTCTGATATAGGTAGGCATAAGCCTGTTGTGATAGATGTCTCCCTAATCTCGATCTGTGTTGGGAGTTGTGAAGCTTTTTGCCTTCTGCTTTTTGCCCTGAATTTTCTAACATTATTGTCAGCAGAGTTCTTGACTCTGACTTCTGTAGCTGTAGCTGTCCAAAATATTCTAGGAGCTGTGTGGCAAACACTTTTCCTAGTAAGGAAATTGGAAAAGGAAAGACCCCAGTACCCATGAAGGACTTCTAACTTCATTTGACAGCAGAGCTCTGACAGAGGGCTTGAAATATTTTGCTTTCATACTAAAAGAACCCCTGTGGTAATTGGAGATAATGAACTAAAATGTTTATCTGACCCTTATCAGGTGATACATGGACTGAGACACTGGCCTATGTGCTTTTCTGGGGAAGTGCAAGCTTTGGAACTTTTGCTATCATCCTCTACAATGGCAAGGATTTTGTAGATGCCCCCAAGCTGGTCCAGAAAGAGAAGATGGACTGAATTTGTGTGTGTGGAAAGCGGCTTGGTACTGAGGATTCCTCAGGTCACACGTGGAGTCTCTACTGACCTGCTTTCCACACCGGATAGTGGTCTTTTTAACATTCTTCCTTGGCAGCGAGGGGGTGGGGGGTGGGGGAGAAAAATCGTGTCCTGTGGTGGTAGCTTTCAACTGCGACCTGACTCGACAGTCAGTTGCAATGGTCTCTGGAATATTGCATTAGTGGAGAGGGCTCCGCTCTTACTGAGGTAATGCGAAGATGAAAGCCAGCTTTTTGGTGTCTGGAATGTGTTAGGGCCAAAGCGGACTGCTTAAACTCATAGTCCACCTGGGCTGTTTCAGCTGAATTTTCGGTCTCTGTCTTGACAAGAGAGCTCTGATGCTGGTCACGTGTCAAAAAACCCCAAATGTTTGAAGCGTTAATAATGGAGCTTTAATCGTGGTCTCTGAACAAATATGGCTTCATACCAATAAAAAGTCTAGTTCCACAACTTACAGCTGGATTATATTTGTTGTGATAAAGTCCACGTTATGGAGTCCGTTGTGTATATTTGTGTGTGGATTCTATTCACTAAATATAAAAGATTTTTGAATCCTAAGGCTCCTCTAAAATGAGCTTTCTGTCCTGTCTTGTTTATCTAGGACTGATGCAATATTCTACTAATCATTGTTTGGGTGAAAGAACAGTGTAATTCGATGTTCCTGAAGTTGCAAATGTCCTGCACTGTTTCGATACTCCAGTCTCCAGATGACGATTCATTAGTTAGCGAGTTAAAATATAGAATTTTCTTTCTAAAGATGTAAATGAAATCAAAGAATGTAAAAAATCCTTTGCAGTGTTTATTGAACCTTCTTTATGCTAAAGGTCCAAAGTATTCCATTACTTTAAGAATGGGTCACAATGTATAAGGTGAACTTCATACTGTTTTGCTGGTCGGCTGCTTCTGTTCTTGGTTATGTTGAAATAATTTATGAAAGAAGGAGTAACAACATGAGGAGAAGGTGTTTAGTCTGAACTCCATGTTTGCACTTGGGAGCAGCAGCTTGCTTTTCATGCATGATACTGTAACATGTTCTTTCAAAAAAAAAGGAAAAAAAAAAGCTACATAATAATTTGTGCTGGTTAATAATAAATGTGTGTCTCTACATTTAGTGCTTCCAAGCTGTATAAAAATAAGTAATCCTAATCAAGGACCAATTTTAAACTATTTTGTCACTTATTTTATATGGTTTGTTCAAAACCAGACATGGAACTTGCTTAAGGCGCTGTGCATTGTTTAATATTTCCTGTAAGTACAGCTGTATATTCAGATTGCGATTATAAAATTTAAATGGGGGGAAGGGAGAAACATGTAGAATACTAGGACTAGCACAGTTGTCACCGTCGAAGCGCTAGAACACAAAACACTGATGCTCCAGTGTTTCCTTGTGTTATGACTGAAAATATGTACAGATTTTTTGCAACTGTTTAACTCTTCATTTTAACCTTGAATGTTTCTGGAGGCCTCTCTGGGTTTTGTGTAAACATAACCTGTCCATAAGCACTAGTACTTGCAAAGTATCCGTTTGCTTCTAGATGCTGTACTGGAAATGCCAGTTGACCGTTAACTGGAAAAATACTCTAACTTAAATTTTTCAAAGGTAAACTCCATTATGGGCACAAAGTGCAAGATCATAGACTCGGTATTTGACAGTCATGGTTTTGATGGCTCACTGGCAGGGGGCGTTTGAAACTCAGTTGGGTTGTCTTTTCAGTCTAGAACTCAATCTTTGCATCTTTGGTGAAGAACTTGTTGTGGCAAAGACCAAACTTGAATCGCTAATAGAAGAGGTTTGTAAGACATAGAATAGTGTAGGTTTTAGAAGTTGGAAGGCACCTGTATTTCAGTGCTTTGCAAAGTCTGTACTTCTAAAATCACAAACCGTGTACTCATAAATGACAATAAAGTGTTCAACTTTTCTATATATACACTGTCTGTGGTGCATTTTGTGCTTTGGAGTGGACTTTTCCCAAATTGTTCCTTAGGAGCTATTTCTCATCAGGAGCATGGTTTGGTTTTGTCTGTTTGTTGCCTGTGAAAATCCTGCTATTCTGTGCTTAAATATTGATGATCTTACACGGTACCCTATGTAAGAGTTGGCATTAGTGTCGCCTTCTGGTCTTCACTGCTACATCTGGACCTGTTATCAAAGACAGGCCTCTGCTTTGTTTCTAAAACAGTTGTTTCTTACTGACTTACTGTGTGAGAAAATAGCTAATTACTGACCTTCTTACTGTGTAGAAATAGTTATTCACTGAGCTGATGTTACAGATGATTAACTACTTCTGGTTGTCTCCTCATTATCACTAAGGATGGAATAACAAATAGTTGTTAATCACTTCAAGGTTCTTCTATATGTCAAATATGTGCTCCTACACCAATTAGGAGAGAGTTGTGTCTAATTCAAAGAACATCCTCAAGAATTTGGCAAACTTACAGCAAACTTTTACTGTCCTGAGATGACTCAATACCTTAAAAGGATAATGTGAGGAAGGGTCTCCTTACCCAAACGACCACTGAGATATTCGCTCTTGTGCAGAAGTGTTTTGCCGACGCAGCAGAGTTTGATACGCACGGGTAAAAAGGGCTATTCGATCATCCTGATGAGTACGTAGGCCCAGGTGGAGTCATGTATTAGGTAGGAGGAATAATGAGAATATTTTGTTTATAAACAATGGGTGAATACCTGGGTAAGGTGTGCTAGATTTGTGGGGTTTCCCCCTAGCACCCGATGTCGAATAAAGCAGCATCTCCTCTCTAAATTACTTTTGGTTTCGGGGGCTTTTATTTCAGGTACCGGACCTAAGTCTGAGAACTACAAGGGATAGATTGCTCTGATGCTTAATTTTAAGTACTTCCTTCCCCAGACTGTTTCAGGGGTGTTTACTGACCACAGCAGTAGGTGTTTGCTGTGCAAATTACAGCTGCCTTCTCCCTTTTCCTCTCTTGTTGCAGGCACACATCACCTTTCTTCTTTTCCCCTTGTTGTGTTGTGTGTCAGACACTTGCATTAACTGACCACAGCTCAGACTTGAACTGCCTTTGCCCGAAAGCAGAGGTTTTGAGCTGGGTCTATGTGAAATAATACTCTTAAAAGAGGCTGGTGTGTGTTTTAAAGTGGTGGGGTATCATGAGGTGACCAGGTACCCCCCCCA
This sequence comes from Rhinoptilus africanus, assembly GCA_013400135.1. NCBI lineage: Eukaryota > Metazoa > Chordata > Aves > Charadriiformes > Glareolidae > Rhinoptilus > Rhinoptilus africanus. The sequence goes on from VXBO01002049.1 coordinate 712,687, forward strand.
CAGACCAAATTGTTACTCTTAAAATTGTGAATCCTGAAGCTGTAAGATATTTAAATAAATGAGTTACTTAAAGGATGTACTTGTTTTTCTTTCTTTGTTTTGCTTGGAAGCTTCTCTTTTTGGAAGCTAGGAGCAGGCTTAAAAATCGAATACGTTAAAAAAAATAATAATAATTACTGGGAACTAATTCTGCCTAAAACGTGAGGCGGCAGGAGGCGCTGTGAAATCTTACCCCTGAAGCGGCCGCTCACCCCCACCGCCGCCATCTTCCCCCCTCAGCGCGGCCCGGCCCCGCACCGCGCAGGCGCCGCCCCGGAGGCCCGGGGGGCCCGCT
>VXBO01002049.1:713209-752439 GCA_013400135.1 Rhinoptilus africanus
TGGGGCGGGCGGCGGCGGCGGCGCTGGGCCGGGCCGCGGGGCCCGCGGAGGTTCCTCGGTAAACCCACCCTTTCCGGGAGGGTTAAAAACCTAAAGCGCCCAGATTCGGTGGGAGTTACCTTCCTGAGGGGTTAACAAGCTCCATGAGGTTTCCTTCTTGCGCGGTAACGGCCGTTTGGCCTGGAAGCAGGGTGCTGGGTGCAGCAGCGCGCCCGCCCGGTGTCCCCGCTCCCGGTGGTCAGGTGGGAGCCGGGGTTTGTCCGGGGTTTTGTGTCGTGTAAGGCCTCGCTCAACGTCTCCAGCACAATCCGTGCCCTCTGGGAATGCTGCCTTTGGAAGCTCAGGGTGTGGGAATACTTGGCGGTGTGAATACTTGGTGCCTACTGTTTTTTTGTATCAGGATGTTAAGTCTAAGGCTTTATGCAGGCGTGAACGGTTTATTTTTATTTTTTTTTTAATTTCTAGGTTTCTAATGAAGCTGAGCCATGAGACTGTGACCATTGAACTGAAGAATGGGACACAGGTGCATGGAACTATCACAGGTATGGCGGGATGGGATGGGAGACTGGCACAGTGTTGCCCGTGACCTTTCTGCCAACAACTGGCGGCCGTGGTCTGGCCTGAGCTTTTTTGTTTCATACTCCCTCTTGCGGGGACCTTCTCCGTAAGACACGGGAGATGTTCTTTGTAATTCTCATCTTTATGTGCAAGCTGAAGGCGGGCTTGTTATGGGAGAGTCTGGATGTTTGCAGAAGTTACTGGGAAGTATTAAACTGGCTGTAGTCCTGGGAGCTCCCAGCCTGACTGCAGGCTTTGCTTACCAACAGGCTCGGGGGCAAAGGAAGGAAACTTTAACAAACCATTGGCAAATCTGGTGTAAGCCTGGTATTCTCCTAGAATTTTGGCAGCACCGTAGCGTTGGTGAAGTGGTTCTACCACCAATATCAAACTGGTAGTGGACACGCAGCTAAATTTTTGTAAGGTGTTTTCAGTACATCTGACTTTGATTTGTGAAGTTGCGATAAGCTGTAGTCACGCAAAAACCTTACAGCTGCATCACCAGAAGAGGGGGAGCTTTTCAAATGGTAGTACAAATAAATGGCATATGTTAAGTGTTGATATAGTCTTAAATATATGTTACTATATATATAATATATAGTTAAACTGGGCATAGCCAATTTTAATCAAAAAAATTATTATTTCTGTTGAGGGTGGTTTTGCCCTGCTTAAGGTGAACTTCGGTGGAAGTGTATCTCTGTGTATACTTGCATTGATTTCATCAAACTGATTTGAGAACAAATCGCTTGATACAGGTCAGAAAGGAATCCTGGTGTCAGGAATCTGGTCCCCTGCTGTTGCCAAACGCCTGTCATATAATACACGTTTGTGAGTGATGTTGTCTCGCAGGTGCTTCTTTGTGTCACTGAACTGATAGGTGCAGGAGAAGCCTCGATTGTTCATTATATGGTTCTCGTACGTGCTGAAAAACGTGCCCACTGTTTTGTTTGCTATTAGTGAGGGATATTGTTCTGAACGTTCGTGTTGGCATCACTTTAGAGGCTACCGGGTGTGTAGGTGGGGCACCATATTCAGTGACACAAACCCTTACCCTTAAGTTGATGAACATGCTTGATCTCCTTTCCTTCACTCACCTCAGGCTGCTTTTAGAAGCTCTTCTGCCCAGACGCTGCTAAAAAACCGCAAACCTGTCAGAGCTGTATTCCAGGGGACTGCTTAGGTGCGCTTTTTTGGCCAGTAGCCACCTGCTGAGATTTGGCAGTTAAAAATGGACGTTGTTTTGCAGCCGGTTCTATCATCTTTGATCAGACCTGAATGCACTGCCCTGGTATCTGATTGCAGCATGCTCTGATGAACCCAGCTAGGTAGGAAGCGAACAAACTGCATGTCTCCTGACCTTGGTGCTCCTGCAGGCTTAATGTTTGAGCAAATTCTTTCTCATTTCCTGCTAAAAATCTGTAAAAACTTTGAATGGGATCCATATTTCTAAAAAGACAATCTTCCCTTTACACTGGTGCGTGAACCATGTTTGTAATTGCTATAACGTCTGCAAAGTGCACAACCTCTTCCTCCCAGTGTGCCTGTCGGTGCTGAAGGGGTGGGTTTCATGTAATGCATTAGGGAAACTGAGGGGGCAGGTCAGGTGGAGTGCAGGTGTCAGCGCTGGCTAAAATCTGGAAGTAAAGGGAGAGGACAGGAAAATATATGGAATAAACGCAGCACAATTGGTTCTTCTGGTTCTGGCCTGCTACTCACTTATATTATTTACATAACATATTTACATATAAGACATCTAACACTTTGTCTTTCCGCGTTTAAGAAATGAGACAGTGATGATTTTTACCACAAGGGGTTGTTGGTACAGAAGTTTGAACACACAAAAGATTTTGCTCGTGTGGGTGCTCTGTCACTGAATTAGCAGGTGTTTGTAAACTATCTTTTGCCTAAATTTTTTATCTGAAAAAGTTACTCTAATTTTGATCTTCATAGTTCGAGCTCACATCCCATGCAAGACTTGTGGTGTGCAAAATAAAAATTAATATAGAGTGTTTTTTAATACTTTCCAGGGCTGTTACTCAATATGTGCGTTCAGATGAGAGTTTATTCTAGTTGTGGATTATGCTTAGCACTGCCTGCATACAGTTCTTACACACTGGCTGCTCTCAGAGTTTGTAGCTGCTATAATTGTTCCTAGTGTATTTTATATACTTTGATAGAAGGTATCACGCTAGTATTAGATATATTTTGTCAGAAAATAAATGCTGCTTTGGCAGTTGGAGCTTTTTCTAAGGCTTACAGAAAGAGGAAACGATCGGGGTTATTTTTCCTCCTCAAGGGTTTGTTCTGCTTCTTTTTGAAAGAGTCAAAAGACTAGAATTGGGCTTCTGTAATAAGTGGCAGTTCATTTGTTATTCAAAGGAATTGTTTTAATCATTTACAAAATCGCCACGAAGGCAGCAATTGATAGATTAGCGAGCATAATTTAAGAGAGAAAAAGACATGTTGTGTTGTTTCCTTCAGTTAGAGGCTTAATTAATGAATGGCAGAAGCAGGTGTTAATGAACAGGATAAATCTTGAAGCATGTGCATACTTAGAATAGCCAGCGAGGGACCGTTTTGTAGGCGTTCATCCCTGAAATTAGACGTGTGTTGTTTCAGGGGTGGATGTCAGTATGAATACGCATCTCAAAGCAGTGAAAATGACGCTGAAGAACAGAGAACCCGTACAGCTGGAGACGCTGAGTATTCGAGGGAATAACATCCGATACTTCATTCTGCCGGACAGTTTGCCTCTGGATACCTTGCTAGTGGATGTGGAACCAAAAGTCAAATCCAAGAAGAGAGAAGCAGGTTAGTTTGTGCTTTCCCAGTCTGTGTTTGTTCTGCCTTTGTGTGCGTTTTAGTACTCTGAATCTGAAGACGTCCGATCGATTGTCTTAATATCTGTGTTTGGCAGCTAATTCTTTCATCTGTGAGGGTTTGATTACTGAACTGGCCAGCTCTGCCTTGCCCACCTTCTTAGCCTCTGAGGAAGTACAGAACAGCCTCTTGAACAGTGCTGAACGCTTCACTGATATCCCACTTGATTGTAGATTAAAAAAATCTGTCCGAGAACTGAATTTGAGAGACTTGAGAATCTGAGAGAGTCTGGGCTGTATTCCGATGGGCAGCTCTCTGGCTTTGGCTCCCAGTAGCATTCCGCTCTGCGCTCTTCCTGCAGCTTTTTTTTTTCAACAAGCTGTTGAAGGAAAACATTTTCCTTGGAAGCCTAACAGAGAGTAATTTAGTTTTAATCGACACTATTAAAGATGAATATCCAGTAAACCCGAGAAAATCTGTAGGTTATCTTCAGGCAGTATATATTTTGCCCGACAGCTAATCTGGGTGTTTTTAAAATGATAAGTTTTAAGTGAAAGCTAATTGTGCTCTAAAATGATGTCATACCGTTTCTCCTGCAATTAGCGTTTTAAGTTTTTGGGTCTGTGGTGTGTGACCTGTGCGTATGTTATGAATTGGTGCGCTTCCCTTACTGAAATGTAAGAGGAACCCTCAGGCATGTGCATCCCTAAGTGCGAGTGTTCTGGCTGCTATTTTACAGCGAGTAAGGACAAAGCTCCTGAAAGCATTTGACTCCCCTCACGTCCATTGAAATAATCTGACTACACAGAGAAATTGGAGTATGGTTGGATCACTTTTTTTTTTAATCTCACGACGTGGTGTGAACAAGAAAATTACTATTTCTTTTTAACTTTGAAGAAAGAAGAGAAGCTGTGATAGTGCTGTTTACCTCGCTTTAATACTCCTTGCATCTTCACTGTACCAAAGCACTCGCAGACCGCAGCTGTGTTGTGCTTCATTTCGCCTTAATCTGTAAATCCCCTTGGACTTCAGAAATTCACAATGCATGCTCTGTCCTTGGCAAATGAAATTGTCTGTGGAAGGCAGGATGCTGGCCGAGAAATGTATGTGGCACGTGTGCCTTGGGTCTGTGTGTGGTGGCACTTTGGGAACACGGCTCTACTGATGTGCGTAGGTGCTGCCATCATTGAGTCGGTGTTGGTGCTCCTGTGTGTTTTACAAAGAGCCAGGCTATTGCCAGCAAAACGAATGACGCCTTGTTTCTCAGATTTGTCCTGTGCCTCTGCCCCTTCTGTCGTTACTGCATTTCTAACCTAACACCATCAGATGGAACAGAGTAATTATTACAGCCTGCTTCTTGAATGTGGATGCTGCTATGTGCCCAGCTACCCACTTCCACAGCATTTTAAGTTTCATGGTATCTTTGTAACCAGTAATTTCAAAAGTTTGTAGGGTGGCCTTGCAACCTGATGAGACAGATTGTATTTGTTTAGGAAAATGGGCTAAAATGCCATGTTATCACCATATGGATCATATGGCCTCCAGCAGTTTCTTGCAGCCTGAATTACTCTGTGGTTCTCTCTTCCCTTTATCATTTAATAGTATTTAAAAGTAGGAGCACTCAGCCAAGATCCTGGTCTGAGAATCACATCTGAAATTGGCAGAGGCGTCACTGAAAACAGCAGGAGCTGTTTGGTGCTGGGATCCTTTTAAAATGCTGCCCTTTCACGTGGTGCCTGAGCTTGGGAATCTCACAGTGTGTTAAAACTCACATCTCCATTTAGTGGAGAACTTTATAAAGCACAGTGCGAGCTGTGGCAGAAAATGTGTCTTTTCCGCTGTGATGAATAGTAACAGAATACTCTTGTCTTGCATGTGCTTTTTCTCATGCCTGAAAAACTAGGTTCTATTAAAAAAAAAAGAACAGAAAACAGTTCTGTGTCAGACTTTCAGCATTTGGAAGCAGCCAACTGTGATGCCATATCCCCTTGTTTTCTGCAGTCTGTGGGAATCATATACTGAAAAACCTTAGGGAAAAGAGGAAAATACTGTCTGAAACTTGCTGAGCATTAATGGACTTGATATCTGACTTACTGCTGCCCTGTGATGAGACATTATGTTGTTTATGCTTGATAGAGAATGTTTTAATCAAAATGAAAGTATTCCTGGGTCTCACTTGATTTATCCTTTTTGTTTCATCTGCGAAGTTGCTGGAAGAGGCCGTGGCAGAGGCCGTGGGAGAGGCCGAGGTCGTGGAAGAGGAAGAGGGGGCCCGAGACGATAACTTCTCACCACGCAACTGCTACCAATTTGGGCAATTTCAGATTTTTTTTTGTACAGGTCTTGTTTATGGTATCCATTTTTAATAAACTGAAATGCGGAAAAGGTTGTCTTTCCTTTGTTAGTGAAGTCTGGGGAGGGAGGAATGTCCTGTGGCTAGAGGCTGCTGCAGACTAAGCCTGTCCTGTTCGTGCTGGTTGTCACTGTCGAGATTTCACCCGCCCCGTAAGGCTGTACAATTATCTCCTGCTTTTTGCCCTAGAGCAAGAGGCTTGTGTCGGTGTGCTGTAGTGATGTTTAATTGAAATTAATCCCTCTTTTAAAAGGCACTTGCCATCTTCTAATGGTTACATAGTTAAGACTCTCTATTAGTGTGTCTCTAGTGTTGTTCTGCAGTGACCTCTTCAAAGTTCATAGACAGTATTTTACTGTTTTCTGTTCCATGATGCTTATAATTTCAACAAGTTGCTTGCTTTATAGAACATCCATATAGGGAAATTAACCAGTTCTGTGGAGCTGCTGGGTTGTTACATCTCATGATTAAAGTGTACTTGGATATGAACTTTGTCAAAGCTAATTATATATAGCATACTTTTGTTTGGGTGGGGCGAGTAAAGCAGCTTTATCACAGATTTTTTAGTGTACTTAAAAAACCGCATTCCTAGAACATACAAAGTACAGCACTGTGCACAATTACATACTGGAAGTGGAAGTTTACTTCTGGAGATGGGAGAATTTCTGCAGCTCGTATATATACACACACACACAGAGACATTTATAAACTGCTTTGCTGGACACAAGTATTGAAGCAGCGGTGTTGGACACGTTTATCTCAAATACCATGCTGCTGACTTGTCCCTTGTAGGAAAGGGATTGTTCACAGTCGCGTGGCAAGACCTCAGCGGTGTCGGCTGTTGATGAAATACAGATGTCATGTCAAATAACGTGCGTGCCCCAGCGTGGCTTTCTTGAGCGGCAAGGGTCTTTGCCAGCACTTCAGTGCAGGAACGTGCTTTGGAGGTTGCTCATGGTTCCACAGAGGCAGTGCTACAACAGAGCAGAAAAGAACTAACCTACTGTTGTGTAATGGGTTGATGCGCCGGTTAATTAGTGCTAGTATTTTGTGAGCTGCTCTTGTGGTTTTTCCCCTCTTACAGAGGCCATGTTAAAGCTTCGTCTTGTTACAGAAGACCTTCTTTTTTTTTTCCCAAACCATTGTGGAACCTCCTAAGAGCACTTTTTGGTCAATATAGCACCCACCATTCTTGACTCTATAAATAGTTGCTACAAATAATGGTTGCTGGTGTCTTCCAGCAGTGCCCGGTCGCTGACAATGGGGGGAGGAAGGTCTTCCCAAATCCAGCTGGCGGCATTCATGCCATGGTTGAAACTCTTTCCCTCTTCAGTCTCTTCCTTATGAAAGTCAGTAGTGCCCCCAGGGGTATGCACATGGTGGACGCCGCCACCAGCAGCCCGATCACCGCCAGGGCATAGCCTGGGTAATCCTTGGTCACCAGCTGCCCCTGCAAGGGAGAGAAGAAGCGTTGGATCTGTGGGATCCGTGGTTTTCCGTGCCATGGAGTTGGATCTCTTTCAACAGGACATCAGAAAAGCACTTGCAGGCTCAGCCCATGACTCAGTGCTTTGCTTTGTCCAACCGTACAAGCTTTACATTTACAAGAACAGAGCTGCTGACAAAAATATTGGGGAAAAAAATGTTTCTGTGAGCTTTGGCAAAGAGCGGATTTTGGCTTGATGCGTGTTGTTAATGAGGTGTCTCGCCCTGACCTCTGTCAGGTCTCCGCGTTCCTCCCCTGGAGCCTGTGGGCTCACGCTGACACCGTGTCAGCCGGCCAGGCCCACCACGGGTCCCAAAGCAGCGGTGGCCTGAAAACAACATGTGTAATTTGTTTCCGTGTGCCAGGAGCGTTTCCACAAAGGGTTATGAAACCAGTAATTACTCGTCCAGTAGTAATTCCTCTGTGATAAATAATACACAGTTAAGCATTTGTACAAAAGCGTTTTGGCCATGGAGATAAATGTATATGAAAATCCTGAAAGCTATTTTTTCCAGCAGCAGCTCAGTTCTGTTAAAATACCACTCATTTGGTTCAAAATACTACACTTCGGAAGTAATTTTTCTTTCAAGTGTAGTTTTTTAAGACGATATTTGGGTCTTCAACATTAATAAAATTTTACTGTTTGAATGGGTCGATTAAAAACTGTAGAGGGGAATAAGAACCACGGCATCATTTCCACTAGGCCAAGTCTTTCCCTGTTTTACCTTTCCCCAAAATTAAGGGATGGCCCCTGCCTCCAGCTGCAAGCTTTCAGAAGGCAATTTTGTGGAACAATGTAGTTAGGAAGGAAGGCTGTGTCCTTGCGTGAATTAGGGAAAGTTTAAAAAAAAAACAAACTCAAACCAACCCAAAACTAGTTTACCTGTGTGGCATCCCACGCTTGGTATTGCAGCGTTCCTGTGAGGATGTAGTCGGTGATGTAAAATATAAATAGGCTTATAATTAGCAAAGGACTAGCGAAAGCCCACATAATTTTCCAATACCAGTTGGGCTTGCGGCCAATCATGGTGTGAAGATCTTTCTCGAATCTGTTAAAAAAAAAAGAAAAAAAAAAAAAGACATTTTGAGAAGAGCTGCCTCTGTTCAGTCGCCACCTTGGTCTGAGTACTTCAAAACCACCGACGGAATTAAGTACATGAGATGGGAAAGGGGAGGATAATTGTCCAGAAGACTAACAAGCAGAGAGCTGGAAGAGCTGGCTCACCAGGATCACATAGTAAGGGTGAAATCAAATAAAAAAGATAGCAGGGCTTCCAAGAGGATCCCAGACTGCGGAAGAATAGCTAGAAACAGGCACAGCAAGGAAAAGCCCCAGCAAAATTCTGCTTGGAGTGTAAGTTTAGACCATTACCAGTGTACGCTGATGGAGACAAGTGATGATGCTTAAATGCTGTGGAGAAAACACTTGGTTTTGTGCAGAGTTCTCACCACTGTTATTTGACTGTGTGAGGCAGTTCTGCACCTGGGGGTGGTACCTAAAAATCATGCAGGAAACCTGGATCTGACTTGAAGGCTTTAATGGAATCATGGAATGGTTTGGGTTGGAAGGGACCTTAAAGATCCCCTAGTTCCAACCCCCTGCCATGGGCAGGGACACCTCCCACTAGACCAGGCTGCTCAAAGCCCCATCCAGCCTGGCCTTGAACACTTCCAGGGATGGGGCATCCACAGCTTCCCTGGGCAACCTGTTCCAGTGTCTCACCACCCTCACAGTGAAAAGTTTCTTCTGATACCTAATCTAAATCTACCCTCTTCCAGTTTGGAGCTGTTACCCCTCATCCTGTCACTACATGCCTTTGTAAAAGTCCCTCCCCACCTTTCCTATAGGCCCCCTTTAAGTACCAGGAGGCTGCTACAAGTTCTCTCTGGAGCCTTCTCTTCTCCAGCTGAACAACCCCAACTCTCTCAGCCTGTCTTCATAGGAGAGGTGCTCCAGCCATTGGATTGTCTTCATGTCCCTCCTCTGGATGTGCTCCAACAGGTCCGTGTCCTTGGAACTCATCAAGGCCATAATGCCAGTGTAGGTGCCCATACGCGCACCGTGCTGGCGGACTAACCGAGCAAATATTAAAGCCTTCTCCTTTCCAAACACCTCTGCTGTGTAAAACCTTTCCTGACGCTGAATCTTGGTTTTTTACCTAGAAGGGATGACCCAGGAGGGCAGCGATGTGCGAGGTTTGAAACCAGGCATACTGCCGCTGCCGCGCTGGCGCTGAGCTGCTGCGAAAGGAGGAGCAGGGTTTCGGCAGAAGGTGCTCATGAGACCGAAGACAAGAGGAGCAGGGAACAGCGTGTACAGCTCATTATCACCCCCCTGCCTGCCAAGGGGTCAGCCCAGCCCGGCCCCCGCGCAGCTCTGAACCTGCCGTCCTGGAGAGGGTCTGCAGGGCAGGGGAGACCCCCTGGCCTTGCTGATACCATAAGCGTAGGAGGAAAATTTAGCCCAAAGTGGTATTTTTAGTCTTGGCCAGTGGTCACACCCCTGCTGTGAAGAAAGGAGGCTCAAAGCTTTTACCTTCTTATCCCGTAGATGTAACACACGGCAATGGTTTCTACCAGCACGATGAGCAGAAGCGAGAGGGTGGCTGCGTAGTCATTGAATATGTCAAACCAATAATTTCCAGCCTCCATAGTGAAGGTTAGGCCAATCACGCAGTTAATGAAGCACACAACACCTGCGTGGATAAAACAGGGACGCAGCCTTTAGACCTGGAAACCCAATTGCGTGGGGGGAAGTGTCGTACTTCTTGTGACTAAAATGCTGGTGGGGTTTCATAGAACCATAGAATGTGTTGGGTTGGAAGAGACCTTTGAAAGTCATCTAGTCCTACCCCCCTGCAGTGAGCAGGGACATCTTCAACTTGATCAGGTTGCTTTGCTACTCAGGATTTCTACTAATTTCTCTCAGGGAGCAGCTTTCTCAGAGGAGAAAGATAATTTTTTTTGCCCTTCGGAAAAGACCTGGCTCTGTGTGTGTGAGGATGTGCTGGTGTAGCCTTAAATTGCTGCTCCTGGGACCTGCGCAGTCACAGCAAAGACACCCGAGTCTCAGCTATGGCCTTCTTGCGCGTGTGTGCGGCATCTGCCGTTACTGTTTGGCATCTGGCTAAAACAGGTTTTAAGGTGGGACAACTTTCCATGCCCGAATGGGAGCATCTATCACTTTTGGCCAAAGAGCGAGCTGGTTCGCAGTTGGGATACCAGCGATCTGACTGAAGAACCACTCACTGCGGGTGTTTTGACATGTCTCCTGGCCCTTTGAGTTTCACCGGCCAGTAGGCACCAGTCTGAAGGAGCCGGGGTGTGTTGGGAAGCCTGCAAAATACACACCCTGGCGCTTTGAGAGCTCCCGAGGGAAAGTGCTGTACAGGCTGGGCAGACAAACCCTTCCAAGCAGCACATTTGATACCGTCTGCTCCGCCCGAGGTCACAGAGGGTCCCTCACTGGCCGCGGGACACCAAAGCTTTTGCACGCGCGTGCTCTCTCCCCACGTGGGCTACGCTGCTCCTGAACAGTGCTTACCGGAGATCACCTCCTTGGGGAAACGGGCAGCGATGAGCTTGCTGTCGGTCAGCGGCGTGAGGATGGCAGCGGTGTTTCCCAGCATGCTGCCGATGCCCAGCATCAGCAGCATGACGAAGTAGAGGACGGAGTACAGCTGGGGCACCTCCATGTTTTTGATGGCTTCAGAATAGACTATAAATGCCAGTCCCGTTCCCTGGACGGCCTGCCGGTGAGAAGCGGGGAAGAATTGAGTTACGGGCAGCTCCTCAGCTCAATAAGGGACATAAGAATAGGGGCATAAGAGACTGATCCTCCACAGCAATGAAAAACACCCGTGGTGGCGTTGCTGCGCAGCAGGAGGAGCTGAGATCTTCACCGATTTATTCAAACTGGGTAGAAACTGGCACAGTCCTGCTGGTGGGGAACACATTTGCCCCACACCTTTACCACCTGCCCGGTCCCGCAGCTGCACCCACAGTGCGGCTGCATCACCACCCGCCTCAGTTGCTAACAAGCCAAGCGAGCCCCTTGCCCGGCTCCATCCCAGGGTGCAGAAATGAGCCCCACCGCGGCTCCCGGGGGTGCAGATGTACCCACCAGGGCTGCCCGGGCTCGGCGGAAGGAGCGGAGAAGTGAAGCCCCGGCGCCAGCACAAAGCAGCGACTCACCGTGTCGAGTTCAGCTTCCAAGCTGCAGTTTTTAAGCTGCGGCGACAATTGGGCGTATTCCTGGGGGTAGGTGGCCATGAGGTACTCTTTCATCTCGCTGAGGTTGTCTGCTGTTAGAGAGCCTTCCTCCAGGTCGAAAGCGTTCATCAGCAGCAGGATCACCCTGGGAGAGATTATGGGAACCTAATGGCTTTCAGGCCAAGGTATAAAGTTGAGGGGGAGAATCCAACTCGTCCCCTCCTCCATCTGCCCCCACGTGGGGATGCTCTGCTGGCCCCGGGGCTCTCTCCAGCCTCCCAGGATGGGAGCCGTGGTGCTTCCAGAGTGATGCTGGTACATGGGCAACCTTCCGCTCATCTCTGCTTCACAGCGAGCAGGTCCCACACCCACACTGCCTCTCCCAGGCAGACATTTTGGGTGCTGCCAGTGCCAGCCTTTGCCCTCCAGTCCCATGTCCGCACCCCACCAATTTAACGAGCCTTTTGGCAACGAGCAGGGACTATCAGTTCGGTTTCCTCTCCCATCAGCAGAGAGATTGAAAGCTGTAAAAATAGGAGTAGAAGTGTAACTGCCGCAGGCCCCGTGCCAGGGACTGCACGCGAGGCCAGCTTGCTGCCTCGGGCACGATCCTGCAGGCTGCTGGGCACCTCCAGAGCATCACCACCGAGGAAGCGGAGCTCCTGGCACAGGGCTTGGCCTGGAAGGGGGGGATGCGAGCACCACTGCATTTTATTAATCAGTGTCCCCCACAAAGCATGTGCTGGGACTGGGGTGCAGGAGAAAGTGCCGCCGTGACTTGCCCAGGCAAACTCATCCTCTCGACCTGGCCCACGCCTGGAAGTGGCACCCGGGGGTCAAAAGGCACACCAGCCCGGACCTTTCGTCTCAGCCTTCATCACTTTAAATCGCCCCATTAGCTTTATTAGAGCAGTATGAGGGCCAGGGCAGCTCCGGCAGCACCGTGTGCTGTTATTTATTTACCTTCCCCAGACGGGATTGCGGTGGAAAACAAGTGAAATACCAGCCTCTTACTTGTTTATACAGCTTTCGTAGTTAAACGTCGCCTTGAAGCCGTAGATGGAGAAAGTCACGATGCTGGCAAATATGGAGGTGGTGCTGTTGATCAGGGAGACGATGATGGCGTGCCTCTCACAGTTGTTGCTAGGCTCGTTGTAGCTGGCGAATGCGATGAGGCTGCCGAAGCCCAGGCCCAGAGAGAAGAAGATCTGCGTGGCGGCGCTGATCCACGTCTTGGGGTTCGACAGCTGCTCCAGCTGCAAAACCAGACGGGGAGAGCGGGAGCGTGAAGCTGTGCACGGATTCCCGGCACTGCCCCTTCCAGCCTGCGGGGATGGAGACCCCATCTTAGCACCCATCTTAGCTCCTGGGTGGTTTTTGGGCAGGGTTACTGCTCAGTTTGAAAGTAATATGCCACAGGTTATGTTAATGGGCAGGTCTTTTTTCTGGAGGATAAAGGAAGCGGCTTACGGGCACCGTGGCAGAACAGCCTCCAGCCGCTCCCAGCTGGGGTTTCCAGCTGCCGGACCTCAGCTACTGCTGCAAAAATCTGATATATGGAAAAGGAGCATTGCCACCTTTTAAAAACCTGCACGTTTGGTAACTAATAACATTTTGTGAAAAATTCACCGCGGTTTTTCCTCTACCTTTGGCGTGAACATGTAGACGAGCCCGTTCACAGCGCCGTGAAGTGTTAATCCTCGGATGAGGTATATGATGAGAACGCAGTACGGCAAAGAGGCTGTTACATAGACCACCTGCGGAAAGGAGGGAAAATACCTCGGTCTAAAGAACACACAAAACCGATCATAGCAGATTAGCTCTTTCTCTCTCACTTTACATAAATAATTTCCATTATTGGGTTGGCTACTTTGTATTAATCTGTAAAGAAATATTTTCAGATAAATCTAACTTTAGACATCTAAATAGGATTTAGGGTAACAAGTTTATTATTAATAATAAAGACCTGTGCTACTGTTCCCAGGGTCTTCTCTTTGGTGAGAAAAATAAGAACAAAATCTAAAATGATTGCAAATTTGCAGAGTTCTGCAGCATTCAGTGGACTAACACCAGTTTACAACCATTTATCAAGAATGCATTAGGCAAAAGTCATCCATCCATCATCCGCTCTAGGAGGAAGGTGATAAGATCTCATAAAAGGTCAAAATCAAACTTGAATGCAACTATTTTGATTCAGATGTCAAAAAGACCGTAACTTAATGTAACCTAGATGGAAGATGGGGGGAATTAGATCTTTCAGTTGTCTTCCATGAGCTTTTGATCAAACCCCGGAATTTGAATCCACACATTCAATCTCATTGTTGGAAAAAGCCACTGGCGAGAAAAAAAAAAAAGGAGAATCCAATCACTTTCTCTTTGCTGGGAAGTACCCCAATGGCTCACCCAGAAACATATGAAAAAACTAACTCACGAAAAACATGCCTTCCCAAGCTCTTGGGAAGAGAATCGTCTGGATAATAACCAAACGTTCCTCCCGTTTGCACCTGCCTGCGCTGTCAGCTGGCCTCTGCCTTTCCCTGTCACACACCTGGAGATGCAGCAGCTTCCCGGTCCCCAGCAGGACAGCCCCGCGCCCGCTGCCCAAACCCACCGCTCCCCCTGCACAAGGGATGCAGGGGAAGCCCCCACACCGCCCTTGACGAGACCCTGCCTTCCTGATGCTGTTTCAATGCTCCTTGGCTCACTCTTTCTTTCTTTTCCGCCCCCAAAGCCAGCTGCAGCAAGTTTAAGAGGTTATTCTTAGTTTACAGTCTCTTGGCTTTCTGCGTTCGGCTAAGACGATTTGGGGATTACAGCCCTCAGCTTGCTTCTTAGTGCAGGCTCAGCCAGGACATTGCTCCCCCCCCTCCCCTTCCTCATAACTTCTGGTCTGAGTAAAAAGGTGAGTAAAAGTGCCTGGTAGACTTTTTTTCTTGCAAAAACTGAGGAACAGACATCTCCTGACAAAGCCCTGCTGTGGCAAGCGGCTTTCCAGAGGGCCGGCAGCCTGGTGGCTGGTTTTGCAGCAGAGGTGGCTGCATTTAAAGGACTTTTCTGTTTTGTTTTGTGGTGTTTTTTTTTTAAATATCACTCAGTGTTTTGATGGAGCCTTTTTCAATTGCAGCCTAACAGGGTGGCAGAGGTGCCAAAACCCCAAGTAACAGCAGCCATGGATGCTGCCTTTTTGGCGCTCCTTTATCCTCCTCACATCCCACCGGGACTCACCTTGCCGGTGGACTCGGTGCCGCGGAGGATGCAGAGGTAGACCACCAGCCAGGCCAGCATCAGGCAGAGCGCCTGCTCCCACTGCACGCTCCCGCTCTTCTCCAGTGACGGAGAGATGTTCAGGGTCTGCCGGTACCAGAAGTACTGGGTGGACGACGTCTTCTCGCACTCCTCCTCGTAGCCTGTGCGGTTGCTGTTCAGGGGGCAGGTGGCCCAGGGCAGGGGGTCCTGTGGTGGACCAGAGGAGCACAGGGTGAGGGCCCACCATCAGCATGGCTGGGAGAGCCGGGGAGCTGGTGGGGGACAGTGGGAATGAAGGCAAGGGTGGCTTTCTGGACCCTGGGTTTGCTTGTCCCCATATTGTGCTTGCCTGGGGCTGGGGCTGACCCGCTTCCCTGGGCACGTTCTCTTATGACCCTCTTCCCAAGGACAGACCCCCTCTGCCTCTCTTCCCTGGGGCTGGCCCTCCTGATCCCCTCTCCAAGGGCTGACCCTCTCTCCCCTGCCTTTGGACAGACCCATCCCAAGGTGCAGGACACCACGGCCAGCAAGGCATCGGGGGACTGGCTTTGATCTGCATTTTGAGAAGAAACCCTGATGCCTCTGGGGAGCCTCCAGAGAGGGACACCCCGTCGCATTTGTTCACCCCAGAAAATCCCTGGGTGGGTTTCTGGAGCTTTTGCTCCTCCCTGGGTGATGATGGGCCTGGGCAACGTTCAGCAGCGATGCAAAATCACCACGACCCCCCGTAGCCACAGCGGGGCCGAGCTGTGTCCACTGGGTGCCCACACACCTGGAAGGAGTGGAAGAGGTACCAGAAGGCCCAGGCGTTTATCACGTTGTAGTACATGGAGAGGAAGAAGGAGACGACGACACTGGCGACGCCTGCAGGCATGGAGGGAGGTGCTTGGTCAATGGCAAAACCCCAAAACGCCCAGGGCCCCATAACAACCCGTGGGGGCTTTGCTTCTGCACGGTCCCGTGCACAGGGCATGCCCCTGCCACTGCAGCCTCCTCCTCCCTCCATCAGGGCTATTCCTGCACTGGATTTTATACCTTAGCCCCTGGGGGGGTGAATATTCAATGTATCGTTAAAAACAGAATGTCTTTGTAAGCAAATTAGAGATAGTTTGGGCTATCAGGGTAATTTAATAACGCAGCTAAGAGCGAACGTTGGTAAACAGTAAGCAGGGACGGTGGGAAATTAAGGCACTGATTTGTCACTCAACGTGGAGTTTGTCAAGAAGATGCTCTTGGGGTCAAAGCCCAGTGTGGGCAGCCCCAGGGGCTGGGTTAAGCCCTGGCCTTCACACCGTGATTTTGGCAGACTGCCTGAGGGCAGGGGGACTCACACCTCTGTGTCTGGGGATCTGGTACAGCAAGGCAGGGTCTGGCCCCGACCCCTCGTGAGGGACAGGGTAAATACATGCTGTGAGGCATCTGGGTAACAGCTTTGCTCAGCCCAGTGACACCCAGTAAAACCTCAGTCTCTGCCCGGTTTCTTCTCCGAAAGACAAAGCTCTCCATTCAAATATCACCCGTGTTCCCCAGGCACTTAAAAATAAAGATAAAACCTGAGAACATACCAACGCCACAGAGGTAGGGGCTTATTATTTTCCAGGCACCAATGCTGCCCTGACGCATGCGCTGCCCCACGGCCAGCTCCAGGTAGAGCAGCGGCATCCCCTCGACGATCAGCATGATAAAATACGGGATCAAAAAGCCACCTGCAAGAAAAACCCAACAGATGGGCTTATCAGCAGCATAATAAACACCAGGTTGCCCTGTTTGTGGTCAAATCACCCCACTAGTGTCCCAGGAGGTGGCTGGAGCTGGGTCCTGTCCAGGTACCTGGTGTATTGAGGGCACGTCACAACCCTGAGGGACATCCCAAGGGGTTTCAGGTGGCGTCCCAGGTGCCGGTGGCTGCAGAGTGCCTGGGCGTGGGGAATTTTCCACGGGCACTTGGCAGCGCTGGGATTTCTGCTGTTAAAATGTGCCGGTCGCCACCTCGGCGTGGCGGGGCTGCCCAGGTGCTTTGCGGGCGGTTTGAGCAATGTTCGGGTCTGGGGCTGTTAAAGGGTAACTAAGCGCCTGCCAAACCTTGTAAAAGATAATGAGAGAAAGAGGACGAGGGAAAGATTTACTTCGTGTGCGTCGGTCTGCGGCAGAGCCGAAGCACTCGATGAAAAAGCAACAGCAACATCCGCGTTGAACAGAGTTTTAAGTAACGTACTGAAGTCTGGCCTGGCTTAAAAAATCCCCCAAAGTACGAAGAACTCCCCCCAAACCCTATGCTGAGACTGCAAATGCCAGCAAAGGGGTGAAGGCTTTTCCCCCAGGGTCCCACCTGTGGGAGCAGGCCTTGGATCAGGCTGACACAGCCTCCCCCTGCCCGTTTGCTCACCCCCATTTCCCTGGCACAGACAGCCCCAGGGATGCTCCTGCAGAAGAGGAACAGCAGGAACGGGTGGGCAGGCAGCAAGGGAGGGGAAAGGACCTTCCCACCTGGCAATCAGGATGCATTTTGGCTTCAATTTCTGCTGGAAAAAGAAAATAAAATCCTTGTCCTCAACTCGGGGCTTGCTTTGGAACGAGCTGCTGACTGAGTCAAAAACTGGATTTTTGGGAAGGCTTTCCTGCTTCCCTTTTTACAGCAAGCCAAAAAGTATTTACGTAAATATCTCTTATTTAGGATTTAATCTGTGGCATTAACATTCCTCGCAATGGGCTCGGTGCAGCGCTGCAGAGGAATGAACTCCGGGCAGCGACCGAGGCAAAGACCTGGAAATAAACACCTAGAAATAATCCGGTTTATTCTGGGAATTAATTTCCCACCTCCCGGCTCCCTCGTTATTAACGACCCCTTTGTTAGTCTGTTAGATAACTTCCTGTGCCGCCAGGGAGCTGTCGGAGGTTTAAGAGCTCCCGCGGCCGCTCCGTCCTGGCAGACCGTGAGCTGCCCCAGCAGATGCCGAGGGGAGTTTTGCCGTGTACGGCGCTGGGGAAACAGCGTTCGGCCCTTTGCGAAGGCTTTTCCTCCTTCCCAGCGGCATTGCTGTGATGGCTTTGCCGCCTCGCAAGGAGGAGGGGTGCCTCCAAGGCTTGCCCTTCACCCCAGTGTCACCCCACAGGTGGCAGTGCCGGGGCTGAGCCCCCTGCCCCTTGCACGCAGGTCTTGCTCCTGATGCTACTTTTCCAAAAGGGTAAAACCAAAATGCCTCGTACAAGTGACTCGGGGCGACCGTACGCACCAGCTCCTTATCTGCTGTAGACCAGCAGAAGCTCCACTGACCTCCCTGCCCGTTTGCACCCAACACTGCTCCTTACGGTGCCAACCACTTGCGAAAACCAGCCCCCAGGCCAGACCCCTGCAGTTGGCACAAGGTGTGGATGCTGCTGGAGGCACCGGCTTTGGCCAGCGGCACCCTCGCCTCTGGTCAGCATCTCCCCTGGTGCCCAGGGGCTTCCTGGCTCAGGACTGAGCGCTGCCGGGCACCTCTCCTGCTGCAAACCCATCCCAGCGCGGTGTCAGCCTGGCCCGGGCTGCTTGCAGACGGACTAACCGCACCTACAAGGTTTGAACCCCCCCTCCTTGATCCCTCCGGGTCAAGCTCTCTCTTGCTGACAGAAGAAGGAGGCAATATGCTGATGAACGGAAACACAGGAGGTTGTAAAGTCTGAAAATACCCTGTTTATGAGTATCATCAATGATAAGGACGGCATTGCTCCGCTGGGCACGCCAGGGGCTGGCTCTGCGCTTTGCTGCAAGGAAGATGCCAAACAAGCAGTTGCTGGCATCCCCCCCTAAGGCCAGTTCCTGGTGTATCCAGCTTTTAAGTCCCTGAAATTATGTTTTTGCAGACCCCTGGAAAGCCACCAAATCCTTTTTTAAGAGGGCAGTGAAAAACAAGAAAGGCAAAGCCTGCTGTCAGGAGTTCTAGTTTCCCAGCAGGGAGAGCTGCCTCTCCCCTGGGAAATTTAACCAGGGAAGACAAAAGCAGTGGAGAAACTGCTCTTATAAAAACATGTTTTTCAGAAAGTACTTGGGTTTTTTGAACCTTTTTTTCTGGTTAATCAAGTGTTCCAGTTCTGGTTACATTTCAGAGAATTTTTACCATCTACTACACTACTGATGGCTGATAAGAAGAGGAAAAACCACGCGAAGACCCCAGTGTCTGAGTTTTGCAGTCCTTCAGGATGTCTGCCAAGACAGGCTGCTCGCGAACTAATCACGTGCAGTTCAATTGCATACAGAAACACTTGCGTTTTAAGCTTTGGGCTAGAGTTCAGTGTCAGACATGAAGTCCTTACCCTCCAGAGCATCTGCGTAGAGGAATACACCCAGAATTGCTGCACGTCTATCACTTCTGCTATCTGAAACAGCTAAGAAAGCTTCAGCCGCTGCAGCATCTAGCTTCTACTGTAATTTCCCCCCCCTGCAGTATCTGGATTTTTCTGACCTGATCCCGCAGAGCAGCGCTGGTGCCGTCCCAGCACTGAGCTGGCTTTTCAACACCCAGCACGAACCAACTCTTACCACCACACGTGCGTTTAGAAGTAAGCCACGAGCCAACAAAACGAGCACAAGCCAAGCAAACAGCACTTAAACATCTCGGTGTGTTTCTTCCTGAAAGGAAGAAAAGGGGGAAGCAGACGGGAAGCAAATGAGGCAGATGCCCATGATGCCACTCAATGCACAACTGGGATGGGTCCAACACGGCAACAACAGATGCCGTGCAGGAAGCAATGTAAAACTGGGATGTTTTATAAAGAAAGGCTCTTTGTAAGGATTCTTCAAAACATGGTCATTAACCAGTGGGAGCGGTATACTAGAAAAGATTATTAGTGTTATTTTTTAATTAATCTAATTAACTGACTTTTGATTTCTAAGGAAGAACATCTGTGGCTGGCTTATGATATAGACATCATATTTCTCCAGTTTGGACCTCGGAGAGCAATAAACTTTCAAAGAGGTTGGTTGGGGTTTTTAGCCCAAATTTATTCCCTGTTTTCAAAGCTTCCCGGGAGGCTTTAGCTGTGGAGCTCCTGTTGATTAAGGAGTTTCAGCCAACTTCAAGGCAGATTTGCAGACAAGTTATCACCTTTGTACGGCTTTGTACAAGAGACAACACATTAATGACAGCGACTTAAATGATACAGATGATCCTTAAATTAAATCGGCATAAGCAGTTCCCTCTCTGAATATGTTCCAAGTGAACTAACAAGGAACTGGTTTTTGATACCTTCAGAGTGGTTCAATGGGGCAAGAAAGTAAAAAATTAATACCACGTAGACCTACATCTCTCATTCTACCTCCATCCTTTTTAAAGACATGAGTCTTCTCACTGTTTTGCTGCCCTTGTAGGAAGCGAGTGCCACTGTATTGGGGCAGCTGTCAGGTAAAAGCCTTATGTTAAAGAATACATAAAATAAAACAGTAATAGAAGAGATTGCACACCCACACAAAGCCTCTGCCCTGGACCCTGCTCCATGGACAGGGCGTTAGCATGGACAACATCCTTGCGGATTTAAATCTTGCCGCACTCCTCCTCTAGGAAGGAAGAAACATAAGCCACACTTACCTCCTCCATACATCTGACATAAGTATGGAAACCTCCACACATTTCCCAGCCCCACAGCATAGGAAATGCAGGCGAAAACAAACTGCAGGGGATTGTCCCATAGTGGCCGGGATTTCTCCATTGCCTACTTGCAGGCAGAGGTTTCAGCAGAACCTTCCTGCCTCCACTCCTTCAGGTGCTCTGCCAGCCCTGCCTCACACTCCACGCCAGCCCGGCTTGGAGGGGAGGGAAAGGCGGAGGAGCTATGCTTGCCAATTCCTATCAAGCTTTTTAATTACTAATCTTATTAACAGGCACATACTGAAGTAGGAATGCTGGTAAATAGATTATAGACACACAGAGAACTATAAAATTGGTACTTTGGGTGAATAGCTGCTTGGGTTTTGACTGGCATTTCTGGGAAGGATGTGAGCCCAGGGATTTTTATCGGCTCACATGCTGACTTGACACAAGGAGGAAATACCACTGGGGCTGCAGCTTGATTTTGGAAACGGGAAACTCCTTCCCAAAGGGAACTCTTCCCTGGGAGTGGTGTGTGCCTGTGTGAGATGCCAGCTTGGATTTGATAGCACAGGGAAGGGGTTCCCACACGATTAGGACTGGGCTTAGTGGCTGTCAGAGCTGGCTTTTATTCCCAGTGTCCCTTGCCCTAAATGGGTCCTTGGGCACTTGCACCCTGGTGCTCAGCCCGACCAGCCCAGCACACTCCCCAATTCCAAAAGCGGCCTTGAAACAGTCCCTACCATCCATGCAGGTTCCCAGCCTGCAGCAGCCTTGACTATAACACCCAAGTTCGTCTCTTCGGGAATGCTGCTCTCCCTCCATATGCTCTGTGACACCGTGAGAGCACAAAATAGCTCAGCTTCTTTTCACTTACCTGCACACTGAAGCTTCACCTCTGCAGATTAACTTTTCTGAGGGGCTGCTGTTTTAAAACACTTTTTTAAGCAGCAAGGACCAACTATTTTCGAAGGCCGCTGGGAAAAGGTGTCTGTGGCCCATGGTGGAGGCAGAAGGACCTAGGAGGCCTTCGGGCCATCTGAATGCACGCTGAGATGCCAGGTCTGAACGTGAACCCTGTGCGCTTGGGTCCCTGCCAGGGTACACTTTGAGCTCAACCACTTCAGACAGGTCTCCCAAGTGAAGGAGGCTACCGGCAGCATCTGTAGCAATAAAAAGGGTCTGAACAAGTCCAAGGACTCAGCTTCCTTCCTCTGTCTAAAGATGCCTTTTTTCACACCAGGACTGGGCACCTTTCAGGTCCGTTCTACAAACAAGAGCTGCTCAGCTGCTGGCAGTGTCATTCCCACAGTGCCAGCAACTTGGTCCCCGGCAGCGCTGTGTGTGCTGCTCCAGCATCCCATCGGGCACCGGCAGAGCCGAGGAATCCAGCTGCGGGTACAGGTGACAACCACCACCACGGGGCCTTTGGACAGGAGCCCAAACTGCAGAGTAGGTCATGCAGAGCCGTTGAGACCAGCAGAACGACTCTGGTGGACTCGCTGAGCAGCCACTTGTAGCAGCAAAGTCACAAAGTGGGACACCGCTTTTTTTACATGCTAGAAAAGGTGACCGCAAAAGGTTTACGCACCTCCTGTAAGTGAATCCATTCTTCACGGCGTGTTATAGCGCTGCTGGAAATGGAGGTTGTCACTGGACAACACGAGGGTTTGCCAGACCCTCACAGAGTACAGTTTTGAGGGAGCTCATGGCTCTTCTGCAACATCCTTGCTGTTCCTGTCTTACCTGCGGAATTGCAACATGCCAACTAGCCCTGGAAATACACCTCACGCACCCTGAATTCTGCTGGAAGGAAAAATCCAAGGAAATTTCAAGTCCATAAGCTATTAAACTGAAGGACATGCAGTGAGAAGCTACAGATATGTTAGCTCTCCCACATCACAAAAACTTTTGCAAATTATTAAAAAGTTAAGTGTCTGTCACTGCCTGTGGGATTTATTACAGATGATTCTTATACATAACTTACAGCATTTAATAACTCACAGACAGGAAAGCCTTAAAAATAGCACATCGCTAGCAGTTGGGATGCTTCTGTGTGAATAGATTACTGCTACTGATGAGCGTAATCAAGTTAAATATTTCCTTGGCTCTGTACCTCCTATCCATCACATTTCAAACTAGTTTACTAATGGACTGGGGAGACTGTGCAGGCGAGGAGGTGTGGTGTCCTCCGCTCCGGTCAGGCCAGATCAGGAAGTTCAGATGCAATGAAACGAATCCTTGCCTCTCTCACAAACCTGAGTCTCGTAAGCAGCTTATATCACAAACTACTATGAGTTTTTAAAGGCAGTCATGCACATACTCAGCAAGGGCCTGTCATCCAGTGGCTCCTTGAGAGTCAGGCTTTAAATATACAGGAAGTTATTTAAACGGGTAACACTTAGGTATGCTTCCTGTGGGATTTTCCATTCACGCCTCAGATAATCAATATGCTATTTCTGTTGCTGTTCAGGATTTCGTCTCCTTTGAACTTCCATAGAACCATAGAATGTGTTGGGTTGGAAGGGACCTTTAAAGGCCATCTAGTCCGACCCCCCTGCAGGGACATCCTCAACTAGATGAGGTTGCTCAGAGCCTCATCAAGCCTGGCCTTGAATGTCTCCAGGGATGGGAAATACACAACTTCTCTGGGCAGCCTGTTCCAGTGTCTCACCACCCTCACTGTAAAGAACTTCTTCCTAATGTNCCTTGTTGAACTTCATAAGGTTTGCTCTGGCCCACCTCTCTAGCTCACCCAGGTCCCTCTGGGTGACATCCCGTCCCTCTGGCCTGTCGACTGCACCACTCAGCTTAGTGTCATCAGCAAACTTGCTGACTCTTCCTTTGGGTTGGGTGAGGACTTGGGCTTTATATTCAGGGACAAAGATAAGCCTCTAACAGACACATGCCAGAACTTCTGATCATTTCACTGGCCATGTGATTAGAGGATTAGAAGGAATTTTTTTTCTCCAGGTACCTAACAAATGTGAGAGTGTGGGGTCTGGGGGAAGTGGGTGAGAAAGGGCAGGGGTTCATCTCCACAGCAGACCAAGGACTGACAGGACAGCATGAGAACTGCCCTGTGTAAACCTAATCAGAAGCTGGTAAACAAAGCAGAGAATCCCATTTCTCACTGAAGCAAAACTGGAAGTACTTAGGTGAAGGTACCAACTGAAAATCCTAGGCTTATATCTATTGAAACCAGCACAGTAAGAAGCCAAGCACTTCTCCCAGATTCTTAAAACACAAACAAAAAGAGAGTCCGGAGTCCTAGCATCAGTTTGGGGACCATGATTTGAGGGTGGGAGAGAAGCTTAATAGATTTATTGCCAAAAGAGCTGGAAACAAGGGAGGCAGGAAGAATAAGCAGTAGTGGAAGAAGTCTGGTATCAACAGCTCCTAAATAATTCCACCAGGTAGCCTGGACTTTATTATGGTACATCCAACATAGAATCATAAAATCGTCTTGGTTGGAAAAGGCCTTGAAGATGATCATCAAGTCCAACCATTAACCTAGCCCTGCCAAGTCCACCACTAAACCATGTCCCTAAGCACCGTGTCTACAGGTCTTTGAAATACCTCCAAGGATGGTGACTCCACCACTTCCCTGGGCAGACTGTTCCAATGCTTGACAACCCTTTTGGCCAAGAAATTTTTCCTTAAATAGCCAAACTAAACCTCCCCTGGTGCAATTTGAGGCCATTTCCTCTTGTCCTGTCTTACTTGGGAGAAAAAACTGACACCCATCTCCCTACAACCTCCTTTCAGGTAGATGTAGAGAGCAATAAGGTCTGCCCTCAGCCTTCTTTTTGCCAGGCTAAACCATGACACTCCCCTCAGCCGCTCCTCAAGATACTTGTTCTCCAGACCCCTCACCAGCTCTGTTGCCCTGCTCTGGACACACTCCAGCACCTCAGTGTCTTTCTTTTAGTGGGAGGCCCAAAACTGAATGCAGTATTCGAGGTGCCAGTGTCAAGTACAGGGAGACGATCGCTTCCCTAGTCCTGCTGGCCACACTATTCCTGATACAGGCCAGGATGCTGTTGGCCTTCTTGGCCACCTGGGCACACTGCTGGCTCATACTCAGCCAGCTGTCAACCATCACCCCCAGGTCCTTTTCTGCTGGACAGCTTTCCAGCCACTCTTCCCCAAGCGTGTAGTGCTGGACTATAACCCTAGACTTAAAAGAAACCCTCTGGGCTTTCCTTGATGAGACAGATACGTGGGAGGGGGACACAGTGTCAGCAGGGGCCAGCTCTAGTGTTTAGTATCTGCTATTCCTGGAGGCGCTACTACTTGCTGCTTGGTTCCAAACTGCAGATGATGCCCTTGAGGTTTGTACTCTGAAGTCACATCCAGCCCCTTAATTGCCCTTCAAACTGTTTTGCAGAGATTAATAATATAAAGCATCTTTATAGGGGCCCTATCACCAAGAAAGCATGCCTGAGAAGAGTCCCTCTTTTTATTTTCCTTGCTTTTCTTTAGCACTACAGCTCTATGCACCTTATAACAGTGGGGTTTTAGCATAATCCCTCAAAAAGCTGCACTCAACGCAGTTCTGATTCACAGAGTTGCACTAAATTCACCCAGACCTCAGAACCTGCTTGTGTAAAGCAAAAGGCCCACAAACTGGCACCTCCACTAAGATCAAAAGGATACCTGGCCTATTTAGTCAGTTCTTCTGCTTGTCTTCTGCCAGTTCATGCTTTCTCTCTGTCAGAGCTTGCCGGCAGTCTGGGGAGGTCTCCGGGCAGGTCTTTTGTTCACCAGCAGCTTTCAGTCATGAGCTGCCCTGTCAGTGTCCTGCACCAACCACTCAGCATCGCCATCACTTAATACGCTTCAAGACACTACATTAACAGGTTCCTAAAAATAATAATTAATGAATTATAAAAGTCAAAGTCTCTAGATACGAAGAGTGCTGAAGTAGAATGACACATACCTACCCACCTTTATTTGGAGAAGAGCTGACTCCAAATAGGCTGCCTAATGTTTCAGGGTACGTCTGAGAGGAGACTCTGATAAGGAGGGCAGATCTAGGTGATCTCCAGGGAGAGTTCTGTAGGCATCCAGAGCAGGGCAGGAATCCTGGGTCAATGCTTTCACTGGGACATTATTAAAATTAACAGTCATAGGGTAACTCCCATGGGCATGTTCTCTGCTCTAAGCCAGTTAGAAAGATGTACAATAATAATTACGATAACAATTCTTACCTGCTCACCTATGAACTTATCTTCAAATCACATTAAATTGCTTTTTAATGTATTTTAGAAGGCCTGGCCTCCTAGAACAGCTCAGACTTTTAAAGCTTGATCCATTCATCCACATGACACCCCGAGATGATTCACATTTGTTTCCTGAGGCAGCAGGAAGAATCATTTGACTGTGGTCTGACAGCATTTGGTATCATGCAGAAGCCAAGAACAGTCCTTGATAACATCAGAATGGGGAAACCAGACTGAGGAATCTGAAGAACTTTTTAGCTGAATTGAATTCTAAGTGCCTGGCAGATGACTGTGGGTCTCCTAAAAGCAAGGTCTGTGGGAAACATCCAAATTGCAGCTGTCCTTACATCGGTCTATCAAATAAAGGGGAGCAGTTGCAGTTTAAGTGTTATATATTAGTACTCCTTTTAGGACATGAAAGGAAAAAAAGAGGCTATTATCCACAAGAGAAAAACAGATTAAGGAGTACTTTATGAACAGCTGAAGAACCTCAGATAATATACTGTCTCATTAAGAAGGTAGCATGCAGAACTGCCGGCTTATTTATTAATGACCATTGGTGAACTCAAGTCACCATTACAGCCCAGGGTTGTTTGTTAGCTGTCAGAGTCAATACTAGCAAACCTGAGCCGCCTAGATTTCATTCCCATAGAAAATATGCTCCAGTTTGCTAGCAAAAAAACCCCACCTAGCTTGAAAGAGATTTGCCTCCTGCAGATCAGCCAGTTACAGAGGAAATTTCATAACTAGGGAATTAACATCTGAAGTGGAAAAAAAGGATGATGTCTATTTGAACAGTATGGTGAAATTCTTAATAAAAAAAAGAAAAGGCTGGTAAAAGCAGCATTAGAATTTACACTTCAGGGAAAGAAGTGAAGTTTTAGAAACATCAGAGACAATCAGGAGAGGTTCAGATGTCATCTCCATCTTCAAAATATGGCATCTATCTCAAGAAAAAGAGAATCACTACTGTACAATGCTCCAGGTCTTCTTCGACAGGTACGTTATCTTTGACACACGATGTATGTTTTCTCAAGAGCTCCACACAGGACCTTTACCTTAGCCACTGTGCAACACAAACCAATGACAGCATCACCCTATCTCGTACTCACTGAACTGGCCATCTGCAGGGCAGGTGATCAAAGTCAGTGTTCCAATTTTGCACTGCACAGTTCTCTACAAAACATGCCTTACTCATTTGAGGAGATAACAAGGTCTGTAAGCATACCTACCTACAGCCAACTTACTTCCCTGAAACCTATTCGTATGCTAAAGTTGAGAGTATACCTTCTTGTTGAAATGGTCTCTAAACAGAGAACGAAGGCCTATCACAGAAACAACAATCTAGACAAGGCAATAGTCAAAACATTGATCAGAAAAAACAGCAGAAGTCATGAGATTCTCCGCCTTTCTTCACCTTTTACCTGCTATTTCAAAAATAGTAAATGATCACATTAAAATGAGTTTCATTACAAAGAAAACCACAATATTCACACAGACAAGTAGTTCTGTTGGTGTCAACATAATTGCTCTGAGCAAATACAGGCCAGAAAGCTCTTTCGTACCTCCCTATTAAGAACTTAACATTTTAGTGACTGCACAAGGGGCAAAATAATACCTTTCATTACTTTAACTGATATTGCATGAGTAGTATATCACCCCATAAAGCCCTACTATCGTGCTACAGCGATAATACCATGCTACATACATACAGACATGGAACTTTATTGCAAAGCAATCTTGCTTAACCAGTGGGGAAAAAAGGACAACAAAAGAACTTAGAGACTGCAAATGTATGGCAGATTTGACTAGGGCATCACTGCTTGAGCAATTTTAACAGCTTTGTCCATTTGAGAAAGAATGAGGAAAAATTGGTACTGTTAAATGCCAGTTTCTGTAGCACACATACAGCAGCCTTTTCCCAGCCCTGCCACTGGTACACTTTTTTTACAGCTGTTTGACATGGTGTGGCTTTGGGCACAAATCTGTCATTTACACGTTTGTATTTCTAGCAAGATTCTTACTGATCTGCTGCTTCTTTCTATGGATATTAAAAAACCAGCTATACAAAACATTCCTATAAAAAAAATCTTTCAAGATTACGTGTTTGCAAACAAAATGGTTTTATTTGGAGTAAAATACAACATACATACGAACAGGGACAGATGAACAAGTAGAATGCACTATTAGGAGGCTCCCAAACAAATGCAAGGCAGACTATTACAAGCAAAAGCCTTGAGAGAAGTAAGCTGTTTTCTGGTGAGGTTACGATAAGAAAGGAGATGAAAACATCTAAATTTATTTCCCAATAAATTTGCTCTATTAGCAACTTACCTATGCTTTTTCAGGTTATCATCTTAACATTAAGAATACTGGCAAAATCAGAATCTGTATTTTGCTGTTCAAATTTGTTTCAAATAAATTCAAGTGAAAAATTAGTGGCTTCACTAATTCACTAAAATCCAATTAGTGGCTTCATTTGAAAGAGCTGGGTGCTTCCGCTACAAAGCATATTTACCTCACCCTCTAATGAACACCCTCTAGCAAAATGGTACTGACCACTGTTTGCTGAGGTATGAGAAGTCCAGTGTGATATAACATTACAGAATCAGCGTGTTTCTATTTTTTCCCTCCTAATTTTTACTTCCACTGATGCAATTTTCAAATATATTTCCACTTCATGGCTGCATTAACTATACAAAAGTAACAACTGGAGTTTCTACCTCAGAGACATCAAAAAACTCTAATGTTTACTTTTTTCTTTTTTTTTTTTTCTTTTCTTAACAAAAATAAACTCCTTTCTTTGTAGAGAATGGTCTCAGATCTTCAATAAGCTCCTGTTTGCTATTTCGCAAGGAATGTCGAAGGTTAACAATTAAAAACATGACTACAGAAACTAATACATATAAATTGCAGGTTTATAAGGAAGTAAGATAGGAGTTTCAGCATCTTATTAGTATTAATAAAAAGTTATTTTAAGCACTAGAAGCAAAAAATATACCATTCAAAAAAAATATTGAAAAATAATACCAGTCTACATTTTCTTTCTATGGCAGCTTCCGATTATCCGATGTCTTTGATGTTTTAGTCCTCTGGCTCATATCTGAGGATTAAAAAAATAAATCATTAAAACAGAGCAGAAAATACCCAAGAGACATTTTGTCTCTATAGAAAATATGAAATTCAAGTAATAAATTGCTCTCACTAGTGACACATTCCTGTCAAGGCTCACTATATGACTTAGGGCACAGACAAATGGATATACTTTTCAGATTATTTTCTCCTTTT
Organism: Rhinoptilus africanus; assembly: GCA_013400135.1. Lineage (NCBI taxonomy): Eukaryota > Metazoa > Chordata > Aves > Charadriiformes > Glareolidae > Rhinoptilus > Rhinoptilus africanus. The sequence goes on from VXBO01002049.1 coordinate 741,962, forward strand.
AAAATTGGCCAGTTTAACACACAGTAGAATGAGGGAATGACCAGGAACCAACCCAAAAATCCCCAAATACCAGCAGAAGTTTAAACAGAAGTTTTAAGTTACACCTCTGTCCTCCTCCAGCATAGGTTTAAGGCATCCCCATTGCCAAAGCTCACTTGACATTTGCAGAATGAGTCTTCTATGCAATATAACGGCCAAGGTGCATCTTTCTTTACTTAAAACAGGCCTAAACCTCTTCAGACATCTCATTCCCATAAACAAGCATGTAAGAAATAAAATAATGCCAAAGCATCTGGTACCTCTCCCACCTGTATCTCTGTGTGTAGCACTTGGTAGCTTATCTACCACACCCATGAATATTTTGTTCCTCTCCATACTAAACTGTCTCATTACTTGCTGCACAGTAGCTGCTGTTGTACACATCAGTCTAACTCACCATTAAAAGGCTAGGGAACAGCCAACTAGAAATTCTTTTTAAGGGAAAATTTATAATCTATTTTAGAGACTGCTCCACATTTATTAAAACAAAATGGGAGCAGAAAATGGATCCAGAACAAGGATCCCATTTGGACAGACAGAACAGCACCACTTACTTGGAAAGCTTTTTACGTAGATCCTTTATCTGTTCATTCTTCTTAGTGAGAATCTCTTTCATGTTGCGATAAGCAGCCGTTTGCTGAAATTTCTTCTCTAATTCCTACATAATAACAACACCAATATATTATTCACATATTATGAAAACCAGGCTAATAAGCTTTTTAAAAAAGATGACTTGCTTTTCCTCTTCAAGTGTCAGAATAGTAGTTTCTCTAACTTACTCAAATTTAGATGAGGACAGCTAGTGTTTTCTAATTAAATCAAGCTAAAAGTCTTCAGAAGACTGGGAATACACTTTCCATTCAAAAATTTCTATGCAGACAAATGGGCAATTTTTAAGTATTCATCTGGTTATAATCACACAGTTAGTTGTGGTTTTGCTATTTTACATATAACGTGCTTTTCCACTGAAATAACATAAATACACTGGCACAAGTGTGACCCAGTAAACTCTGTATGCTTGTTAAATTACTAATCAGTTAAAATATGAGTAAGGGTCTCATCTTTACATTACAATGAACTGCTAACCTTTTCAGCTGTGGATAGCTGATCCTGAACCTTAAGCAAGTCGTGTTTTGTTGTCACCAAGTTCTCTTCCAAGAATTTTTGGTTTGCAGTAGAGTCATTCAAAGTCTTCTCAAATTGGCATTTCAAAGCTGCCACTTTATTTTCCAGTTCAGTGATATCCTGGTTTGCATTGGTCTTCAAAGAAAGAATATTTAAAATATGTCAAATGCAAGACAAGAAATATTTAAAATGTCAAGTGCAAAATTCCAGATAAAGTGGGTACATTTTAATTTTTAATAATTATGTTCAGGTTATTACTGTAAAACCTAAATTAGAAGTGCTTTAACTAAAAAAATAATAAATTAAAGCACTAATTAATTTATAACTTTAAAGAAATTGCTAATAAATGCATTTTAAAGACGTCTGGAATGTCTTCTATACTGAGTTGAGACTTTAAGTTCTTGTATTTCACCTCTTTAGGAATTAGGTGAAGCCAAGGGATGAAGCATATCACAAGAAGTTATTTAGCATACAGAAATAGTAAATTACAGTTTAAGATCTGAATGTCTATGCTATACTGTATTTTTAAAGCAGGTAAAATATCACGGGCAGTTCAGAAGCTGTTAGTGTAATACAGGTAGGAAAGGATGAACATGTTAAGGCTCATATTACCAGTCAGGTGTCAATATTGCACTGTTCTCAGATACATTACAAAAAGGGCCTCCACAGCTGCTTGTGAAATAACTTTTCTGTTTCCTTGCGAGAAGAAACAACCCAAACTCTTCTGGACATGAGTTCTGGGTCACAAAACATTATATTCATGTAACTGTTTTATGGATTTCCATTTAAAAAAAACCTCTCAGGCTTAAAAGCTCAAGTTGCAACTCTCATAAGTACGATGACTCAGGATCAGGCAGAACCATCAGCATCTTAAAAAAGATGCTCCTTTTTCTATGTGGAAGGTAAGATTTTGGCATGGGAAACCCCTTGATAATACTACCTGTACAGAGAGAAGGTAATTTTGAATTTTGAGATAGAGTCCAAGGCTGCAATGCTGAGAAACACTATACTGTATAGTGTTTCAGATTAGAAGAGCCAGCGGTCATCTTTCTAAACTGTGACATAAGTCAATTATGTAAAAATTCTAAATCCTCAAGTTAAACTGATCCAACAGGCCAGCTACTCACAAACAGTGGTTCACACTTGGTGTGTGGAACCATATTAAACTATTAAAAGGAAAACCCAAGGAAAGGAAAAAAAGGTGGAAATCTGTTGAGCTAAGAGTTAGTCCTTAACAACCATTGTTGTTTGTTTGTCCAAAGAGTTTGAAAACTACCGCTTTAATGAGCAACTGGGTTCACGTGATTTTATTGATACCCATCCTATAAACATACGGAGTGAAACTGGACAAAATTTAGCATTTTCTCTGAGCAACTAATACTTTAATTGATTAAATAAAGTAGTACATTTCAGCACTATATCTACTAGCTAGTTTCAACATATTTATGCCTGTAAATAGAAAACGTAAAAGAGCAAATTAGGACATTAAAGCAGCAGAAACTCAGCAGCCCTGACATTGAGGCCCATTCATGTTTAACAAGAAAAGCAGGATGAGATTTGATTCCAATCTTTTAAAACTACAAACACTTATTATCCAGGATTTAATAAACCCTTTAAATATTTTAAACCTTTACTAATTTAAAGCTTAACAAAACCAATAAAGAAAATATTTGCCATGGCTGATAAATCAAGTTCCCTATTAAATCATATTCTTGAATAAAGATTTTGAAAGTTACTAGACAAAATTATAAAATATTAAGAAAGCCAAGTACATACCATAAACCAGTTAGAAAGCAAAATAAAAAGAAATCAAGATTAAAATAAGGAAATTATAGTGGAAATGTTTTATGATGTTGAACTTCACTTCCAGATCTGTAACTATGGCAGGACTTTTAAAGAGTCAGTTTCTCAAAATAATAGGTTTAAAGTGTCTAATTTAGTTAAAAGTTTGAACAAAATGTTTTAAATTTTAGAAACAATCACACAAGAACAAACTTTAGAAAATTCTAATTATTGACAAAACATAGGTACAAGCCTAAAAAAAATGGTAAAATGACCTGAATAGATTTATCTGTGTCAACCTGCCTGACTTCTAGCTTCTTTTGTCTTTTTTTTTTTTGCAGCAGCAACTCAGCGTTTTTGCATCCTCATTTCCAAAAAAGATTAAGAACTTCAAGTGCTAAAAATAAACAGTGAATCATTTTTAACAGTATGCTGATACTGGTAGAGCTACATAAAAATCTAATGTTTGTAATCTGACCCATGATCTTTGACACTTGTAGCAAAACTTCAACTGATGTTTAAGAATATAGGACACTGGACACTTTTATAGAAGTATTTAGGTTTTTGAATTCTGAAGTGAGAAGCAGCAAGTCTGGCTTCTCTATTTCAATGTCAAGTGTGACAAATGCTTGACAGTATTAGTGTTTTACTGTTGCTATAAAAATCAGGTTAGATATAATTCTTTCATTAGTAAACCGAAAGAAACAGAGATAAATTTTTACCTCTTAATACAAGTATCACAAACAAACTTGAGCATAGGAAGTTCCACCTAAACATGAGAAGGAACTTCTTTACCTTGAGGGTGGCAGAGCACTGGAACAAGCTGCCCAGGGAGGTGGTGGAGTCTCCATCTCTGGAGACATTCAAAACCCGCCTGGACACGTTCCTGTGTAACCTGCTCTAAGGTGGCCCTGCTCTGGCAGGGGGTTGGACTAGATGATCTACTAAGGTCCCTTCCAACCCTATGATTCTATGATCACCCCTGAGAATATGAACTCTGGATTAATACTTCCTGATAGTACCTAGAATAATATTTTCTGATAATAATTTATTAGGGTCTTTGTAACACAAAATACGTGTCACAAAATCAACTAAAATTCTGGGTTATCTGATGACTGACAGACCAGCAGGAATGCAACGATACTAACTTGAACTGTTATATTTGCTAGAAAAGAAACACACCATACAGACAAACCTTTTAGATGTACAGGCAACAGTTGTGTTAAATGGGGTGGGGGGGGGCGGAAATCTCAGCTGTGTTTACCTTTTGATCTCCTTGGATCATCTGTAAATCCTTCAGTGACTTCTCTAGTTTGGCCTTCTCATCTAGCGCAGTTGTAGCCTGTGGAACATCGAAAATGTAAAACCTCGGAAACATTTTAATTGAAAACATGAGAACAATAACCACTGGAGTCTTATTTAGATATTTTTTAATATGTAAAGAGCATTAAGTATCCAAGCTTACAGGGAATTTACCTGTGTTTCTATGGTCTTGAGTCTGATCTTCAACTTTTCATTTTCTTCTTGGAGACAAGCAACTGTCTTTGGGTTAAGGAACAAGAAAAAGTTTTTGAACACTCTTGTGCTATTTTGAATTTTCCAAATATTTCAGCTAAGAAAATATGCTTCATAGCTTAGGAAAGCAAACAAGCTTCTAAATACTTATAAAAATGGCCTTCATAAGAAATCAGTAATGCGTTTATTCTGTTTTCTGCCTCCGTCAGCAAGAAATTTAAGTCTCCGATACTAGTGTAATAGACCATATAATTTGGCATGTGCTTTACTGAACTGAGATTAGGGAGCTCAGGATCTTGATAATATCTAGATTCATGATAAAGAAAATGGCATGTTCAGAGATGCAAGCCTCATTGCTGCTCATCATTTGTATTTTCAACCAACAGGTAAGTAAGAATTTATTCATAGTTCCTGTTTAAGAAAGACAAATACCAAGTTACTGGATATCATGTTCTGTGTCACAGGAAATACCCATGTTTTGTCAGTTAGAGTAAATTCACCACATAATCTTCCAATTATTTTTGAGAACAAAAAAGACATCAGATGCACATATACAACAAAAACTGTTGTGAAACACATTCTAAAATTATTTTTGAAAGAGAACCACATTGATTTATAAGTTAGATACAAGAGTGAATTCTTGAATGCTTTAATTATCTTTATGGGTAACAACAATTCAACTCAGACACTGGACTTGACAGATCATTTTGGTAATGTGGGCTAGAAGACAGAAAATGCAACTCCTTGCTAAATTTCTCGACTGCCCATAACTTAAAACTGTATTGTAAGAAGTGTGGCATTTTAAAAGAGTTTAGTTGGAGTTCAATACCTAATAAAACTATTCATAAGAAATTTTAGCATGTGTTTTGAAATTCTGAAAATCTTTAGCAGGTGGGAAATCAGACATTTTCAAAACTAGTAAATTCCAAATTCTTTAAGTCCCCATTTCTTTAGGAGGAATTTAACTAACTAGGAAAAGAAAAAAGACTGAAATGTAATAGGATTGACTTTGAGTAACACAGAAAATGTCCGGTAACCTAATGATTTTGGCCAGCTGCATGTTTTAACTTATTTCCTTGTTGGAAAGCCAGCCAGCTGCAGAGAACAAACTCAATACTGGCTTCTACTAATTTACCTCATTAAATACAAAAATAAATAACTACAAAGGTCAAAATGTCTTTGCAAAAGGAAGACTAGTATTGCGATACATGTTAGAGACCAATAACTACACAATAAATTTAAGATGCTTTACAAAATTAATTGATTTATTAGCATTTCACTTTACATTCTGAGGTATATTATGTTGATGTCTGTATAGCGACAGGCACATTATACAAATATTACTGTACAGCTCTCCAGTTCAGTTGAATAAGCAGAATGGTCATTAACCACAACTGCAAAAAGAGACAAGTTCTTACCTTGTTTAGCAGCTCTGACCCACCTTCATTTAATGGAGCCAGTTTTGGTTTAATGAGATCGGCACTGGGCTGAAGAAATAATGAAGGTTAAAAAATTCAATTATACAGATTGTTAGGAGGAAGCAAAGTATACCTTTACTCTGTAAAATAACTACTGACAGTTAATTCAGGTTTCTTTTGTAAAACAAATTAATGACCTTTTATTTCAAGTTCATTTTTACTGGTACCTTGGCTCCCAAGTTATATACTTCGCTTTCAGCTAAAGTGAAACAAAAATACTGTATAGAGACATAAAAGGATTGCAAACTTGAATTTACAAAAGACTACTGATGCAGCAGCAACCAAAAGACAGAGTAAGGAAAGAAAAATTATTTGAGTGATTGTAAAACTTACACAGCTCAAAATAATTTTCTTATTTTAAAGTATTGAAATATAATACATATTACCTAAATATACATTTATGCTACAAACCAAATAAGGTGCAAAAATAATCATATAAGATAAGCTAGCATCACATCTGTACTGTGGAATCTTCTCAGTTCTTGACTCCATCTTGGGACAAAGCCTTAGGACAAGTGAATGTCCCAGTCTTACCCCAGTTTCCAGGGGGAAGGGAACCCAGGAGCAGATGCTCCAACACATCCATGGTCTGGCTGACTTTGGATGAGGTTTATGAGGCATGCCCTGTGTGTGCAGCACCTGCACTCTGGGAACAGCCAAGGCAATTCAGTCTGTGCACTGGTGCCAAACTGAAAAATGCTACTTCTTGGAGACTTTCAAAGATTGTTTTGAAAAAGGGTGGGCTTTTTATTTTCGTTTCGTTTTTCTCCCTTAAGCACAGTGAGTCAGTACTAAGTATTTTAAACATCTGTCATAACTGCACATGACATTTGATTATGATTTGATTAAAGTAAAACTCTACCTTCTTGTTTGAAGATGTAAATTCTGACTTTTCAAACTCAGCAACCTGTTCCAATAATTCTCTTAAAAAGAAAAAATAAAGGGAGGCATTTATTTACTTAAAGAGATATCGTACAAAACAGATTTTACCATGCTGATGCTATGCTCTTTATTGCATGCAAGACTCTCGTTAGAAGTACAGAATGAAGTCCTACTCAAATAAATACAATGAATGCAACAGATCAGGTCATGCAATGGTATATACATCAGAACAGTAAGATTTACCATCCTTGAATAAAATATAATCTACTCAGACAACAAAAGCTTTTTAATCAAATCCTATCATCTGCTCTTAACTGATTAATTCAAGTAAGAATATTACCAATAAAAACATCCTGCTGAAAAATTTGAAATTATTGTGTACCTCGCTACTTTATAGAGAGAAGACTTGAAACTAACCTATCATTGATACTACAGTAAAAGAATAGGTTTCTACAGTCATTAAAATAATGCAAACAGTCAACACTTTCAAGTTTTCTTATTATTGAAAGGCATTCCGTAGAGTCTAATATACATTACCGATTCTCCAACTCAGAGACGTCTGTCTGTAACTTAAGGTACCATTTCTCAGCCTGCGAAAAGAGCTGCCGCAGAAGTAAAACGTTGGTGTAAGTTGTATTTATGAGCTCTGACTCAACTTCACTGTGTACAACAGTCTGCAGTCCATCCAGCATGTCTATCACCTCATCAACTGTGAAGGTCTCCTCAACCAGTCTAAACAGAGCAGTCAAGATGAGCCATGTATGAGAAAGGAAACAATTTTGCATTGTTATGAGACCTCACTATGCAGGTAACACTCTAACATGATGCAATTTCCTTCTGAAAACATCCACTGTCAGTAGATGACCTGGCACTATGAATTGGTTCTTGTATTCAAATTTTCTCTTGCAAATATTACAATTAAAAATATTCCACTTCCACTACAGTCTTACATTAGATTTAGATATCAGAAGCAAGATAGAAAGCAACGTCATGCTGTGAATATCTATGTTAATTCCTAAGAATTTGAACAACGTAGTTTTAAAAGGACTTGTCTTGTAACATCTGCAAAATTATTGGGTCTTTCTTCACTACTAAGAACATATAAAAGTTAACAGAGAAAAGACACCCCATAAAGCATTTAAACTTGCAATTGTAGCATATTATGCTTTACTCTTGATCAGAACCAGGCCCCCACCCCAGTACCTGCTGTCCTTAAGGTCCTGAAAACAGGAATCCACTGTTTTGAGACACAGGCCACGCTTGAAACGAGCAAAGCGCATGTAGTTGATCACTTCGTTCTGGTGGTGCTCGTTAAGGCCTAGCTCTGCCTGTGGATAAGGATATAAGCACAAAGATAAATATACCCTGAAATAAGTAAAAAAGACATGAGTATGTGAAGACTTGCCTTCTAACTAGTTTTTCCGCTTGCTTTCATAGGGTTAACTAGTATGTTAAAAAACAACCATATTTTCATATGTGTAACCCCTATATATGTCGCTAAGTGCTCCCCCTTTAAAAGCACCAGCACTTAGAAGTAAGTCCTCAAGCGATCAGTACCATCAGAACAGTCATACAAAACCAGACACAGTAAGAGGGTAAAGGCTACAAAGCATCATAATCAGAAGGGGAGAGGAGGCTCTCGGATAAATATCTCTTTGTATTACACATACACATGTGTAATCATAGAAGCATTTAGGTTGGAAAGGACCTTTAAGATCATCGAGTCCAAACACTAACCTAATACTGCCAAGTCCACCACTAAACCATGTCCCTCAGCACCACATCCACAGTTCTTTGAAACACCTCCAGGGATGGTGACTCAACCACTTCCCTGGGCAGCCTGTTCCAGTGCTTGACAACCCTTTCCGTCAATACACTGACAGTCTAAACCTCCCCTGGTGCAACTTGAGGCCATTTCCTCCTGTCCTATCACCTGTTACTTGGGAAAAGAGACGGATCCCCACCTCGCTGCAACCTCCTTTCAGGTAGATGTAGAGAATGATAATGTCTGTCCTCAGCCTTCTTTTCTCCAGGCTAAACCACCCCAGCTCCCTCAGCCGCTCCTCATAAGACTCATTCTCCAGACCTCTCACCAGCTTTGTTGCCCTTCTCTGGACTCACTCCAGCACCTCAATATCCCTCTTGTAGTGGGGGGTCCAAAACTGAACAGACTACTGGAGGTGTGGCCTCGCCAGTGCCAAGTACGGGGTGTCAATCACTTCCCTAGTCCTGCTGGCCACATTATTTCTGATACAAGCCAGGTGCCCAGGCCACCTGGGCACACTGCTGGCTCATATTCAGCCGGCTGTCAACTAACACTCCCAGGTCCTTTTCCCCCAGGCAGCTCTCCAGCCACTCTTCCCCAAGCCTTCTGACCCAAGTGCAGGATCCAGCAATGTTATGAATAATGTAGCTGGATGATGTAATTTTTATAGGTGTACTAACAAAAATACATAGGAAAGTACATTTTGTTCCTTCGTTAGTTTATATGCAAAACCTTCTCATATAACTTTAAGTGAGAATCTGAATTTATTTCTCAACAGCCTGTTGCCCAGAAACAAATATTCCCAGGGCAAATTAACTGGGTTTAAATCTGACTAACTAGATCTTCTCTGTATGCCTCTATTTCAAAAGCAGGAGAATTGGCACGGCCAATTGCATTAGAATAAATCTTGCTCATTCAGGTAGCACAAGTCACAAGGAGGCAGAACAGGACACGAACGGGAGTTTATAATCACAGTCCCTGGAGAACTGATGAAACCAAAGCTGAAGCCTGATTCATTTACTCCAATGTACTCAGTGTACTCCAATGTGTTGCTGGTGTTGGAGACAGCAATGTAGCAACTCAGACAAAAGGATTAATCTGATCACCTTGTCCTTATTAATCCAACTACGCAGGATAGCTCCAGTGAAAATGCAATACAGTGATACCTGTATGAACAATACTGAAAACGTGGGCACAAATATCGACTGTCTGGAATTTAAAGGCGGTCTAGGAAACAGCAACAGCAGTATATAAAAAAAGCCCTCACAATGTGGTCACAAGGCCAGTATCTCCCACAAAGTCACACATCCCGCAAACGAAAGAACATAGGAAAAGCTCAATGTTCTCTTTGCTGTTGCTGGGTTTGCTGTAGCTGAAAAAGTTCTATTTGTTATGGATAGAAAGGAAACCATATGCCAACACCAGTGCTGAAATCCCACAATCCAGACAGCAGCTACAAAAGGGCATTAAACTGATGAATAAACACACAAGCGCAGGCCAAAGCCACTCATGATCTCTAAGTGCTGTTAAGAATCATAGAATCCTCAGGGTTGGAAGGGACCTTAAAGATCATTTAGTTCCAACCCCCCTGCCATGGGTAGGGACACCTCCCACTAGATCAGGTTGCTCAGAGCCCCATCCAGCCTGGACTTGAGCACTTCCAGGGATGGGGCTTCCACCACCTCTCTGGGCAACCTGTTTCAAGGGGCACCAATTCCTGCAAACCCCCCAGGCCCCGCTAGTCCCCGCAGGGTCCAACAGGGCTGACACGGATCCCCAGGACGGCAGCGGCCGCCCTCTGGCGCGGCTCCCACACGACGAGGGGCCGCCTCTCCCCGGCAGGACCGGCCTGGGCCGGGTGGGGCCTCTCCCCTGCCCAGCCTGCGGCCGAC
>VXBO01002050.1:21880-32774 GCA_013400135.1 Rhinoptilus africanus
TTCTTTTTTTTTTTTTTTTTTTTTTCCCCCTTACACTGCGATATTGGTTTCCGAGCCCTTTAAATACGAAATAAAGGATCGCCTCCAGCGTGGCAGTTTTAATTGTGTTCCATAGGTAACTTTCCTCCCCCCGTAGCTCAGCCCTGCGCTATGTAGATGCCCTTGGCATTTTATTACAGGGCCTGCCCTAAATGTATGGATTACTTGTTTTCTGCCAACGTACATTTAGCATACTGATTATGAACCGGAATACAAAAAGCCTGATAGATCAAAAGCGTTTTGTACGGGCAGTTGAACAGGAGGTGAATATATAACGCTTTTGTTCATCAATAACTCTTTGGCTTTGACCTGTCTGAGCAAGTCGTGCAATAAGGTGAAACGCAGGTCACAGCGTCTAACAAATATGAAAATGTGTAGTATTAAGCGGAGCGGGGAGCTGCTGCTTCCCCAGCCCCATCCCTTCTCCCCCGGCAGCCCTCCCAGGACTTATCCCCTCTCGGGGGCTGCCCCAAAGGCGAGCTTCCTTTTTTTTTTGGGAAGGGGGTAGTGTCACCCTGCCAGTTCATCCGAGTGGTAGATACTCTCCCCCCTTCCGGGGAGGAGGTATCCCCCCATCCCCTCGGAGAAAGGAGGAGAAAGCGGGGGGAGCCGCTTAAAATAGTTGGGTGGAGATTTAAATAATACGAAAGGGGTAGGGGTAAGGGGGGGAGAAGAGATTAGGGACAGAAACTCGTTTCGAGTTGCACTTGCTGCGAAGAAGACACCACCGCGGTGGTAAGAAAGCAGATGTTTAAAAATAGCATCCCCCCAGCTCAGGCAGCTGGGAGCTGGAGGGAGGGAAACCAACCGGTCCACACCGCTCGGAAAAACGCAACCCCCCCAAATCTGCCCTCCGCAGCGGTTGGATGTATCACACCCGCACCATTATTTGTCCTTATGGTGCCTGTTTTAAACAGTGGAAGGAGAAGAGGTTGACCGCAGGACAGCAGCGAGGAGCTGGGTCAGACACAATTCATGAACTTTTGTACTCCTGTGTGCTGCTGTCGGCAAAGTAAAAATAATGAAACTTTGTGATATGTTTGTAAATGATTTCGGCTGACCTCCCGCCCTGCCCTTCACCATAAACGCTACGGCGGGGAGAACCTGGGAGGGTGCGAGGCTGCAGCTCGCAGGGATAATAGCTAGACCAGCATAATGGGATGAAGGTAAATTTGGAAACTCTCTACTTCCCGAGAGCAACTAACTCCAGCCTTTAACCTCCTTTTTTTTCTTTTCTTTTTTTTTTGTTTCCCCTCACCGATCGCTCTTTCTGTTTTCGACTGCTTTACTTCTGTTTCGATTTTTTTTAAAATTCTCTTTTATTTGGGGGTGTGTGTCTCTTTCTAATTAGGGGAAAAAAAACCCTCTCTTCTGATTCATGTTAGCCTAAATAGATTAAGACTCCTTTCTAAATGATTTTAACTACTATTACTCTAAATAGCGCAATTTGACCGGTAACGTCCGTTTTTTCCGTAGCGAGGACGTAAACGGCAGAGCATTTAAAGTGAGCAGCAGGTCTTTCTGAGAATTTGGTAGGCGAAATTCGTCGCTATAAATTGGTGGAGAGCCGTATAGCTCGATTGCAGCAAAAATAACAAGCGCGAATCTTTTCTGAAATCCCCCCCTTCCTGCAAATCCGCATTTCAGAACCGAGTCCCAGCAGAATAGTTTGCATTCCTCAGAAGACAGTAAGGACTAAGAGAATTGCAAAGACCTGCTATATTGTAGATGAAAACCGAATGTTATTACGTTGTCTATATATACCCTGTAGAACCGAATTTGTGTGATATTCATATAGTCACAGATTCGATTCTAGGGGAATATATGGTCGATGCAAAAACTTCACCTTTCTGCAAAGGGTTAGCAGTTTAAATACTGGCGGAATGAAAAGGCATGTGCGTGCTGAACACTCCGAAATTATAAAAGTTTTGCTGCCTCGCTCCTATTTGCCAGGTTTTAGGACGTCTCTTAAAATGTCAGTTGTCGTTCAGGCGTAACTCTCACTGACAGAGGGTGAATTTAAACAGTTAATCTCGCCAGAAGTTACAAATTTTCAGGGGAGGGAAAAAAAAACCCAAAACAAATTACCTCCCAATCAGTGAATGAATCTTTAAAAAAGCTCCTGATAAATTAGCTAGATATGCCAGCCGTTAGCGAAATTTTCCTGTCAAGGGTCCAGATCGCATCAAAATATTTACGACAGCAGCAAAAGCAGCGTTCGCCTCACTGGAACGTGTTTACTTGGGCTCCGGGAACGGTATTGATGAATGAAGACCGAATTTATCTCATTAAAGCCGTGATATTTTTAACACAGTTAAATGCCGTCTCCAGTGCAACTGATTGAACTTTAGTGGTTAAAAGCTGAACGGTTTCTCCCCATCTGTGTGATTTTACAGCCGGACGCCTATAGATTTACACGCGTACGCGTGTGTACGCGGCTGTGCGCGCAGACGCACGCCCGCCTATATGTTGAGGCTCGCAAAGTGAATGAGAAGTTACTGATTGCCTAATTTTATTCAGCAGAACTAAATTCTGGTAACTTTTGGATGACCTCTGCGAGACAAAGACAGGACAGACCTATTGTACATCATATCACCCTCTTCTTTGGTGGCTTTGCTTTTCCTCTCCTCCTTATCAGTTTCTTCCCTTTTAATCCCACTTCGGCTCCTGGCTTCCGCGGGTTTCTTTCGATGTTTTTTATTTAAAGCGAGGTAACGAACCCCGGCTGGTGGCTGGCAAAGCAGGCGGCGGGGCATCAGCCAGCGGGGGCTGAAGGAAGCCAGCTCAGACAAAAGGCTGGCCCTACCTGCGCGCCGGGGGTGGGGGCGCAGCCCTTGGGGTCCCCTTACCCCTCTAGTACCTGATTTGGGGGGGGGGTGGAGTGCGACCCGCCGGAGGGGGGGAGGGGGTCAGTGGGTTACAGGGATATTATGGAGTGAAATTGGGGGAAATGCTGAGCTGCGGCGAAATCCGGTGATGGGCTCCCGCCTCCCCATTGGCCGGGCCGGTCACATGCCCGCCTAACTTTATTCAGTTGACAGCAAGTAGGAGGGCTCTATGGCAAGGGGGGGAAAAAAAAGACAACACGAGAAAAATTAGTATTTTCCACCTTCCGAAATTAATGGCCATGAGTTCGTATATGGTGAACTCGAAGTACGTGGACCCCAAATTTCCTCCTTGCGAGGAATATTTGCAGAGCAGCTACCTAGGCGAGCAGGGGGGCGAGTACTACGGTGCCTCGCAGGGCTCTGATTTCCAGCACCAGGGACTCTACCCACGGGCAAACTACGGCGAGCAGCCCTTTAGCTGTAGCAATGCCCAAGGCTCCGCCGTGCAGCCGCGGGGTCACGGCCAGGAGCAATCCGGCCCGGCGAGCCACTTCCCCGGCCCAGCGGAGCATTGCCCACCGCCTCCAATGGCCAACCCGCGAGCCTGCAGCCAGCAGCCGGCCCTCAAACCCCCAAACGGCTCCGCAGTTAAGCAGCCAGCAGTAGTTTATCCCTGGATGAAGAAAGTCCATGTTAACTCGGGTAAGGATCCTCTTCTTACTTTGCTCTTCTTACCCCGCTCCCCCGTCGCCCTCAGCGAGGCTCGCCCGGGTCCCCCGCCAGACTCCGGGACGAGCTGTTTTAAGCCGAGGTAGCCAATTACACTCGCCATAAATTTTGATTGCCGAGGAAATAGGCCGTTGGCCATGCGGGGCTTTGCCGTGCAGGAGAAAACTCCATTTTAGGAGCCTGCTAGAGGCTCCCAGCCTACCTAAGCTGCCTGCCTTAAAGGAGGGGGAGAGCAGCCCCTCCATTGTAAGCAACTGGGACGGATCCAGCCCGGCCACACGCTCGCAGCTCGTAAGGTTTTCTTTTTGTAAAGTCGAACCGGCAAGTCAAGATTAGCTTTGTAAAGTTCTCCGTATTTTTTTCCCAGTGAATCCCAATTACAACGGAGGGGAACCTAAACGCTCCCGCACAGCTTACACCAGACAGCAAGTCCTAGAACTGGAAAAAGAATTTCATTTTAACAGGTACCTGACCAGGCGCCGCCGTATCGAGATAGCCCACACTTTGTGTCTCTCTGAGCGCCAGATCAAGATCTGGTTTCAGAACAGAAGAATGAAGTGGAAAAAAGATCACAAACTGCCCAACACGAAGGGCAGGTCTTCTTCCTCTGGTTCAACCCCCCATTTACAGACTGGTGCCAAGGACCATCAGACTGACTTGACAACTTTGTAGAAGAGGTGAAATTTTCCATTTCATCCTTCGCTTCTGACCAGTACTGTACATAACTGACACTGCCCAAGCAGAACCTGCATGTAGCAGCTAAGGACTCGAGAAACTGTCATCTTTCTTTAAGGTACTGTTGTACAAAGGAGACAAAAAGACGCTACTTGGGACTTTATTTTATTTGCCTCTGCTAGCACAACCTAAAAAAAAAAAAAAAAAAAAAAAAAAAAAAAAAAAAAAAGGAGGGGGGGGAGGAAAAAAAGAGAAGCACCATGCAGGCAGTGGGAATTGGGAAAATATTAAAGGAGACCTTCTGTCCATAAAAAGTAATAAATCATTGAAAATGAAACTGTCCTGTGTTTCAGTTTGGAATCCGAAAGTGAAGGTTTGATGCTTTATTCTGGGATTTTTACTTTTAATTGTCTTTTTGTCCCGTGCAGTTTCGGAAGGATGCGTTTGGACAAGTTGAGGACAGGAAATTTATAGTACAGTCTTTTATTTGAACATAAAGACTAGTAATTGTGAACTTTTTGTGCTGCTTTACCTTTCTTGGTGTAATGAAAATACTTGCTCATTTCCATAACGTCTCACAAGATGTGCATAGGAATTAAGTGAAAACGGGTTATTTTATGTACTGATAGTGTTAGCGTATTTATTTATTTGTTACATAGAAGAGTGAAGATAAAAAGAAAAATAGTCAAACCAAAAACGGGGAAAGGGAGCTGCAATACAGTATTTCTCCTTCCCAGTCTCATGAACACATGTATAATGTTTACTTGTCTTGAACGTACACAACTTTCTTGTCCTTTTTTTTTTTTTTGAATTTCCTTCTTTGTGAATAGGGAAAGCGTCCCTGCTCCTTACTGTGTGCCATCCAGGGCTAACAGGCTTGAAATCTGTTTCCAAAGTCTGCTCTGCTCAGCGCTGTACTTTAAACCATCGATACCTCATTTAAAAAAGAAAAAAAAAAAAAAACAAAAAAAAAGACCACAGAACCCCAACCCCCACGACAAAAAAGCTAAAAAGGAAACCCCAGAGTGAAAAATTAGGGAGATTTCTGATGTTTCTCGTGTAACCTGGGCCATTCAAATCTCAAAGCTGAATGCATTCTATCAGATTTAAAATTTATTTTCTGCAGGCTATGTGGGTCGCTGCTTTGTTTTGTTTTGGCGTTATTTTGGTTTGTTGGTTTGTTTTGGGTGGGGTTTTTTTTGGAAGAAAGTGATTGTTTTTAAGCAAACCACGACACACGACTGCGATGGCTGGAAATCTCAGCAAGTTGCTTTCAAGGAAAGGGGAAAGGCTCGGATGGGAGCAGAGCTGGGCTAATACCCACGGATTTGTCCCTGGCTGCTTCGTGCCAAAGTTTTTCGTGGGTTGTAACTACCGAACCCAGCCAAACCAGCTCCCTCAACCACTTACACCTCCGCTCGGGCGGTTTGAAATCTCAGCCCTTATCTCCTGTACCCTCAGGGCAGCCTGGGAGAGGGACCACATCATCGAAACTGTAACGAGGTGATCCCTTTATTAAAGAGAAAAGGGGGCAAAGAAGGAAACCCAGAGGAAACGCTGGAGGGAGGTGGAAAGAGCAGGGGGTGAGTTAACGTGCCCACCTCCAGGCTGGGGGCTTCCCACCGAGGAGTCACCGCTTTCTGGGCTCGCTGGGGAAAACACTGGCCAAAATGGGCTTGAATGAATTCGAAAATAAAAGGCGAGCTTTTCAACAGGAGCGTATTCGGCAGCATTAACTGTGGCCAGCGGTTAATTTCTGCCCCTTTCTCATCCCGAGAAGTCCGCGAAGTGTCTTGTAAGACTTGGCCTTTTGTTTTAGAGCCTGGAGAAAACTCTTTGTTCTTCCTTAGGGTTAGCCCAGTTCTCAGACTTGCACATGGCAATACTTGAATATCTCCACGTCGTGATATTAAAGATGGATATTCCCGCATTATTCGCATCATTGTGTCTATGACAAAAAGCACCGAGTTCATACATAGTAAAGACGTCTTTTTTCTGACGCCTTCACGTTGAGAAGCTGAAAAGGTATTTTACTGAAGTTCGGCTAAATTGCAGGAACAGGTTCACCCAGAGGACAAATTTTCTATTCGATTAGTTGTATTTCAGCCGGGAAGAGTGACCTCTAAACCCTTAACCTTTTGGACCCAAACTACCCTTCCCTTTCTCTGGCATGGAGAGCAGCTAGCTGCAGCGCTTGAGGAGGGAATTCCTGAGACAAGTTTTCAAGTTTTGTTACACCCCGTTCCTGCGATAGCAGACCTTCGTCTCCAGAGTTGTCCAAAGCCCTCCCTTTGCTCTTCATACGAATCTGTGGAAAGGAAAAAAAAAAAAAAAAGAGAAAAAAATAAAGAAAACCCACTCTGGCTGCTCTTCATGAAAATCCCCCTCCTGGACCCCCACTGTTTAACTTAAAGTCTGTGAGAAGTTGGCTGCGAGCAGGGCAAACGTGTTATTCGACAGAGAGGTACCAACTTTGGCATCTGTGGTACAGTGCTGGAAAAGAATGGCCTCGGATAAGCAAATCCTTGCTTTGTGCTCCTTATCGACAGAGATGGTTCCTGAAGTTAAAGGGCCAAATTCTGCTCCCAGATTTCCTTCCCCCGCCCACTGAAGTCAAACAGGGACGTAGCTGCGAGCAGAATTTGTCTCATTGTCTTTTGAAATGTTAATAGCTCCAGGACGGAGTGTTGGGTTCAGCAGGCACAGCTCTTCCAACCTTGTTCCCAAGTCCCCTTTGAGCGAGGCTGGGGCACTGTGGGTTCACATAGTTGTAATCGCACTGTAAGCTCGGAGAATATGTGAACTGGAGGCATAAAGTACCAAAAAGAAAGAGTTTCCAGCTGCCAATGCTCTGAAGGGTCAGGAATGTCTATATTAACCACCAGAAGAACCCACTGGCCATTATCTCCCGTGGAAAACAAACCTGGGGTTTATTTTTATTGGGCTTTAACCCTCATCCAGAGTTATTTTGTGTAGGAAGAGAAGATGGTTATTTTTGTTTATCATGGGTGAAACGTTGTGCATTGGAGCCTTTGTTAAACGGTCGCGTTGTCCAGCAATACTCATCTCTGTTAAAGTGTGATGCTTTTTATAGACTTTNTCTTGAACGTACACAACTTTCTTGTCCTTTTTTTTTTTTTTGAATTTCCTTCTTTGTGAATAGGGAAAGCGTCCCTGCTCCTTACTGTGTGCCATCCAGGGCTAACAGGCTTGAAATCTGTTTCCAAAGTCTGCTCTGCTCAGCGCTGTACTTTAAACCATCGATACCTCATTTAAAAAAGAAAAAAAAAAAAAGACAAAAAAAAAGACCACAGAACCCCAACCCCCACGACAAAAAAGCTAAAAAGGAAACCCCAGAGTGAAAAATTAGGGAGATTTCTGATGTTTCTCGTGTAACCTGGGCCATTCAAATCTCAAAGCTGAATGCATTCTATCAGATTTAAAATTTATTTTCTGCAGGCTATGTGGGTCGCTGCTTTGTTTTGTTTTGGCGTTATTTTGGTTTGTTGGTTTGTTTTGGGTGGGGTTTTTTTTGGAAGAAAGTGATTGTTTTTAAGCAAACCACGACACACGACTGCGATGGCTGGAAATCTCAGCAAGTTGCTTTCAAGGAAAGGGGAAAGGCTCGGATGGGAGCAGAGCTGGGCTAATACCCACGGATTTGTCCCTGGCTGCTTCGTGCCAAAGTTTTTCGTGGGTTGTAACTACCGAACCCAGCCAAACCAGCTCCCTCAACCACTTACACCTCCGCTCGGGCGGTTTGAAATCTCAGCCCTTATCTCCTGTACCCTCAGGGCAGCCTGGGAGAGGGACCACATCATCGAAACTGTAACGAGGTGATCCCTTTATTAAAGAGAAAAGGGGGCAAAGAAGGAAACCCAGAGGAAACGCTGGAGGGAGGTGGAAAGAGCAGGGGGTGAGTTAACGTGCCCACCTCCAGGCTGGGGGCTTCCCACCGAGGAGTCACCGCTTTCTGGGCTCGCTGGGGAAAACACTGGCCAAAATGGGCTTGAATGAATTCGAAAATAAAAGGCGAGCTTTTCAACAGGAGCGTATTCGGCAGCATTAACTGTGGCCAGCGGTTAATTTCTGCCCCTTTCTCATCCCGAGAAGTCCGCGAAGTGTCTTGTAAGACTTGGCCTTTTGTTTTAGAGCCTGGAGAAAACTCTTTGTTCTTCCTTAGGGTTAGCCCAGTTCTCAGACTTGCACATGGCAATACTTGAATATCTCCACGTCGTGATATTAAAGATGGATATTCCCGCATTATTCGCATCATTGTGTCTATGACAAAAAGCACCGAGTTCATACATAGTAAAGACGTCTTTTTTCTGACGCCTTCACGTTGAGAAGCTGAAAAGGTATTTTACTGAAGTTCGGCTAAATTGCAGGAACAGGTTCACCCAGAGGACAAATTTTCTATTCGATTAGTTGTATTTCAGCCGGGAAGAGTGACCTCTAAACCCTTAACCTTTTGGACCCAAACTACCCTTCCCTTTCTCTGGCATGGAGAGCAGCTAGCTGCAGCGCTTGAGGAGGGAATTCCTGAGACAAGTTTTCAAGTTTTGTTACACCCCGTTCCTGCAGTAGCAGCCCTTCGTCTCCAGAGTTGTCCAAAGCCCTCCCTTTGCTCTTCATACGAATCTGTGGAAAGGAAAAAAAAAAAAGAGAAAAAAATAAAGAAAACCCACTCTGGCTGCTCTTCATGAAAATCCCCCTCCTGGACCCCCACTGTTTAACTTAAAGTCTGTGAGAAGTTGGCTGCGAGCAGGGCAAACGTGTTATTCGACAGAGAGGTACCAACTTTGGCATCTGTGGTACAGTGCTGGAAAAGAATGGCCTCGGATAAGCAAATCCTTGCTTTGTGCTCCTTATCGACAGAGATGGTTCCTGAAGTTAAAGGGCCAAATTCTGCTCCCAGATTTCCTTCCCCCGCCCACTGAAGTCAAACAGGGACGTAGCTGCGAGCAGAATTTGTCTCATTGTCTTTTGAAATGTTAATAGCTCCAGGACGGAGTGTTGGGTTCAGCAGGCACAGCTCTTCCAACCCTGTTCCCAAGTCCCCTTTGAGCGAGGCTGGGGCACTGTGGGTTCACATAGTTGTAATCGCACTGTAAGCTCGGAGAATATGTGAACTGGAGGCATAAAGTACCAAAAAGAAAGAGTTTCCAGCTGCCAATGCTCTGAAGGGTCAGGAATGTCTATATTAACCACCAGAAGAACCCACTGGCCATTATCTCCCGTGGAAAACAAACCTGGGGTTTATTTTTATTGGGCTTTAACCCTCATCCAGAGTTATTTTGTGTAGGAAGAGAAGATGGTTATTTTTGTTTATCATGGGTGAAACGTTGTGCATTGGAGCCTTTGTTAAACGGTCGCGTTGTCCAGCAATACTCATCTCTGTTAAAGTGTGATGCTTTTTATAGACTTTACCAATGTTTTGCTGCCATTGATTAAAGCGTTATTTATACTAATTGTCGCCTGTAGTTTTGATGTAAGCCCTCCGTATACGTTTGAAATAATAAAAGGTGTAGAGAAATAGATTCTGGTTCGTACCTTGAACAATCAGTCCTTACAAGGTGGGTCTCTCTTCTGTGAAAATGCTGGTCCCTCCCATCATCACGGTGTTAAGAGATGGGTGACTCTGCATAGCATCCTTCCAAATGTCCCTTTGAACAGGTCTGCTGATTGCCCCAGCCATAATGGTGTGACTCCAGGCCAAGCTGGAGTCTATATTTACATTTAGGCTGCAGTTAAAAGTGCCTGTCATACATTTGCTACTGCTTTGCATTTAACAAGCCCTCCTAGAAATGACTCCGGATTTATGCATGTGTGATAGGAGGCAAGGAGCCACACCTGAAGTCACCTCCATCCCCACACAGATGTGTGCCTTTTAGGTGAGTCCTGGAGGAAACCAGTTTGAAAGAGAAATGGAAATTTGAAATTGAAATGCAGTGAGTAGCCCTCCCTGAGCAGTAAGCTTCACTTTTTTTTTTTTCAGCCGATGCAAACGAAAGATCATAAGAAAACACAAACTTGGAGAGTTTAAACTTTAAAACATCCTTTTTTTCTTTTTTCTTTTTTTTTTTTTTTTTTTTTTCCCCTTCCCTTCCCTGCGCACCTCAGACAATAACACGTACCTCTAGCCAGGAGAAGTCGGTGGCACTATTTTTGTCATAAGTATTTGTCACTGAGGACTTGTCCTCTCCTGGAGTGTGGTCAAGGCACGAGTCCAAAAAGGAAGAGTCTCTTGCTCGGGCCGGGAAAGGAGTGTGGGGAGCAGAATGAGGGATGTGCCCCCACTGCCCGGAGAGCGCAGAGGGGAGGCTGCGGGTGCGTTTCTCAGCACACGCTCGCTAAGTTTAAGCAGCGAGGCACATTTTGTGGCTCTACTTTCTCTCTCCGCTGCTTAATGGCTCCTCCTGTTACCCCCGGTACATCGATAGGGTTCTGTATATTATATCACCACTAGTCGTTAAGGTAAGAATGAAGAGGAAAGGCAGAGTCAATAGCAAACCCCACTCACTGTACAGTACAGTAAATAGGGACCTCTCCGTGCAGAGCCACACCGCTTCCAACGGCCATGTTTGCTAGCCCTTTCCCCTGATTCTTTTTCCCTTTTTCTT
>VXBO01002050.1:54513-69137 GCA_013400135.1 Rhinoptilus africanus
CGGTTTCGGGGCGGGCCGAGCCGGCGGGATGGAGCTAACGGGGGACGGGCGCTCCCCCCGGGGAGAGCAGCTCCGCCGCCCCCCCAGGAGCCAGGGGGCCGTGGGTGCACGGCGGGGAGGGTTCGTGTGTTTGTGTGTCCCCCAAGCTCCCCACCCCTTCTTCGCTTTGCAGTTAACCAGGGAGATTCGCAGGCTCAGGTGGAGCTCACGCAAGAAGAGGGGGAGACACCCCAAAAAGGCAGAGCCGGGAAAACTTCCTCTCACGGGAAAGGGGCAGGGATGGTCACCGCTGCCTGCATGAGCCCGAGATCCCCCTTTGAAAAAAAGTGCCCTTGTCTTCTGCCCTACCCTTCGCAAAATTGCTGCCAAAAAGGAAAAAAAAAAAAAAAAGAAGGAAAAAAAGGCTATGTATGCTTGCATTTATTCCTCATCTGCTCCCATTCCTTTTCCTGATGTGGATGATTTAGTCCAATATCCCTTTAGTAACTGAGAGAAGATTTTAAAAGAAATAAAAGTCTCAGGAGGAGCACCTCTTCCCGTTCAGACTGCAGAGGTGCTGGGATTTTCCCTGTGGAGGTGCTGGGATTTTCCTTGCAGGGGCTCTGGGTTGCCCAGCACGGGCCAGCAGCCGCTCTGGCTGGCTCCCAGCATCTCCTGCATGTGCCTGGGCACAGACAAGACGATATATAGCCTCTTACAGCATCTAGGGCTAGACTGTCAGGTCATCCAGCTCTCCCAGGCTTGATTGTATCTTGTGGTTAAAGAAATGTACCCCAGTAAATCAGTTTGCAACAGATCTTGCCACATGCAAAACCTCAAGAGCTGTTAAAGTGCGGAAGGATGCTTGGGTTTTACCACAGACCTCTGCCAGCAAAAGTCCAAGAGGATTCCTGGGTCTTTTACTGGGCGTACTTGTTCAAAAAGAGCGACAATGACTGATTACCCCATCCGAGTGCAAAATTCACCAGTGATCCTCACTTCTCCTGATTTCATCCATCCTGGAGATAAAATAACAGTGTCAAAGTGGACTAAGGAGCAGAGTTTAAACTTTTTCCTGTCTGTGACTGGGAAAGCGTAACAGCAGTTTGTAGAGGAACAACATCCAGATTTATGGGAAGGTGATTTTATTTATTTGTGGAACAAAACAATTTTGGACAACTCCCTCATTGCTCTGGATTTCTTCTGGGTGTTGGACTTTGGGTTGAAGAACAAATTGCAGCACCGGGGGAGATGAATCTCAGGGGAGCTGTAAGCACTTGGTCACTGTCTGCAAGGCACCAGAAGCTGTTGGCCCCTGTTGGATGCTTGCTGGGCAACAGAAACGTAGAGAGATGAAAATGAAATGTCTTAAGACAGAAAGTCTGCAGTGTAGAGGATGCTTATTCTCCATACCGCCTTCCATTCCCCAAGGTGCCCCTCTGCTTACCAGGCTTTCTTTTGAAGACGTGTCTTCTGCCGCGGACTGGGAAGCCACCACCGATGGCAGCTTCAGCAGAGGTTGGTGGGAGCCCCGGGAAACAGCGTGGTCCCAAAAAACCATGCAGGCACTTTGGGATGATGCTGCGGCAGCAGACCCACAACTGAGCCGGGGCAGGAGGCCTCTTCAGCAAGGAGATGGGTCCCCCTGCAGTGAGCATCTGAGGGAGGGGACCTCCCGAGACAGAAGTGTTTGGTTACGCGTCATATCCCGGCTGTACCCGGAAAGTACAATAAAGCCAGAGGCTGGCGGTTGTGCATGCACACAGGGACGGTTTTGTGCTGTATCGGGCGCTACGGTTCACGCCCCCCTGGCTGATTCACTTCATGGGTTACCACTGAAAAATTCTCAGGACAGAAGTACTGGTGTGAAACTAGTTGCAACCAAAATCTGTGGTTTGCAGTTCCTTATTAAAGTAATCACAGCAAACAAGCATTTATACC
Organism: Rhinoptilus africanus; assembly: GCA_013400135.1. Taxonomy (NCBI): domain Eukaryota; kingdom Metazoa; phylum Chordata; class Aves; order Charadriiformes; family Glareolidae; genus Rhinoptilus; species Rhinoptilus africanus. The sequence continues at coordinate 56,434 of VXBO01002050.1, forward strand.
GCAGGCTGGTCATCCATTAAAAAATAGGAAATAATATTTCTGCCACCTGTTTTTGAGAGGATGCTATTTAAAGAAGAATAAAGCAAAATTCATGGTAAGATTTATGAAAATTCAAGTAAATAATGGTGGGGTTTTTTTTTCCAAGCTGAATATTAAAGAAAAGTCACCTACTAAACGGGCCTTTTCAGCTGCTTTTGAGGTACATTTTTACCGATTCTCCAGTTAGTGTTCCTTGTTATTTTAAACAACAAATAAGCATAGACATGTAGCCAGAATAGCCCATCTTTCTAAGAGCATATGGTTCACACGTGAACTGTAGAAAACAGCTGTGTTTTTAGTTGTCTCCAAATTTGTCACATGTCTATGGGGTTGCCGGTTTGTCAGCCTTCTATTTTCCTAATGGTTTTGACATTTGTGCTAGGCACTTCAGGCCAGAGGAACGTTTTCCCTGCGCTACCAACATGGGAAGAAAGATTCTCATTGATTTCAGTGGTGTTGGATCAGGCCATTAGAGCACACTAAGTCTTTTATAATGAATGTTTTCATGCGGTATATTTTCCTGAATAAATAAATACATGTGCCGGCCTTGTAGCAGTGCACAGTTCTGTATCCATCAAAATGACACCGCCTGAATATATAGAGATTTACTTGCAAATTAAGATGAAACCTTACAACTCCTTTATGGCAGTCTGAATCAATTTGCTGCTATGAACACAACTATATTCTATCCCGAGAACCGGTACTTAATATTAAGTGTAATTTTTGCTCACATGACAGAGCCAGTTTAATAGGATGTTTCTTTTTCGTGAACAGTTTCAGCTGGATGAGGATTAGATATCGCTCCTTTGCACTGTTCTGTCAGCAGGATACCCAGAGGAAGGAGCTAATGCAAGTCATGTGCCAATTCCTGAATAATTAAATAAAAATGCCTGTGATATACATGGGTGCACACACGAGACAAATAAATGATAGATAAGGTCTAAGATTCACGCATTTAACATTAATCCCAAGAGGTGTGTCTCACACGTGTTCAATTTGATGCCCGGCAGTTGCAAACAGGTTTTAGGTTGGGCAGATAGAGGTAAGAGCACGGGCTGCAATTCTCACCACAATGGGAACAAAATATTCCAGACTTGCCTCACTAGATACCCGCCACCATATAATTTATCACAAATTATGAAAATACTATTTCCTGGCCTTATTTTCCCTCAAACAGCATTAGAAACCACAGAAAGACCATTCTATTTCACTCATATATCAATTTTTGCCTACTGACTATTGCTCAAAGGGACACAGGCTACAAAGTGATATGGACGAAATAATTTTTTTTTTATGTGTTCCCATTTTGCCTGAAACAGAACAAAAATATTGATCTGGAAGGCTTCCAAGGAGAAAAAAAAAGTTGTAAAATGACTGTTCTTAAGCGGTGTATGGGAGCGTGGAGATTTCATATCCTTTGGACAGGTTAAGCGATAACAGACGATCACACCTCTTTGAAAACCAAGCTTCGGCAAGAACCCAGGCTTGTTTGGGTATCTGGCTTCCCATGCAGAACTGAAGGAATATGTTATCACTTGCAAATGCAGCACAGGGAACGCTTTGCCGAGGGTTCAAACCAACGACTCTGGTTCATGATATGAGCCGCATATACAGGTTTATTTTGAGCATGAAAGAACACAGCAGTAAGCCAGAAAACAAAAATACGCAACCCAATCACCACATTTTAATCTCCTTTTAAAAGTGTGCCATTTCCTCTATTTATTGGTAAAACCTGGAACGGTGGCTTACACATAAAACGGTACAGGTTATTAGTAGAGGAGAACAGACTATTACTTCTTTTAAGAAAAAATCTTTGCAGGCAAAATTACAAAATGGAAAGACCTCCTTGTAGTTCCAAGCGCTTGTCTCTAACAGCTAATAAATCATACTTATGATTTGTCCTGCCCTGCTCTGTTAGCCTAAATTCCAAGGAAATCCCCAGAGCACTTGCAAATCCCTGACAACCGAGGAGAAAGAGGTACGGAGAGAAACCCTAAATAAGACATGGTTGTTACCAGCTTATCATTAAGAGGTGAGCGAAGTTTAAGGGAAACACATTCTTTTCTATTGGCTACATACATATATGTGACTCCCTCAGTCTAAACCATCATTTTTAATGATTTTTCCTAATGTCAGTGAACTAGAGGAGTCTTTAGCCAGGGAAAGGCACCCTATTGAAAGAAAGAAAGGTGAACCAAATGACAAATCATTCTGCTCCCTACTGTAAAAATGTCTGTTATTCATCCCCTACCCCAACCGTATGTCTAAAATCCTCCCCAAATAATTCTGGGCAATATATAGGAAAAGATACTCCCCAGACCCAGTGTCTTCTCGTATTTTAGTTTTATCCAGAAACAATTTGCTGTTCTTGAGCACCAGCCAAGTGAACAAAGTAACCCTCAGCTGTGCAACATGTGAATATTCCTTGACTTAAACTTAACCAGCATAGAGTGCTAAAATCTCAGATAGAGATACAGTCCTGGGAACTATTTGTAAGCAGGACAAGGCTTCCTTTATACTGAAAAAATTTAGACCGCTGGCCCACAAAAGGGCTTTTCATAAACAATTTCATTTTTCTTGTGGTTTTTTCCTCAAGAGGCAACAGCCCCTGGTGATTAGCAGATTGGAAACCAGCAGTTTTAGTAACCAAACCAATATACAAACAGATACAGCCAGTTCCTTCTCTACCAGCCTATCAGACTTCCCACTAGCTGGAAAACAGATCTTTTTACTACACTTCATCAGAAAGCACAGTGTTATAAATAATAAACTACAATAAATTTCCTTTTTTTTTTTTTTTCCCCTGGAAACCAAGGCATTTTTCAGCAGGTTGGAATATCATGGCTTATGAAAATATTTAACCAAGGGTCTAACCCAAGCAGTCTGGCCCCTTGGAGTGAGACCCACCAGCACGGGGGACGTACCTAACCTGGGTGCTTCTGCCCTTACACGGAGAGCCAAGGCCTTTGCAACGCGCCGACGTGCGCTGCTGTGGGTGTGCATAAAATTACACCCATGTGTGAATTCAGTGGACCAGGAGAGCTGCTTCGGCTGGGTAAAAGGAACCATTCCTTCTGCTCGTACTGTCTATGAAAAACACCCGCGTACCAGTAATGTGATTTTGGTGACATTCGTATAGCAGGCGAACCTGGGAGCGAAGGCTTCCCAGCCATTACTCGCCATCTTAATGGTTGCGCTACACTAAATCTACATTCCTAATGCCCCTTTTTATGTTCCTTTAACAAGCAAGCTAGATAAAACACAATAAAGTTTAGAGCAGTATTTGAAAATAGATAAAAAACGCACTAGATTTTTTAATGACTACTCAGATCAGATTTTGCGCAGTTACTGTTCAGGTAATGGAAACGGTTTCCAATCCTGGCAGTCTTTAGTTTCAGGTCCATATGTTAAGCATAGATACTGGAATAATTTTTAAAACCCACACATTTATGGATTTATAAATTATACTATTTAAGTAGAGTGATATTTTCTTCAGCACCTGAGTGTATCATATCTAATGATATTATCAAACAGTGTTAAAAGCCTATCAGTAAAAACCCATCTATTTTTCCCTTTGGAAATTCAGCCGAGTAAGAGTGTGGCAGGTACGTGACACTAATGGTTTATCAAACACATTTTCTCATGCTGGAGAGACCAGACCCCAAAACACAGTGCCCGCAACAGGGTGTTGTCTTATAACGGGTCCAAGATTTGTAAAATTTTGTAATTGTAGCCAGCACCGTGACTCTCATTTTAATGTGACCAGGCAGACAGTTAAAAAAAATGGGACAGGACGGTTGAACACTCTTAATGTCAAGTCTCACTTAAGAAATGGACCACCTGGTGCTTCTGGTTGCTTTTCAAATGTAGTACCAAATCAAATAGATTGGGTAATCTGATTTGGGACTTCACAGGTGTGAAATGTTACAGCAAGAGCCACCAGACAAAAGAACTATCACAACTCTGGAGCCAACAATAAATGTGAAAGAAAAAGGGAAGAAAAAAAAAAGCATTATGTCCTGTCTGCATGTTGTCAGTGTCATCTGTGATGCTGTTGTGTCTGTCATCTGTGATCTGAGTCCGGCAACAGAACTCACCCACCCCAAGAGGCAGACAGACGTGCTTTCAAGAACTGGAAGAGCATGGCTCTGGCCTGCTCTTCTGAAGATTTTTTCCTAAATTTAAAATTAGTTACATTTAATAAAAAAGGTGATGGCATATCTGGATGTTGTCAGCAGTGGTCACATCCAGACAGGGACGCCCAGATCGGCGGTCACTGCCAGCCTGCAATTTGCTTCTTAAAGCCTTCATCAGCCGCGGGCTAGCCTGAGCTTCGCTGGTGGCCGCACGACATACAAACAGTGCCACAAATTGCTCACATTTGCTGGGTTTGTCAGTCTCGAGGATGTTTTTTGCATTGGTTCTGTCTGCATTCAACTGTGATGATAGTTCAGACTCGCTTGCCCATCTGATTGATCTGTAAGTCGTCTGTTCCAGAGCTGAGATATATTGGCAAGCCCAGGCACTCATTTTACTAAACACGTTTAATTCTGAACATCTGATTGAGAAGGCTTCAGATCCTAACAACATTACTCTTGCAACTTTTGCCAGCCTTCAGGGAATTGAGAGGAGGTAGTAATGGATTGGGGATGTCACGCTTACATATGGCTGCTGGCTGGACTGGGCTGGCACTCAGCTAGCCTCCCTGCACCCTCATGGAAACTGAATCTGGCTCACACGGCTGAAAATATCTCTCAGTTGGGGATTCCTTTTCCAAGTCCCAGTGTTCAAAAAGCTTCAAAGTGCATATTCTTTGCAAAATGTTCTGAAATTGTTGCTGCGCTACTTTTTATTTCTGGCTGCTTGGTCTCAGGAAAGACCCAAGGAGATACCTGGTGCTGTTCTCACATCCTTCTACTGGTGCCATGAAAAGGATCAATCGGATCTGCCACCTCTCCTCCCAAATGTCTGGAGTTACCCAGCCTCACCAGCTCATACCCGCTACTAAAAGACCATGTGTTTTTAATCTATATACATTCAAGTTATTTCAGTCAGCATAACTTTTTTCCTTACCACAGTTGTACCCTGGGGAGAAACTATGTCAAGTATGAACTTCTACAGCTGTAATGAAGATACGGCAAAGCTTTTCTTCTTCCTTTTATGGAACAAGACAATGATTTTAGATGGAGTAGATTCAACTTCTGAAGTTTTTGCTACGTCATATCTAGTGAATCAATACTCAGCCTCCCTTAAAAATACAGCAGGGCACTCCTGTATGGTCAGGCTATGTGTTTAAACTGGAAGTGTTTAAAAAAACACAATAGATAAAAGCTTCTTATTCATGAGACACACGGGGGAAATAATTCAGAAAGTAAAAAGTCACTTCCATGTAAGCTTTTTAAAAAAGGAAGTTTCCCATCTGGAGGCAAAAAAGTTTATAAAATGTCATTCAGCTCTGCAGCATTTAGCTGTAAAACTGGAAAAGTCAGTACAAACAACGGATTGCTTCTCTGAGGACCGAGTAATCAGGTAGAAAACAGCCACGACTCTTCTGCTGAAGTGAGATGGACAGCATGAACAGCCAAGAGGTAAGCCCCATCCCGAGTCAGCAGAGACAGCCTTCACGTGAGACCAACAAGGCTCACGTCCCTGCTCCAGCGCTGGTCTCCTCCCTCCAGCACTCCCCAGGGGTATGGAGGTTGAATGGATGGTTTGGACCCCATGGGTTTGGACCAAACTTTCTTCTTAGGTGTTACAATGTTCTGTTGGGCTTTCATGTTGTTCAAGAGTCCTATGCGTACGACTGATGAGGGGTTTTGTAGGTGGGTCTTGCTCACTCTCAATTTCTAAGGTCTTTTAAAGGGGTTTTGGTTTTGTCCCAGTGTGGAATAGCAACACATATTTAATCTCAAAAATCTTCTGGGACAAAGAAACCATTTCCTGCCCAGCTCTACAATTAATCACAGCACGTCCCTCTTACAGTGTGCTACAGATAAATAATTCATTACAGCTGCCTCTTCCCTCCATGTGGGGTAGGCAGTTGTGATCATTTCTACAGGAAGAAGAAGAAAGTTAATTCTTTCTATGCCAGCCTCCAGAGAAGGATTTAGTCCCTCTCAGAAGGAGCTTTGATGAATTAATAAACCTCCTCAGTATTTACCACACTTGTCCAGAAACTGAGTTCAATTGTAGCTCCTTAATTTTCCAGATAACATCTTTAGAGTTTGAGAAGACTTGCCTAACCAGTGCCTACAGTCAAACTGTGAAGAATTATTCTTACTTTCATTACTTACTTACTTACTTTCATTAACAAGATGGATCAGGATTTTGCAGCAGTATGAGCTATACAAATATCAGAACGAACCTTTACAGCCATCGCTACTGCAAGTTGGAGTCACGATTGCTGTTTTGACATTTGTGCCGTTTTGACAATGCAGCTCTGATCCATAGTTTAAAAAAAGAGATTTGTTGGTATCTGGTCGATTAGGGATTAATAAAAGACAGACAAGTATGGAAGCAGGCTGCTAACACAGGCTGGATTCAAGGGACCCAAAGGTAGAGCCAGTTTGGCCACGAGGGCAGAAGAAGGCAGTGCAGACCCGAGCAGCAGCATGGGCTACCAGGGTGAAGTCCTCTTGAAGCTGTTGTCTCCCCCTGTGAGCTTCTGCTTGCAGGGTCCTCTGATCTGACATTTTGTTTAAAAGCCAAATCCTGGTCCCATCTAGCATAAGCTACGTGAAATCTACTGCTCTAAATCCACCACTTGCATGGAGAAACCTGCTCCATGTGCAGCTGAGACACTGGCAGGGTCCTGGGGGCATTGATGGGCCTGACCAGCCCCATTTGGGACCCCCATTGCACCCTGACCATTGGCCCAGAGGATCCATTTAAAGCTCAGCCCAGAGCAACTGCCCTCTTTGCCTAGCCATGGTTCCTGCTTAGGTAGATGCTGACCCATGAGTTGATGTCCTTGTCCCAACGGAGGTGCCTGATGCCCTGGGCTGAGAGCAGTGGGATGGGCTGTGGGTATACAGGGATGTAGCAGGATAGCCCTGTGAACCGGTGGAGCCTCCCTCATGGAAATTTAGGAAAAGCTGGGAAGATCAAGGTCTGAATTCAAGATCTTCACTATTTCAGAGCATGGGGAAAGCTTCCTCAGCAGCTGCTGTGAATGACAGGGATATGCAAGAGCCTGGTGACACCTCCAGTGTAAAACAGCGAAGCTGGGATTTCTGCACAACTGCTTTGATGCCTGCTCAGTGCAGCTGCGAGGGTGATAGAAGTGCTAAAACAGACTTGGCACCCCTGAAAATCTAACTGTGTTGAATGAAAGAAGGCAAGAAAGGAGGTGAGAAAGGGAGGAGAAAATGATTCATCTAATGGTTTTCATACACAGTTTGAGATCTGCTGTTTGCTTTCAGAAATGCTATTCCTGTGCCTCTTAAAATGCTATGAAAACTCTTTCTATCCTCATGTGAGTTGTTGGAAATGCATCAGCATTAATTGATTTGTCAAGTAAGCATGCAGTATTTTCCATAAGTGCAAAGTGGTTAGTGTTAATACTCTGACTATTGCATTTTTATAGAAGCATGTTCCTAGAAATCATACCTTATCTTGTTTATGCAACTATTGGACCAAATTTTGTACCTGCCTGATTATGAAAATAAGAGAATACTGTCAGCAACATGCAATTAACTTTATCATGGTGTGAAAATCTTGTGTAAGGTACACCTGAACTGCCATAAAACCAACTTCTTTTCTTACTCCATCGTGGATGCTATCACGAGACATACATGCCAGCTTCCCAAGGAAGTGCACAGAAGCTGCGGAGGTGGAAGTCTGGCCTCAATTTTGAGTTCAGGTTCTCATATATAATGGTACCTCCTTAGTAAACTCCCAGGGCTGCGTGTGTAACTGAAAAACTTGCAACTTGGGGACAATTCTGGCACCATTCTTCACACGGAAGAACAGTGGATTGCATGAAATGGCTGATAGGCAAACACTTGCATTAAAGATATACCAAATGCCCTGTGAGATCCGTTTGATCACGCTAGTCCAGATCCATCTGTTTCTGTCGCTCTGTGTACTTTGCCAGGCTGTTTAGTGTACAGAGAACCTCTGGCATGAAGTCAGGCTAAAAACACCCTCCTGCTGCTGCCTGGCACTGGATGTGTTGGCAGGGAAGGACTTACTCAAGTCTTCCTTCATTGCAGAGATTCCCAGCAGCCATAACAGCTTTTTAAAGACGCTGACAGGCAGCATAATGCAGAGCAGCCCCCAGGATGCCCAAAGTTACACCAGAGGGGCAGCCTGGCCGTGGGCCAGGCAAGGAGAAGGCCTTTTCAGTGCTGGCTTGTTTGCCGTCTTTCACTACCACTTGGCTTATTCTCAAACACCAGCCTTGCCACACAAGCAGTCTTCAGAGGTTTCACTCATCAGCGAAATTTCCGCACAGTTCTCTTTCAGAGGGAACCGTTCCTAATTGAACCTACGACTGTCAGCACTCCTCCTGTGTCTTGGAAAGGCCTGGCTTGTTAGAGACCTGCTCCATGGAAATGGAGAGCAACAGTTTGGGCAGAGGTCCCCAGCCGCGTGCTAAGTGCTCTGATGAGGTCTGTTGAGCAGCACGTGGCCCCAGACGGTTGTCCTGGGATGAAGAAATGTCATTCCGCAACGCAGAACAACTCTGCAGTGTCATAGAATGGTTTAGGTTGGAAGAGACCTTAAAGATCATCTAGGTCCAACTCCCCTGCCATGGGCAGGGACACCTTCCACTGAACCAGGTTGCTCAAAGCCCCATGTAGACCGACCTTGAACACTTCCAGGGATGGTGTCCTCTACCACCTCAAAAGTGCTCTGAAGAAGAATATTTGCTACCAGTGTTTGGCACACAATACTCTTGTATCCACATTAAATTTGACTTAGTCTACAATGTGCTTCATGAACTTGAGAACCGTGTGTGACACCTAGCAGAACTCAGATTTGGAGAAACCCATTTAAATGCCTCTTCTTTCTGGTGATTCGTTTAGTCTTATGCCCTGTCATACACTTGGCCAGTGTATGCAATTTGACTAGACTGCAATTTGAATGGCCAGCAATAGCGGATATGTTAAAAAGCAAACAGCTTAAAAAAATGCAGGAGACCAAAAGCCTTTCATTGCCATCTCCCAGTTCCTCTTGTAAAACCATTCCTAACAAAAAACCCCCCTATCTGCAAAGGACTTATACCGCAGGTATAGGTGTGCTCTATTGATAGCCATACATTTTATTAGATATTAACATGGAACAAAAGAACAATACAAATTAAATATACACTTTAAAAGCTGTCTAAATAATATTAAGAGAACTTGCAAGAACAATCTTCTCTTTTTTTTTTCAAGGCCAAAGATTAATCCTATTCAAATTCCATTCTATTTAAAAAGGAGCATATGTATATATGGCCTAGTCCTGTTTCCCCAGCGGAGAGTTTAACCCTAGCAATCAATACCTTACCTGGTAAAGGCAGCCCACGTGGAGAGATGTGCTATGAGAAAACTACTCCATCTTTTGGGCATGCCTGTGTACGGTGAGACTCATATTAAGGGATAATGGTTCTGCTAAATGTACTCTGCTTGACCTTCTGAAACGTGAAGCCCAAGGGATTACCTAATTCTGCCTTTTGATTTCCCTTGAAATCCTACCTGACAGCGCATCCTTCTCTCCCCACTGAAAGCAGAGGGACTAGCACCTTGGGATCTGCTGTTATGCCTTTAAAGTCTGTAAAAGCTGGGGAGCTTTCCATGGTGTGGAGCAAGAATTGCCAGAAAGACATTTGTTAATGGCCAGCTGAAGAAACGATCCGTGTGCAGGCCCTGCAGGACGTCAGGCTCACGAGAGCGATGCCTTTCCTCAAAAAGTTGGGGGAGGAGAGAGGCGTATCGAATAAATGTGAAGGTGGTGATGGAGGTGGTTCCATTGCTACTATCTGTCATCACTGGAGATCTCCCTGGAGGATTTCCTACACGTTGCTTTGCTAAAAGGGTCCCTTTCAGTGGGAGCAGGGAGCAGGACCGGGAATGCAGAAACAAAGAACACCACCCCGATCTCCTGTCCCAGAGAAGGGAGCCTCAGCATCTGTGTCCTGCCACATGTCAGAAGCATGGCCTGAGCTCCACTCAGTTTTCCTCCAGTTTTGGCTGCTTGGATTTGCTGATAGATTTCTGTTGGTATGTATTTGTTGATTCTTGCTGGATTACTTCCTAATTTCTGTCCACTGACTTACATCATCCACCTCCATTTCTGGAGACGAGCTCTTTATATCAAACTGAGCTCTACAGAGAAACCTTTCTCTTTAATTGGGTCCTAACATGTGGATTTGGCCTGACTCATATCTAGTCCATGCACAGCCTTATCAGGGCAAATTTTACACCACATCTTGTGTTTTCAGCCTTCAAAGTACTGTTGGTGATGAAAGGGTGCATACAGGACACACCATCTTAATTTAGACTGCTGTAATCTCCTAATACAAAGCCACTCAGCTTCAAGATTGCTCAGAGTTTCTGTAATTTTGGTGCTATTCAGCTTACAACTGTAACTATAAGTGTAGCTTTCGTCATAATTTAAAAATAATCAGTTTTCTTCCACAGCACTGTTTTCAGTCCTTTGTTCCAATGTATTTATTGGCTCTTCTGCTTTTACTGCTGCTCTATTAGCGTGCTTCCACTGCTATGTGAAGAATATATTGAGTGATGGTGCTTAGTGATTCCATAGTAAGTGTCACCAGAGGACTTTTGCATAGTTTGCAAACATTAATACATTTCTCTATCTGTTCCGTATCTTCTAGTACTTACAAGATTTAAGATCTTACCTTACAAGACTGAAATATCATTGTTATCTGTCCTTCACAGTAGAAGTCTATTTGATAAAATGAGATATCCTTAATTTTTACTAAAGTGTGCCTGAAGAAGCAAGGATGAAGAGACACTGCAGAGTAATGGAACAAGTCTTTTACAAACCCACTATCTTCTCTGCAATCTACAGGTTGGATGCGTAATTTAATTTTATGGCATTTTTCCAAACTTAGGATAGCCTTTATATTATAGAATTAAGACTAAGAAATTAGTCGTTGTTTAAAGGCAAGGTGTACATCTCAAAATGCAGAGTTTGTCATCTGGAATCTTAACTTGGGATGAAGAAAAAGCAGATGTATCCTTTATTGAGTCCCATTAGTTATAACTTATGGTCCCCAAGACACTTCAGGAAGCATTTTGGTACCAGCTTGTTGAAAAGGTACTCAGTATTGTCAGTAAAGAAAGCACCTAAGATTCTCAGAACAGGCTCCTGTCAGATTCAGATCATTTTATCCCCGTCTTGTCTCTCTTCTATCATTTGTGTTTTAAAGGTAAAAAAATTGATGGTCCAGCTGGTACATTGTTCTGAACCAATCCAGGGGAGCACTATATTCCAAAGCTGTATAGCCAGAACTAATGTTTGTGTTCATGTTTCTATCAGGGAGGAGTCCTAACTTGCAATTAGTCTGGTGCTTTCAGGCAGTTAGAGGTTGGCCTTTTTTCCGCTTTCAGGCTCTAAACCATATTTAGTCATTTCTGTGATCTTTGGGGAACTAATGGGGTTAAGCCCTCACATGTGTCGGAGCTGCACATAGATGAACGGCAGAGGAACTGAAGATGGCTTTCTTGGGAGCTGCTGGTTACAGCATTCCCAACAGCTCTTTCTACACTCAATTTAAAAATAAAACCAAACACCATGCCCCCCCTGACTCCCCAAACCACCTGTGGGGATTCTTTCACCGAAAAGAAATGTAAAATAGTCTGCGCTTGCACCTTAAGATATACCCTCTACACGTCATGTGGAGCATGTTTCCACCAGCTGTAGAAATTCCACACGACTGGGAACTTTGCCTGAGCCACAGTATTTTTAAATGCCTTTTTTTTTGGGATGTTTCTCTACGGGTCCAGCGCAGTCGTGCCCCTGATTCCTCTTTGTAGGACCATAGCCTATATATTTAATTTTTCTACCAGTGTAAAGCTGAAGTGCCCACGGTATTTGACACCCACCTTGAGTCCCGTGGGAGACGCCATCGCTCCCCGGGCACAGCCTTCATCCCTGCTCGCTGCCGGAGCTGTGCCTGGCGCCCCACCAGCCCATGGCGTGTTTCTTTCTCTCATTTGACAGACTGCAGGGTTTTTTTCTTTTTCCTTTTCACTCCCTTTGTGATTATATTTCCAAGTTAGGATAATTATTACGCCATGGATGACTTTGCGCCTAGGATACTGTTTCCATGTGTCCTGGTTTGAGTGACATGGGGTAATTTCTCTTCCAATGTTTGGGAAAACTGCACTTTTAGAAGACTCTAGTGCCTCGATTTGTGTAAATACCTCTCCTATGAAGATAGACTAAGGGAATTAGGTCTCTTTAGCCTGGAAAAGAGGCGTCTGAGGGGGGACCTAATCAACACTTATAAATCCTTANTGGGATTTCATACCACGAGCATCACATTTAACATATATCAGGAAGTTTGATGAGGGGTTCTCACTCTCTCTGGTGATGGCTGCCATCCTAAGAACTCCCTGCCCCGCTGCCGGACCCCGAGCCCTTTCCTTCCTCCCAAAGCCGGGAAATCGAGGCGCGTTTATCCCCAAATCCCAGTTTATTGGCGGCTCTCT
>VXBO01002050.1:69567-87403 GCA_013400135.1 Rhinoptilus africanus
GCAGCTCGCCCCCGGGCCCCCTTCCCCTCGCCCGCCGGGCCTCCTTCCCTTCCCCTCGCCCGCTGGGCCTCCCTGCCCAGCGCCCCACAGGGCACAGCAGGGTTCACCGGGTCCCCTCCTTCAGGGAGCCCCTAACCCCTCGCTGTGCTGGGTCTCATCTTTGCTTGGCTAACTTCTCTGTCTCTTAAAACTGTTTCCTTCTCTTCATCGGCCCCAAAACCCCCATGTCTGTTCATAATTCCAGCAGCTGGAGGTGAGTCCCGCTTTGTGGGAGAGCTCAGCGCGGTGCAGTCCTCTCCCTGCTCCCCACAGGCGCATCCCCTGGTTCCAGTGTTACTCTTAGGAAGCTGAGGAACATAAGGGTGTCTTTCCAACCCCTTTAGTGCTCTTCTCATCTACTGCGGCTTCGCCACATACACTGCACGTGAGCCTCGTCCCACCCCAGAAATCACCAGTGTATCACTGTGGAGTTATTCAGCAAAAAATTATATTAATCTGCTCTGAAGGAAAACAAACCCAGGCACCTCGGATAATTCCTGGCTAGGAAGTTCGAAATACATTTAGTACATTGCATGCTGAAAATCCGTGGATTGGCCAGTTTCTCCTTACCTGTTATTCCCTGTTCCTGATTTCTTGTTGCTACACAAGCTCACAAGCAATAAATACTGCAAGGAAATAGTTTCTTAACTGCTGCTGACCTGTTGAGGAGAAAACAGGTGTTTTTTTCCTCAGGAGCTGGGTCTTCTGCCACTCGTAGAGGTCCCCCAGAGAGTCCAAAGTGGATTCTCTGCTAGGAATGTACAGTTTCCAGAGCGGGCTTGCCCCTAACGGTTAGGTAAAGTGAAGGTGGTGGATCTTGAATCTGAGTGTGCAGAGGTACCCGTAGACAAGCTTGAAAGTTACACGGGGCTCTTGGGTTGTCATTCATTAATTCATATTGGTTAGCACAAGCCATGCTGACGTTCTAAGGGCCAGAGCCCTGGATCCTCAGGTTGTGGAGAATGTGGTCACAGTCAGCATCGCTTCATTGCATTTACTAGCCTTTGTGATCTCTTTAGAATATTTTATTTATATTGGGAAACACGAGGATAATGACTTATGTGAGTAGCTGTTGATTCTGCTGCGTTCCTCTGATCTGTAACCGTTATGAATGTTCTAAAGTGACAGTTTTCTGGTATTTATTCTCTTCTGGAACTATAAATACAAATTCAAAACTATGCTGTATGTAGGCATCTCGTTGTCTTGTTTAAAGTGCTGGTTTTTTTTTTTTTTTTCACATCTTCCCTCTAAACAAGCAAATTATTGTGGAATACAGCACTGACAGATCCAAACTAAGCATAGTGTAAGGAAAATGCGTGTTTGAAAAACTGGCAACAAGAAGATAAAGCTCTGCAACAGCTGGCTGTTTCCTTCCTTCCAGAAGCGTTCTTCTCTTCCTGGAGAGACACTTGCCTCCCCTTTGGGGTAGTTGCGTGTTGCTTATATTAGTCTTGGACTCTTGTGTTAACAATTGTACTATTAAGGTGTTGCTTTGAGGGCATCAAAGCTGCTCGAGTACTTCTGGACTGTCCCACAATTTAACAAGCTTAAAAACAGTAACGCCTCATCTTTTACCTGTCAGTCACAGCTTAAGTGATGCTCACTTTCTTTTTATTGGGAAAGTAATATGTAGGCATCTAACAGAAAAATACTGGCAGTGCTCCTCTGTTTTTGCAGAGCGGAAAGGGTTAGTGCTTATTTTATTAATCTTTTACTCCTCTTGGGTGCGCAGCTACTTACTGTGACTCAAGGTACAGTACAAATCTTTGTTGCAGACCTGTCCACCGAATTATTCTTTAAAACAGAATTATGACATTGCCTTTGCTTTCCCAAAAGCGAATCAGTGTCAAAAGCAGTTATCTGCCTTGAAAATAAAAAAATACCTTTGCTAGTGGGTCGTGGCCTTCCTAGCTCATCTGTATTTTGTACCAGTCCCAGACTGAAACTAAATAGTGTCAAAATCACTCAATTTGTTCATATGGAAGATTTTTCTAGGTAAAAAAAAAAGAAGGGTTATCTGGGATCTTGGCCAACACCCGCCACACTTCTAGATTTCCTGAGACATTGCACAGACACAGAGGATATTTCATTCTGGTACCAATAAGATAAAAATGTGCAGCAAACGTAAGACTATTTCTGAGGAAGAAAAATGGTGTATCTGCAAGGAAAAAACAGCACCTAACAATGATGCTTGTTTTAATACTGTCTTATCCCCATATCTGTGGTTGTGAATACTGCCTTTCTGTTACGTATGGATGGAAATGTAAGAATGATTGAGAATTTTTTCCATGTCCGTAAAAATGAAGTTTGATTGGCTCGTCATCAAGGGTCCTGGTTATGAAGACAGTCACTTTGTCGTGGCAGTTGCCATGAACTATCTCTGCTCTAAGATGTAACAGCTATGAAGCATGGGTCTTTGCATGCAGGTGTTCAAAGACAATCATCCCCATGTCGTTTGTTTTCCAGAAATGTATTAAAAGCTGAGGGGAGGGGTTTAATAGAGAAGAGGATCGTAATTTTCTTTTACATACTGACCTACCTGTGGATGTGTTAGATTTTTCTTTTTTTTTTTTTTTTAAAGTACTGCCTATCTTTACCTTTCCTGCACCTTATGCATTCACTTCTGACATGCCTGTTCACTGTCTTGGCACAAACTGAAACACAGAAAACACGATCTGAACTTAAGAAAAACTTTTTTCACCTTGAGGATGGTTTAACATTGGAGCAGGTTGCTCAGAGGAGTTACGGAGTCTCCATCCTTGGAGATCCTCGGCACTAGACTAGAGGTGGCCCCGGGCAACCTGCTGCAGCTGACCCCAGACCTCCAGAAGTGGTTTCCAACCACTGTTTGGTGACCACCAGTTGCTCAGCTGGCTTGCACTGCCGCAGTAATTCATCACCCTCTCTGTGCAGTGCGCGTTCACTTGAACATGCTAAGTGTAGCCTAGTGCTGCACTGCATTAAGGATTACATACAAAACGATGACTAAACCACTTACGTGGAGGAAGCTTTACTGCCATTCAACTGTTCACTTACTCAGAAATATAAAGAGGTTGGTGCTGTGTCTCAAGGAATAATAAACAAATATTTCCATAGCTTCGTGAATTGCAAGTGTGTTATGTCATGTTTTAAATAATCTATTTCTGAACTGTAGAAAATATTAATTGGATAATATGGTAGAGAATTTGTTTAGAGCGTCTCGGCATCAATCACATATTAACAGGATAGGAAATGAGTGTTTATACTGTAAGAAGAATTAGAGTGCCAGCTTTCAAGTGGTCCAGAACATTAATCTTTCTAACTCAAGTAGTTGTGAGAAGCTGACTGTTCAAATCCTCTATAAAAGATTGTTGAAAAGATGTTTAACTGATCACTAAATTACTCAGTATGCTTTACTTCCCCCCCCCCCAACCCATTAGTTTTAGATCAGTGATCAAAAAGAGGGAAAAATAATATCCTTGTTTGTCCTTTGATCTCTGGAAAATTAATTCTGTTTATTGCAGTTGAGTTACGTCCAAGGGTCTTAGGCTAGTTATAATACTAAGGGAAATGAATGCAGTTTGAAAAACAGATGCCCTTCTGCCTTTAGATATTTTACATTCTTAGTGAGTCTACCTCCAGTGAGACATGCCAGAGCAAAAATAAATCTCTGACGTGCCTGTTTTATGTATTGAGACAAGCTGCAATTTGGCTGAGAACAAATACAGAGGGAATGAAACTTGACCACCTAAATTGTTTCTGCGCGTAAAGACATAAAATTTAAACTGAGTATGCATTTTGTGCATCAAAATGTGCACAGGCAAATGTTAACATTTCCTGTGCATTTAAGGTGAAAAAAATGGTTATTCTTGCTTAATAATAGATCGTCTGTAGTGCAAGTTGTTTAAGCCTGCTGCAGAGATGCTTGTAGTCAAAAAGAGGTGATTTGAAAATAGCAAATTTGTCAGGCTGTATGATTTTATCTTGCAGCGTTCTTTTACATGTAGGGTTATTTTTTTTTTTTGGTAATCAAACTAAAAGGAATCCCTTTAACTCTTGTTCGTTTTCAACGAACAAGTCTCTTATACTGCTCTTGCCAATTTGTGCTCAGACACAAATGTTCTATGACTTGATGCGAACCAATCCTTTGAGTGGATTGCCTATCTAATCTTTTTTTAGGTCAGGGGAAGAATGACTTTCTTTCACAACTATTATAATACAGTACATACTTCATTTTGAGCTATTGTTATTTCTTGTTTTTAAGAAGCAATATAATTACAGTTTATAATGGAGTATGCTTCTGTAGGTGTTTCTGGCTCCATTAAGACTAAGCAGTCTTTCTCTAATCAGCATTTTATTGTTATATGTTTTCTGCTAAAGTAATATCTTCTTTTCTCATGCCAGAAATCAGATTGCTCTAGAAATAATGGTAACAAATTAGTAAACGAAAAGTAACGCGTGTTTTGATATTGTCCAGTTTGATTTGCGAGTGAGCTTTCATCAGTTGTATTACGATTCGGATGTGAGTGCCATTCGGGAGCCAAACTGTTCAGCTCACAAGAGGCTGCAGAGGAATGACTTTGAGGAGGGACCCGATTTTTCTTCTCTTTCTCACTGATCATTGCTCTCTCTCTCAACCTGGTCTCTTCCTGTAGGTTTGGACCCTATGAGCCCCTTCCTTTTCAAAACAAGAATGAATGAAAGAGCTTGGTTGCTGTCCTTCTTTGCTCTAGTTGAACAGGCGTTGCATGTTGCTGCGTTGCTGGGCATTTTCAGCTGTCTCTCTTGAACGTGAGTGAGAAACTGCAGGTGCACATAGGAGCCACGGGGAGGACAGGGACAAAGTCCACACCAGGTTCTGAAATTATTATTTTTAAATTCTGGCCTTTAGTTATTATGAAGATGACATAGATGTAACGTGAACATGATGCTTTAATACCAACTGGAGAAAGTTACACGTAGTACTAAAACCTACGAAATGTGTAGGAAGGGTAGGAAGCATCAAAGGAAAAAATTACAACGGTGCTACAAAGAATGCAGGAAGAATTGATACCAGTCTCATTTAGGAGGGAAAAAGCCCAGCCAAAAAACTGGAATGTGCATACTGAGTTGGAAAGTAAAAATGCTGAGAGGTGGGAATTTTTAGCAATTTTACTTTCTAGCTGTTGCATAATGAAATTAAAAATTCTTGCTAGGGATGCAAGCATTACATTGGCTTCAAAGTCCAACTGCATGTGTATTTTTTTGGTTTTTTTACATCTGAATGCCACTT
Organism: Rhinoptilus africanus; assembly: GCA_013400135.1. NCBI lineage: Eukaryota > Metazoa > Chordata > Aves > Charadriiformes > Glareolidae > Rhinoptilus > Rhinoptilus africanus. Next base: position 74,858 of record VXBO01002050.1, read on the forward strand.
GGAGAAACTCTGGATGTGTTGGAGTGTGTTCACTGAAAGCCTTGGAAAAGACATGAGGAAGACTGTGAGGATATGATTAAAAGAACAGGATAAACAGTTTTCAGATTTTGAAGCAGGGAGTCTGCAGTGTTTCCTAGAGGCGAGGAAGAGCCTGAGAGGTGCTGTTGCAAATGTCATTATCAGTTTTTAGCTGACTTTAAAGACTGTGAGCCCTAAAGCAGCATCTCGCCCCTTGCTATTGGCAGCGCTTGGCTGGCTGATGGCACCAGGGCTAACTGTTTGCATTTCTGCCCTGCAGAGCTTTCCTGCTCCTGGGGATCTCGGCTCTTCTTGTGCCTTTGCAAGGCTCTGGCACAGAGAGTCTCTGTTGTCATCACTTTTTGTCTCCTTGTACTGCTGCGCTCAGGGCTGTGGGTGAGATAGGGAAAGAGAGAGCAAAAGAGAGCCTTCACGAAAGGCCAGAGGGGCCAGGGCTGGGTGAGCAGGAACTGTGTGTGTGTGTGGAGTAGCTTTTGGAGACGGTATGGGATATTGAGGTCCTGTCTGTCAGGACAGATGTGTAGGATCTCTGTCATGGATCAGAGCAGGGGTGCTGTGGATGAGAAAGCAGGGAGCTCCTTTGGGGCACTTTGCAGAAGTGGTGTTCAGACTGCCAAACATCCTTAGGGGAAGAGCAATTCAGACTACCACAGAGAAGAGGCGATTTCAATTTAAGAGAGCTTTCAGAGGACTGATTTAAAGTATACAAATGTAGATAATATAGCTAAGAAATATCCTAGTCCAGTAAGGCACTTAAGGCATTCATGAGTATCGTATCTCCACTGTCCTACTCTTCACTGCTCCTATGCTTGAAGTTTCACTTGGCAGGGAACTTAAGTAGCACAAAGGGAAGAGATTGATTTAGAGATCTATAAAAAGCTATAATTAAGAATTACAGAGCTTCTTCAAGATGAAACATTTATGCTGAATATCAGGAATAAGTAAAATAGCTCCAGCTTGTCAGGACTTTATAAATAAATCTTTTGAGATCATTTGGCTGGCGCACTGTCTGATTTTTTTCTGAGGAAATCCAGATGTTGACTTAGGAACAACTTTTATTTATGGATTTGATTTTATGGAGATTTTTTGGCTTTGTCTTCTGATGGAGGCATGATTCTGCAAGCACAGGGATGCTGAGCAATCTCCCTTCTGTGGCCTCCCCTAGCCGTGAGAGCACTGAGCACCCAGGAGGATTAAACCGCAGATGTGTACGCTCTGGAAGTTCGACTCAAAGACAGTGACAGGATTGGACTAATGCTTAAATACATCAATTAATAGCTTGCTTGGAGGATGAAGAAGCGGATTGTGTCACACTAAATGGCTGCTGCAGTAATGTCACACGCAGACTCCCTTAGTGGTGCAGCCACAGGAAATGCAAGTTTGGGAATTGCTGCTGAGATTGAGTCTTTACGTTGACAGTCTGCTCAATCAACAATTACTGAACGGTCATGATTTATCTGAATGCTAATATCTCCACGAAGGAGTCCTGGGATGGATTTAAGCAAATGATGTAAATATTTGTTACATGATTTAATGCATAGTGTTTAACTTGTGTGAAAGTCAGTTTTCATTTGGCAAGGCACTAAGAAATACTTCTTGGTCCTTTGTCAGCAGAGCCAGGGAGTTGCTGATGCTTTCATTTTTTCTTGGCCCTTGTTAGTTTACAGGATCAGGCCAATTACATGAAATTGATCTGTTCTCAGTGTGGGTGGGTTGAACTGGTGGGACTTAAGGCAGCTAATTCACAACTTTCTACTGCTTCCTTTATTGATCACCGTTAATTTACAAGATGTATATTTTTTAACTGCTTTGGTTCCAAAGTGGCTGCAGCTTCACTGCATTAATCAAAATACACCCCTCCGCTTATTTCCTGTAATAAGGATTTAGAAACACGTCAATTCCTGGTATGTTCTTTTTAAACAATGTTTTGCTACTTGCAGATATGACTGATGTGTATCATGAAAAGAGAATGAGGTGATTATATGCTTCTTTTTGTTGCATCTTGACATCAAGTGGAGAATAATCCTCTTTCCTTCTGGAGTCTGTGGGATAGCATCCTGTGTTCTCTGGGATAGCATTCTTTGGGTTACTACATCTAGAGCATAGTGAGCAGCAGTTCCATCTGTGGCACTCGTCTTGGGAAACCAAAAAGGGTAACTGTTTTTCTGCTGGTTGTTATGATGCTTGCTGCATAATGTTTGGAGACTTGTAAGTCATATTGTTGGATGTGGATGTTGCCCAGATGTAAGGCAAAATTTCTTTTTAGTGTTTACTCTTGTGAGAAAACAGTTTTGAGGTATCTCATTATAATTTAATCAAATTTGTACCTGGGGAGAGGCTGAAGGAAACTATGTGGAAATAATGTGTAAGTTAATCTCTCCAGCTGTAATATTGCAATACAGTGATTCAAATTAATGCCAACTTTTTTTTTGTTTTAATAGAGGATATCTTGCCTCTTGGCTGTTTTAACAGGCCTTTAATGCCATGTGAACCAAACCGGTAAATACAGATGTTTTAGCATTCCTCCTTTTTATGCAAGCTTAATATCGAAGTGTTTAAGCAGAATATAACAAAATGGAAACTGATCCATGCAAATGTGGTGACTTCAGAGAAGTAGTCGTCTTGTCGTCTTTATTTCTGTACGATCCATAAACTTCTTAATGTTTCAGGAGATTGCTCTGAGAAGATCAAATGTTCCCGGGCTGGGTCCTAGCCTCACCCACAGAACAGTGAAGCGCATGGAAGAGATTGGTATTTGACCGAGTACTTCATTTACAGAAGCGGAAAGAGGAAATCAAAGGATAAAATCCTGGCGTACTGAGAATTCAGTAAATTTTAGTTTTTAGGAGATTTGGAGCAAAGTTTCTCTTGATTTACTTCTCACTGTATAGTTTCAGTACTTGAGAATTAATCAACAGGATAGTAACATTCAGTGTTAATTCTCTAGTCTTGATTCTTATTAGGCCTAGGCTTATTTTATAACAGAAAATTAATTCTATCAGCATTGCCTTCAAAATGTTCTTACCCCGCCAAAATTCTATGGTATTGCTAAGAGCTGGGAACACCCTAATTTCAAGTTGAGCGTTTTCCAACAAAAACTTTTAACCTGTTGATGACTTCATTTCCCGTGCAGGAGGGAACAGCTTGATGCCTGGATCCAGAGGTCTCTGGTGTTTGTCTGTGCCTGATATTCAAGAATGCTGCAGCCTGACGGCGAGTGTGCTAAATGGGTGGCAGACCAGCCGGGCAAACCACACCGCACACCCTACTGCTTGAAACCGGCTGTTCATACGAGACCGCTGAAACTGCTAAATTGTTCTTTAGCATACCCCACAATTTAACATGCAAAGTATTTTGTGTCTCCTCATTTTCACAGTCAGAGTCTTTTTTTTTTTTTTTAAGTAACAGGATTAAAGGCGTAACTGTAAACCATTTATTTCATTACAACTCTTTCATCGTCGTGAAGCTGCTTTGGGAAGGTGGATGAAAATGTCTGTTTCCCCCCATCCATCCAGGCAGCACTGGCAGAGGATGAATAGTTTCCCAGTAATTCCTAGTGTAGGAGTTGAAACTGATTTTTGTATGCTTATAAAAAGACTCTGAACAGCCTGGACAAGGAATTGGTGGGGCTGAGGCACTGCAGAGTGTCTTGGGAATGCGGTGTTTCCTCTTGCAGGGACTTCACTGGGGGAATGTGATTGCAGCCTCTCATTGTTTGAACTAAAATTCACCTCTGTGCAAGTATAGTATGTCCTGTTTTGAGAGCATTGGTTGGAGCTGAGATGTGTGGAGGCCTCAGGTGAGCTGCCAATCCCCTGCTTATAGTGGGGTCCAGCGCTCTCAAGTGTCTCGTCTTACAGCATGTGTGCATTCTTCTCTCTTGCTGTCCCAAAAATATTTGGGTGGATAAAGTCTTACTGTTGAAATGACAGTCTGAAACATCTGGAAACATTGAAATCGAAATGCTGATTGAATATCTGTCTCTGGTCTTAATGTTGCTCAAGTAGAACATTTCACCACAAAGTCTGAAAAATGCTCCTAATGCAATACATTTTTAGCAGCAAAGAATTTGACGTGACTGTCATGTCTCATTCTGTTTTTTTTGAAGTTTTTTTGCGAGATGATGCATCTTCTAAGTCATTCTCTGACATGACAGGTGAGGAGTCTAGGAATCTGTTTTAATGGATAGTTACAAACCCGAGTAATTAAAACTCCGCTGGGAACATGCAACACACTAGTTCACAGAATTTTCTTCTAAAAGTTTAATTTGACACCTAAGAACACTTTGAAATCTGCATTTTCTATGCTAAACTGTTCATAAGTAAAACATTTTGACTAACAAACGCGTTGAGCTTAGTGAAATTTTCATGCGTTTTTAGTCATCCACAAAACCAAAGAAGATTTTATGAAGGTTGTCTACTTGCTGTTTGACTTCTCCGGTTGTGGTAATCCTGCGTCTGCCGAATTCTCAGCTCCTAAGATAACAAGGCATATGCAGTGCTGCTTTCTATGTCCATCTCCCTTTAAATTCTCACTTCCCAGTAACTTTTTAACTTAAAGCTGATTTCAGACGAACGTGACTGGGAGGACTGAGCCCGCAGCGGTTTGTTTCCTATAACTGGCATTAAAATGAGCAGTGTGGGAGGGGAGAAGTAGGGAAAGACAACAGCGTGAGGTTTGATTGTCCTAAACAAATAGCAGGCAATCCACATGAAAGACTAAATATTTGAATCCTTTAAGCATGGGAAAAGTTTCAGTAGGGTGGGAAAACAGCTTTTACTGAAGACTGCAAGCCTGAGAGACAGGCCCATTGAAAACCACACAATGGTAATGCCTCTGATTATGGAGGCAGAAGGAAGAACCAAAATAGTTCCTTATTCCTAAGATATGTAGAGAAGCTATTCCTGTAGGGCATACTTCCAGGCAGTTATTTCATCCTGTGAGCAGCTAATGGTAAAAATGTCTGTTGCGTAGGATCTAACACATAAATGTGGTTCTGTGTTGAAAAGCTTCTGAAACTGAAACTTGACATCACATTTGTTAATTTTCTCTTTATATACCTAGCGCCACAGTAGCTGTGGTTAGCAGGGAAACGAACATCTACAGACCAGAAGATTATAGTTGCCGAAGGATAAACTGGATTTGACTTCATTAGTGCACAGATGATAAGTTTGTGAGGAGTTATTATAGCATTAATCAACTTGATGGATTGGAAATATGACAGAACTGAAGCAGCGTGTAATATTAGTGCCTATTATTCTACAAATTATGTCTTCACCTAGGCAAGAGTCATTGCTGTACATTAAAGATGTTACACACTTTCTCCTCTCGTGGAGGCATGTGACATCCCCTCAGCGATTCCTCCTCCTCCTCTCTTCCCCCAGTGGGGCTCTGGTCTCCCTTTGTCGCATGTTTTCACCTTCCAACTGATTGAAGGCGGCTTGGGAGCTGGGGTTTGAATTCAGCTTGCACCGTACGAACCCAGACCTCTCATGTAGAAGTGCATGTTTAAACTTCTTGCTCCATCGGAAAAAAAAATTCATATTTTAAACATCTTGGGAGAAAAAGAGTGAGTAGAAATTGAAAGGCAGTGGACAGATAGGTTTAATTCTTTGATTCTAGAGAATTGTGCAGGCTTTTTGTATATGCCTCCACTGTCATTGGAACACAATCTGCTGCGTGCAGTTCTGAATGCATGCTGCAGAGTATTTTTTCTAGGATATGAGTAATAGTATGTGAATCTTAGTGTGAAGTTAATTGTTATAAAAGCCAGCCTGTACAGTGCCAGCAAACCCAATTACCTTTTATCTGGTCTGCGTGCAAAGAACTGAAGGCCTCAGTTGTCCACCTCATCCAAACATGGCCAAAATTGTGACCTCCCTCTGGAGACCGTCAGGTGCCAAGTGCAGGGGGTATTATTCATTAATTTTCTTAGAATTGATGAAATTTGGAGTTTTAAGGTGTGGTAATAATGAAGGCTGAGATTTTCATGTGACTGTTCATCCTTGCTTCATTTACTTGTCAGAAGACGCATTAGTACGTATTAGTACGCAACTAAACTGTGAATAAATGATTGCAAAGATTTTAAACTGCTCTTGTCCTTTTCTCCCCTCCAGCTGGGTGTGTGTTCCTGCTTAGATACTAAGACCGTGGTATAAAGACTTCATATTGTGACAAAGTGAGGATCAGCAGATATGGTTCATGAAAATCTATGTGAGATCAGTAGAATATGGAAAGAAAACTTAAGGGAAACAAGTTACAAAAAACATTCAGTTTGTGTTTTGGGTTATAGCAGTGGTGTAGTTTTGGATTCTGTGTGCCAAGAAGCTGTTTTTATCTGTCTGTCTGTCTGTATCTCCATGGCTGCATATAGCTTAGTGCCAAGATCAGACTGAAATTAGTAGTTTGAATTTCTTGAAATATACGTAGCTCTTTTGTTGGAAAATGAGAAGTTAACTTGATTTTTGTGGGCCTGAAATATTTCAGCCAGGTGCTTGTGTAAAAGTAAGCCACGTCCAGTTTGGTCCAGAATCCAAGAATTACATACAAATGTGACATTTCAATCTGAAGGTGGCCTGGCAAAAGTTTTCAGTAGAAATGGGCCCTTGCAGTCTGAAGTCCTCGGTACCATTTTGGGCAGGTAAAAAAGATGTTTTTACTGTTTGTCTGGACTATTTACGAGATCAATGCACCTTCATGACTTAGTTACTTCTGTAAGTCTCTGAGTCCAGCACTGATAAGTTTATTGAGGTATAGCAATAACATTCTTAATTCCCTCATTCCATTTGCTCTTGCAAGACTTCAGTGGACCTGAAGAAATGTACGTTAGATAAATTATTTTAAACAGTTAAGGCTGTTTAAGTACCGCAGCCACTATCTTAGTCTCTTTTTATTTAAAGAAGTAAATGTACTTTCACCTCAAGAATTTTTACTCCAGGGCAAAACTTTAATGGAGGGGTGTAAAACCAATAACTGCTACAATAAAACATAAAACATTTTTTCATGACACTTAAATGTGATTAGTTGCTTTCTCATGCCCATACTAGTATAGCTTTGGTAGGCTCTTAATGTTAGAGATAGTGACTTTTGCAAAACTCTGCACAGTGTTGTAAGCTTTGCAGTTCTGTTTTACTTCCATAAAAATGAATACTTCATGAGTATAAAAAAAAAAAAGATAGTTAGAAAATTGTGCATTTTTTTTCTTTGAGTTCTGAGGGCAATGACACAAAGAATGACCTTGCTGAAGCCAGAGGCATATTTTTGTTTAAGTCACATGTAGTTATTTATATACATCATTGCTTCAAAAAAATATTATGTGATTACAGCAGTAATTTTTGTTTACAAATAGCTAGTTTGGGTATAACGCAAGGATTTAATTGGTATTTAGAAGTAGATTTTTAATCAGACATTAACAAGGAGTGTAATGGAGACAAAACAATGTGGTGACCTGTTATCTTAATGCTGCCATTAACAGTAAATCAGTACTGATTATTATTTTTGCCTTCCCATAAATCCAAGTGGTGTATGATTGATTAAGTGCAACGGTTCTCAACTGGAAGATGCGATTTTCTTTTATTTCCTTTCCCTTTTTTTTTTTTTTTAACAACTGTTCAACTGTTTTGATAAGTGATGATGCAGTTTTTTCAGTGCATATTGACGTTCCCATTTTAGGGTTGACCAGAACATCATGTAAAGCAGGAGGTAGTCCCTGTCATCCTGGTGGGTAGGTTTCTGACATGCCCAAGCACCTGGCTGTGTGGGTATTCTATAGGACCAGTCAGCACCGCTGGCCACAACTTTAGAAGGCAGAAAGGTTTTCCGTTTCCCCAAAGCATTCTTCACGCTTAAGTTTGGAGGTTTGTGTCTGTCTCCTCTGGGTCTTGTTCTGTTCTTTCCAGAGTTCTTTGTTTAGTACCTTAATAAATAGTCGCTCTTGAGAGTGTCCAGAGTTGTGATGGGAATGTGCACAAGGATGTCTTTATGGTGGAGGGAAAATAGCTGCTTTTGCTGCTTGAGAATTGCAAGGCCATTCCGTAACGTAACTTGAATTTTAGCTTTTCTCGACACATTAAATTTCGGGACTTGGTTTTCTTCTCTGTGTTGTCCCTCTGTGAGCAGGAGAGAGGTCCGTGAGAAGAGAGTGACAGTGGGACTTTTTTAGGGCAGGTTAAATCTTGCTTCAGCGTCTTTGCAGTTTGAGTTCCTGCTCTGGGTAACACGTTCAGTTAGCATCTGCAAATACATTGTTGTTTGCCCTGCTTAATTAATTCATCTTCTTTCCACAGCCGCAGAGCCTTGGCCTGAAAATGCTGCGCTGTATCAGCAACTGAAGGGTGGGTACGCTGTTTTGTGCACTTAATAATTATTTTTAGAAAACACATTAAATATGCACTAAGATAATTAACTGCAAGGAAGCGCAGAAACTGTGAAGAGTCCTTTGTGTTGTTTGTCTGGTCAGAGGTTTTAGCTACTCTTGCATCTGCCAGTATAAACCAGCTATTCATGGCCTATAAGGTCCTTGGTTTATTATTGACTCATTATATTGGCTGCTGTAGGCAGTGTAAAATGATGTGGTTGCAGGCACAGTTGGCAGATTTACTGCACCAATAGCTGAGGCAGCAGATTTTTGAAGTCTTGTGGTAAAGTGGGCTCTCAGTAAAAAGGAACTGTTAAAATGTATAGGCTAGGATGGTTCAGGCTCCCTTTAGCAGCTCTTCATATATCATCAGATCACATTATGGCCCCCATTTGGGGCTCAGCAGCCTGCTACAGTTGTCAGAAGACTGCAAAGTAATGAAGACTAATAGGTAGCAGCCCTAGTCTTCTAAGCATGGAATTTTTATTGCAGTGAACTTGTCATCTTTCTTTTGTGTGACAGACCTAGACATAGTGTGCAATATTAACTGCAAGCCGCTTTTATAGGTTTCTGAATGCTTTTACTTTTTAGCCAGAGGAGTTATGAAGATGCGGCTTTATTTAACTTTGATTAGAAGAAGAGTAATTGGCATAAAACTCAAGCGTTTGGTTTTTGTGAGCGTTTTTTATTGTACATTGTAGGTAATGTATGATAAATGCAATTGCATTTGCAGGAGAAATATTCCTGGTATTCTTTTTTTTTTCTCTTTCTTTTCTTAATATTCATAGCATAGGTTTTCTAGTACAGCTGCATAGTAATTATATATGTGCTTCTTGTTTTATGTGTGAGAAATGCAACCCAGAATGACTTACAGTTACAGGTCAGTAGCTAAATGGGCACTGGTTTTTTTTAATTGTGTTTTTTTTCTGTTTTCTTTCAACAGAGGAACAAATTTTGCTGTCTGATAATGCATCGTCCCTTGCTGTTCAGGTAAAGCATCATATTTTCTAAACTGAAGGTATTAATTTCATTTTATTTTTTGAATTATTGGTATCTAGCTGAAGTAACTGTATTTAGCTAAATGAATCATTTAAGAATTATTTCTGTCAAAATCACTGACTTATTTCCTGCATCTGATGTGCTGTACATTGAAGTGCCAGAGCCTAAAGGGCATGAGGGTTTTGAGGGTTCTCTATAGACTGCCGCTGCTTGTACATGTTATTTATATTGGTCTGTGTTTGTACAATATCTGCTTGTCTACCTACTCTGGGAACTGTGCATGGTTCCCATCTTTTGTCACTTGGTATGCTAGTGCCTCTTGTAACATCTTGCATGGTGCTTGCTGGTTATTTAATTCTCAAAGCTAATACTGCCCCAAACTCGAGGTATATTTGCTTCATGCTTTGGGCGTCAAGTTCTTGCATGTCTCTGATAGGGTTTTGCAATTTCGTCATGTATACAGAGCTGAGATCCAATGTGGTTTTTAGAAATAGTCCATATAATTGACAAACTTGCATCTCTAATTGACTTAAAAGCACCTCTGTGGTGTGACGTCTGTGTAAACTCCATTAACCTGTTAGGTTCAGTAACCCCAAATCTCGAGGGAATGTTTTCCCCATTAGTAGAGAGGGCCTGGCTGTCAGAAGTAGTGGTGAGATGGATGTCTATAAGGCTCCTGTTCTTCAAATAACTTTGCTGCAGCTTTGTGTAGTAGGGAGTTGCACTGTTCCCCTTTTTTTTGGCTTTTTGGCTCAGAGCAGCTAGAGCACACCGTCTTCGAGGGTTGTCCAAAAAGGTGATGTCTCATTTAGCCAAAGTGGGGCACTTGGAGACGGTAACTGACAGTTACCAGTAAAAAGGCTGGGATCATTTGATCACGGTACTACTTCCAGGATCTCTAACTTTTTTCCTTCTAGTCTGGCAATCTAGGAAATCCCTCTAAGAGTAAATTCTATGACAGCATGAAGGTACCTTTATCCGTTGCTGGAAAGAGGAGTCATCTTTGATATACCAAATAAATGGGACAGTGTTTATTTGTTTGGACATACTATTTTACATCATGCCTCACAGTAATGTAAATAAGTGTTTTTTGTTGCTCGCTTGATCTCAGTGTTCCTTTTTACTCCAGCAACTGTATTTCTTGTGGTTCTCATGAATTTTTTTACCGTCTAACACTATGTATAGGTGTGGTTTGTATTTAAAACGCAAAGAAAAGAAGCAGCAACATAACCCTAAAATTTCCTTTTCTAATGCATCATTTTGCTTTACTGTTTCCAGTCCATTGTTATCCTACACATGTCACTTAGATGATAAATTAACTATAATATATTAAAAACGCTTGTTTTTCTTCAATATTCTCTAGCTGGACAGCTGATAGTAGCCATGACTATAAATATGGCTCTGGTAGATATCTGATCTTAAACTTTATAGAACAATTTTGTATTGGGGAATCATATCTGTTTTGAAGAATCTGTGTAACATGGTTGTGACTGCAAAAGAATAGCTATTCGTGGTGTCTTTGATGCATTTTGAAACAGTACTGGGAGCTGTAGTTGCATGTTACTAGCTTACTGATCAGAAAGCTTTAAATACACTGCTGTGTTTTCCATAAGTAAATTGCTGGGTTCTTCTGTTTTAGAATTTACTTTTTATTCTGATGAGAGCCTGTTTATCTTTTTACTGGATATCTTTTTGCTCTTGGTCTTTTTTTTTTTTTTTTGAGGTGGTGAGGGTTTTTCTTTTCCTGAGGAAGAAACTAGAATGGGGGATAGGAGGAGAAATAGGAGCTGATACCTGGGAGTTTTTTCCACACTATTGCTGTTCCTTTTTCCCCTGTTACTGATCTGGGGCATGTGAATATCACCAGAGCTTGTTCTTGGCTTGTTGAACTTCCATGTGGTGAAAATGCATCAAAATTCTGAGTCCCTCTGATCAAAAGAGCATGTGGAGTCATCTGCCATCAAATCCTTAAGGAACATGGTTCACAACAAGACACTAAACGTGCTGCAACCGGTCTTTCAGATCTTTCTCAAAATCTCCTTCCAGCACCTCTTCATAATGCTGCTCTGGGATAACTCTCAGAGGACATCTATGCAGATAGCTACATATGAAATAAGGAATAAAATCCAATGCCGTAGTAAGTAATTAGTGAGAGTAAAAATTGACTGTTCGACCCTACAATACATTTCATGTATTTGCAGAGCAAGTTACTCTCAGTGTAGGTGTAACAGACTGTTGCAGGCATTTTGTTTGAATCAATGAGTAGCAAGGGCTGCAGATTGAATGTAGGAGGTTGGCTGAGTCTTGGCATTTTAATAATGATTGGACTTAGGACTTCTCATTGTGCAATGAAATCTGGATGTGGGATAAGAGAAGGGAGGACAGAGTCGTCTGGGAATTGCTGAATAACTGTGGTGGTGCCTTCGGTAGTTAAACCCCAACCAAACAAAAATCCCTCTCATCTTGTGGAACCTCTCTACTGATTCTGTTAGGGTTGTTTTGGTGGTGTTGTTTGTCTTTTAATTCATCTTCTGCCCATTGTTATTCTTGGAAACAGACTGAATTAACAATTCCTTTGTCTTTTGCTGGGTTCAGATTCTTTATATTTGCTGAAAATGCAACTCTAACTTTTAAAGATGTAGTGCATTATCACTGGTGCATCTTGGTGTTTGCACTCCTTGTTTGTTAACTTGAAGTGTATTATACAGTCCTGTTGAAAGTGAAGCCCAACCCTTAGGGTTGGTCTTAAGCTGCAAATCTTTGATACTGAACGAAATTTTATTTTTACTCTAAAGGAATTAAAATCAAAGGAAAATACTAATCAGTAATGATTATCCAGCTACAGGAAAGAGAGCATTGTACGTAGAATGAAGGCTCTGTTCTTGTGAGATGTTCAGCTCTGTTCCCATTAAGTTAATGAAAACACATACACCTGGTTGGTAACATCACTCATGGTTAAACCCATTCTTCGCTTATTTATTGTACAGCTTCCATTATACAACATTCCTGCTTATCAGTCTTACCATAGTAAAAAAAAGCCACCGAAACCCAGAAGCGAATACACAACTATATTTTGATAACAGAACAACTCCACAGCTTCAAGTAGGGAAAAATATTGATGCCCAGAGCAGGTAAAGCTTTTTTTTTTTTTT
>VXBO01002050.1:87429-178764 GCA_013400135.1 Rhinoptilus africanus
GTGCATGGGTGGAATTTGTGTGTCTGAGTAGGAGGGAGGGGGTTAATACAGCTGCGCTGAGCCCGGCCTCATCGCAGAGCATCTCTCCGCACTGTTCCAACTTGTCGGGAGGAGGAATGTGGATGTTGAGACGGCCTCTGTTATTACAGGTTCTTCTGAAACCTTTATGCAGGTAGTCTCAGAGTCTTGATTAAAAGGCTGCCTAAAATGTTCAGGATTGTGGCAATTCACATAGCTATCCTGAGGTTATAGAGCCTGCAGCTCATTATGTTAAGATATGTATTAATTGCTTGTGAAATTGATGTCCTTGTAAATGGTCTTAATATATTCCAGGAAAGTGCATTTAGAATTGTCTGTTCTTAGTCCTGAATGACAGAAGGATGTTTGGGCAATTTAAAATTGTGTTACACAGACCAACTGCTTATTTACTTCAACAAGTAATCAAATAAATGTGTAAATCATGCATGATTAATTGCCCTTGACAGATTTGCAATTTTTTTTTCTTTTTTTTTTTTTTGGGTGTGTGTATGAATTGTGGTTTGGTTTTTCTCTAGACAAAACATTAGCAGAAATTTGAACTTGTTGCTGAGGCTTGAACAAAGGCTTAGTACTGAAATGAAAATCTGACAATCTCTTTTTTTAAAAGAGAATAAAAGCTGGAATTCTTCACCATGAGAAATGCAGTATCAACATAATCAATCTAGCAGCATCGGTTGTAGCTGAAAACATGCTTAAATCCCAAGCCATGCAGGTACTGTTTGTGAGTGAAACATCTTTCATATAGTTATAAGATGAAATTACCCCTGAATGAATAGCATCTTCATTTATCTTCAAAACCTCTGTGCTACCAGTGAATCTACTCTTTCCGCATTCTACAACAAGAATTACATTATACCATTAGAGCAGTATTGTGCTGCAGTGTAAAATAGATTGTTTTGGAGAATGAACGTGGCTTTGCTATAAATTACGTTCACAGGTACAAAGGAATGTGTTATTTTGTTTAAAATAGTCACAAATATAATTAAGCTCTTAATTTATGTTAAACTACAAATGTGGCCATTACCATAACTGGATTAGGAATTTAATCTGTCACTCAAAGAATGATACTGAACAGTTTTCATTTATAACCTTAGACACACTATTTCGGTTACAGGGTCTGCAGCTGTTTGATATGAAAACTGAATTATTCTGGAGATTTGTTCATGGTTTTTAATTTTACAATGTGTTCCTGCAATAAAGTAAAGAATAACTCTTTAGTTGTCATCACATATTGTCCTTTGTATGCTCAAGAAATAATGTAAAAATGAAAACAGAAAACGCCTTTCACTCTTTTCTTCACAACAGTATTGTGTGGGTCCTTTTAGAAGTGCTGCTGAATAAGATGTGGCTTGGAATGGCTCGTTCTTTATTAAAAACTAATCGCGAATATGTCTTCTTCAAATGAAGCCTGGAGTGTGCCATCTGAAAATAGCGTTCCTCATGTGGGGACGTAAGTTGTGAACTATTTGAGTCTTGGCATAAGTAATTTCATTCTTGCCTCTGATCTCAGAAACTGCAATCTGGATATGATTTACATCAAGTTGTAACTCATTTTTAATGAGTGTATGTGTTTGCTCATATGTATTACTCTGAGAGGGGACTGGAGAGGGAGAGCGTTGTGATGGAGCTCTGTCGGGGTGATTTGCTGCCCAATGTGTGTTGTGTTTCCAACTGACGGTGTCCAAACAGCCCTTCCTTAGCCGGGGGGGGCAAAGAGGAAGGGAGAGCAAGACTAAAAATGGCACCTGAAACAATTAACTGTAGGAATAAATACAAAAGTTCCCCCTCCCTTCTCTTATTCCTTCCCATTGTATTTTGCGCACAGTCATTTTCCATCCTTGTCATCGCAGGAAGACACAACGGCATCACTTTCTTGCATTGTTTGGAGGGCGGCAGCAGCAGCGGAGATCAGGATGTCAGTTGTGTGAGAAGAGGAGGCAGGGGAGGGTGGGCTGAGTTGCCCCGTGGCTGGCTGTGGTTTCCGGGCTCTGGGCTTTTGAACTGTGCTAAAACAGCACAAAGGTGATTGCTGTGATTGGTTTTTTTTTTTTTTTTAATTGAAATCCAACACACTACCCGCATTTTGAATTTGAAATTGGGCAGGCTATAAGAAAACTAAACAAGCCTTAAATTGATTGTGTCCTTTAAGCCGTTGTTATAAATGTACTCCGTAATTCTGGCAGGAGGTGTCACCTGCCGTGATTGAAACGAGTGATAGGCATAAGATTGTTGATTAATTTTCTAACAAGTGTCACCTGAAAGCGGCCTATCAGCCCTTTTCACAGAACTGCTGATACTTGGTTCTCTTGCAGCAAAAAAAATGAACTGGTTTAGTCTGTGCTGACTTTGAAAACATTTGGCTTGTGCTACTCTCTGGGAGGAGCAGGCAGTGCAAGGCAAGCTGTGTGGGTCAGCGGGCAGTAGGGCAGGAAAGGCACCAAGAGGCTTCTCCATGCTTTTTCTTCAATTCATTGTCCTCACTCCCATGCTCTTACTTCCCTAGTCTATAACAGTAGGTTGGGAGGGCAGGGAAGGACAGACGTAATTCCTCTGGTGGCACCTTTTTTCCTCCCTGTACTGTGTTTCTCCTCATGGGCTTGCAGCAGCTCTCCTCTCTCTCTTCTCCACCTCTCTGCTGACAGCAAAGCCTCCCGTTAAAAACAAGGTGCACAGAGGCAGTAGCGACTTTGTAAACTTGGTGCTTTCAGTCCAGCAGAAGAGAGGTAGCATTGCTAAAAATGTATTGTTCACATTTCTCCCTTCCCAGGTGCTGGCAGAGTAGGTGATGGTACAGGTAGAGAGGCTGGAAGAGAGGGAGAGGGGAAGAGCATTAGCCTGCAGGGAAGAGAGGCAGAGAGCATGCGTGGGAGAGAAGCTGACAGACCCTATTAAGCCAAATCATTATTTTTTAATGCCTTTATCTGTTTCTCACATTAACCTCAGCAAAAGAAAGGACACACTTTGTTCCAGAAAAAAACTTAGAGAAAAGTTTCTGTGGCAGACGTTGTATCATTGACCAATGCTGATACCACGCAAGAAATCAGGCCCCTATTTTTGAAATTACAGAAATGCAAATAATCAGTGGAACATATGGATAAAAGAGGCAGTCCTGCTGATGCCAGGGGAATAAACTCAATTCTTCCCAATCTGAGATTTCATTACCTTGCTTTTATGCTGCATTAACTGGGATGAGCCATGAAATTACTCCTTCCTTTTGAAAGTCTGAGCGTTTTGGTTTGATGTCCTTCAGTTGTAGTGAATTCTGTGTATTTATGCTTGAATGAAATTTCCTTTATTTGTGTAAAGTCTATTGGGCAGTCATCTCTTGATCTTCTGTAACATGGGAAGGGGAACTGAGAATGTTAATCCCTCCCCTTTATGAATTGATCCTAATAGTTAACTGGTTGAATAGGTGTTAAGCATAAAAAAATATCCTTTCCATCAGGAATTCAGTTCTTCTTTCTTTGCTTAGAGTTTGTTTCAAAGAGTTGTTTTCAAGGTGTCAATAAACGTTTTCAGTGAACATCTTTACAACTACTTTGAACCAGAAAACTTCAGATGAAGTAACGTGTACCAGTTTTACTACAGAAATGAGAGCTTTTTCGCCCCATATTCTGAAGAACTGTAACTGCAGTGGTATTGCGTGAGAGTCCTAGGGGCTGGAGGATCTGTTCATTCTGTGCTAGTACATTTTTTTCCCAGAGAGGAGAGAGCAGGAAATTTAATGCTGTACTTCGGAATTACAAGCGTCCTTGCAAGGTATGACAGTTAGACTGTACTGAGTGAAGTGTCTTGCTTATAGTTTTGCTGTTTACTGTCTTGCTTACCATTTTTAGGTAAACTTTCCCAAGGGCTTGATTAACTAGCTTATGTGTCACTTGGAATTCATTTCGCCCCTTTCAGTCCCGTTTTAAGCTGATCCAACAAATTTATGATGTTAACAATAAGCTCTGATGTACTAGAATAAGCCTGGGCCCTTGATCTTTCTGATTGCTCAGCTTTTGATGCTGTGTCTTTGAAGGGATGTTGGTATTTTTGTAAATCTCAGCAGAACTGCACTGGGGTGGTTTCAGCCTTCGATCTCGCCCTTCACTCCATAAGCACTCAGAGGAGCTGAGCTCACTCCCATTTACTGATGCTTTCTCTCAAAAGAAAAGCAAGGGTTTACTTGCCTACTTAAATTATATATGTGAGGTACCCAAAGGGAAACGAGATGATCTGAGGTGCAGTAATCAGTGTTCCACTGCATCTTTTATCAGGGTTGGAAGCTATGGTGGTCTGATACCATCTGCATACCAAATGTGCTGGTTCTCAACATTCTCCATGAGTGGTCAAAAAGGGAACAAATCCTCCCTTGATCACTGGGCTAAAGCGTTAAATGAGATGGAGACTCACAAAAATTACTGCTTTGTCCTGTATTCTCTCTGTAGGATTTCTTTGATCTGTGACAATTTCAACTATTTTGGTAAGAGTTTATGCCACTTACTGTCTAACATCGGTTATTGTCTAAAATCAAATTTATCTAATTGAATGCAGCAGGAAAAAATTTGAAGTTTTCTGGCAGTGGATATTTATAAGAATGCGTTGGTCACGACCCTTGACCATCTCTTTCTAAAAGAAACCATCATTTCTGTAAATGAGAAATACATTCACTGTGTTGGAAAAGTAAAAACCACCTTTGTTGTTAGTACTAATAATTTCCAAAGCAGCCTGTCAGTCCCATCAGTGAAAGAATGTGAGTACTCTCATAGCATTGTAAATTGCAAAGCTAATTTCTTGGGCTGAGCCCTCATAGTTTGGGATAGTACTGTCTCCTCTGTATTTGTGGTCAACTTGAAGGCTGTCCAATGGACCATTAGTTTAAGCTGGATCAAGAAATGGATACTGTCCTTCTTTAGGTAGTGATTAATTCAGCAGTGGAGTTCCAATAAGGATTAAACTTCCCTCATATTGTGGAGCTTTCCTTAATTTTCCTATAGAACAATATTTAAGGAGTACTTAAAATTGAATAGGTCGTGCTTTGGATACAAATTACAGCTCAACATACTGGTCTTTTAATTCCTGGGGCTTCTATATTTTTAAAGGCTTAATAGCCAATTTTGGGGTTTTTTTATTTTTAGGTTTATTTATGTCGTTAAATGTTTTTTTCTTCAACTCTTTCACTGTTGTATTTTCTCTTGTTTTCACCACTCATATTAAAGCTGATCCTAATTCTGGACAAAGGCTGAAGTGGAATAGGTGTTGGCACGTGGATGCTGCAGGGGGTTGCTGGAACGGGCCTTGTAAGGCTGCTGGAGAGGCAGCTCCAGCGGTCGGTGTTCTGAACCTCGCAGGAGGACTGCTGGGGTGAGCCCAGAACCAGGTGGATTTGCCCAATTTGAATCTTGAATTGCTCTTCAGTTTCTCAAACTCAGTTCTTGTCTCCCATCTACAAAATGTTAATTGGAACTGGAAGTTTTCTCACGTTTTTGGTCTAGTCTTTACTTCAGGGTCTCTCTTTTTTTAAGTTTTTTTTTTAACCTCACTGAGGGCAGATTGACTTTGTGAAGCTTTCTAGAATCTGCTCTTTATTATGCAGAATAATGAATGTTTTTATTTAGTAAATGTTTGTTCCCGCAATAGAGCGCAATCGTCTCTCCTCTTTTCTTTAGGAAGTGCAAAAAAGGCATGCTGACCCAGCATGTTTGCATTTCCAAGATGCCGAAATGGCAACGTATGCTCAGTCCCCTTTGCACTAGGCCAGAGACCAAGGTAGAATTTCCCTGCCAAATGTAATAAAGGTCGGTATTCCTCGTTCTGTGGTTGTTTATTGGGGAGAAGGAGAGAGAGAAAGGTCAGATTCAGATTTTTGATGGAAACTTGGCTGAACTCTTTCTGCTGAAAAGATTTTATTTATAGTTTAGCCTCTATGCTGAGGAGTGGTTTTCAGAGTCACACACTGGGATTTTGGTAGAAACCTTGTACTATGTAGGAGCAAATGTATGATAAGGTGTACTGTAGGCAGTAATTTGCTGGAGCAACTCATGTAACCTAAGCGTTCTGTGTGAGCATGTCTCATTTTTGACATGCTGATACGAGAAAGTAAAAATAGTTCTCCGATTTGCCTCCTTTTGCTTAAATGTGTTGTCTGTGCTTGCAGGCTTTTCCGTTGTTCGTGTGTTGCCTTAACTCCAGCGCGGTTCAGACTTCTCTTCTTCTGAGCTTGCAGTGAGAATAGTACGTGGCAGTTACAAAATTCATCTCTAGCTTAATGCAGAATCGCAGAGTTAATTTGGTGCCTTCCTGCAGAGGAAATTCATTTGATACACCAAGACCAAATGAAACTTCACAGATTTTTGAGCTGGAACTCCACAGCTAAGGATTAAGTAGCATGGTAAAAGTTCAGTCCACTCCTCCCACACAAAGATGAAGTTCTGTGAAGCTGTTGTTTGGTGCCATCAGTCCCGCTGCAGCACAGTTTCATTGAGGACATGTTCTTAGCTACTGGTAGAGCTTTCAAAAGAACCACGTCTGTGCACCAGTTAAGAGTGTATATTTTTGGTGGGTTACACCGCATCCAGCAATGGCATAGGAGTGTGTATATAATCTAAACCGAAGTCTCTGCATTCTTATCTTATAGCTATTTCCAAAAAAGTTGCACGTGAAGCCCCAGTTTGGGCAGAAGACATGATGCATATAGCGGTAGCTGGTACAGCCTGGACATTGCTAGATCCCACAGAGCTAGCAGTCAAAGGAAGAGATCTAGGACTGCGACAAACCAATGTCTTAAATTCCTGTTTAAGAATTGGTCTGTTTGCATGGAGATTGGGATGCTAAGACAGCAAGAGCATTGATTTTTTGTGGACTCTGGTGGATGTACAGACTTAGAAAATGGGGTGGTGTCAAATGTGGGCAGTGCTTTGTATTTTCTGTATGTCGTAATTGCAGTGATAGAGATTCTGGTTGGGATGAGGTTTTGGCACTCTAGAGACCGGCTTATTGCTAAGTAGTGCAGGACCTGGAGTATTTGGCTGATGTTAACTATGACTGGTACCTTTTCTTTCTCTCTCTCTGCATATGTATGTATAATAATTAGCTCCCAAGGAAGACGAATTAGAGTTAAGCTGAGGAAATCAGAAGCTGTAGAAACCCAGGTTTGTGGTTGGGTTTTGCAGAGCTTCTGGAGTTCTGAGACGGGCTCTCATCAGCTGTAATCAATATCTTGCCTAGCAGTTTGTGACCATAGTTCGTGCTTTAAATTGAGATATGGGTTTGAGTGAGGTCATCTAAACCTGCAAGAGCCAAGTGTTGTAATGGGTTTGTTCCCAGGAACTGTGCAGTTCCTGGGTTTGTTTGGAAAAGGTCCAAAGCTTTTGGCTTCTTTGCCCCTGCGTACAGTTAATATCATCGCTTGGATTAGGGTTTGGGAATAAAGGACTTGAAGAGTGCAGGGGAAAGGAGAGGGGCTGTGTGGGTTATTTTTGTTTGCTCGATGGGTACTACAGAAGCCAGAAAGTTAGGAACAGGGCTGATGCCAGCGTTAGGTCATGCCTTATGGTCTCATTTAATGCAGAGGTGAGCGATCTCAAGGTTAAGGTTTGGGTTACTTTGATGCCTATGATTAGATGCCTAAATTTAAAGCTGTGAGTGTGCAGCATAGTGCCAGATCGGCAATCTGAAGAGCTAGGAGGAGGCTTACGTAGAAAGTGCCAAGTTACAGCTGCCTTTTTCTTCATGGTGATGGTCTTCTTGGTGTAGGCTTTTTTAACCTCAAGCCAATGTGTGGAAAAAATGATAAATAGGTGTAATTTTGGAATCTGTAATTCTGACCTGTCCAATTGCAAAGACAAAAATAGATGATAGGACCTCAGCTGAGTTTAGAAACTGTAGAGGTTTAAGAAGTTCCTTGTTTGACATGTTCTGTTCAAATTGCAAGTATTTTTCTTGGTATTTTGCTGTTTCAGCGGAAACACTCTTAAGGATTTTGTGGTGATGGCAGGTACTGACAAAAATTGGTATCCTACCGAGAACGCTTTGAATCTGAGGTTACAGATAGAAAGGAACAGTAAATCAATCACTTACGCTTTCCATGATGCACATAAATTACAGATAATAAGTCTGCTTTGGGAGGAAGTATTTGTGCTCTTACAGTATCACAGAGCAGAACTATTGCTATTGCAACTATTGTAAATATAGCGTGGTAAGGTGCTATATATGTTTGCTGTGTTATACAACGTGAACTTGGTTAGCCAGCTTTAGCCAAGAGAAGTAAGTACTGTGATTTTCGGGAAGGGCAAAACGTCACTTAATTTTATACAGCCACAGCCCTAATTGTTTCTGTTAGGTACTGCTTCTTTGGTTGTCCTGAGGAAAAACGGTAAAAGCAGTTGAAATTTCATTAGAAGAATTCCAGTCAATGACTGGATGATAAACAGTTGTCTGAGGAAGTTAGAAAACCTTGTTTTTCTTTAACCCACCCTTCTTTCTTCCTAAAAGCAGTATGCAAGGAGCTATACTTCATAAGCGTATGCTAAGAACTAGGTAAAACATAGTCAAGAGTATTGAGAAGAACGTGCTTATTTGTCATTGGTGTATTAATGCTTTTTTAAATGCAACTCTTTGTTTCCAGGCTTTTTTGCAAATGTGCAATCTGCCGATCCAGGTGGTTTGCAGGGCCAATGCCGAGTACATGTCCCCATCTGGTAAGTGTGGCCTTCATTTAGATTACGACGTTATACCTCCATTTTGATACCATGGCAACTGCGCCTTGTCTTGCTGATAACAGTCGGTCAGTGCTACCGGGTGTGGGTTGCCTTCCCCCCTCCTCTCCGGTGCAGTTTCTCCTCTATAAACAATTAAAACAGTCAAATGCAAAGTGAAGTTGGCACAATGCGTAACTCAACTGCAGTACCTACATACAGCATCCGTACATTTCAAATACCTGGCGGAAACCTCTAAAATGCCTGAGAGGAGTTGTGTCCTGAAGCAGAAAGACTTAACATTTCCAAAAGTGGTTTTATTTTGGGAATATTCCAGTGAATGTTGTTGTATTTTCCCATTGCTGGGGTGAGACAACACCGGAGGAGTATCTTTTGTTACCCTGTCTGGGAGATGATTGCCAGGATGTTGATACAGGAGAGAACTGAAGGGTCCATAGTCACTGTTAAGGGTGACAGGCAGTTTTAAATCTTCCTCTGATCCATGAGACTGTCTGGGGGGAAAAAAAATACAAACCCACCACCAACAGATTAAGTATTAGAAGGATACAGAGCCTGCCTTTTGCTGGTTGCTTAAAGATGTCCAGAGGCTGGCTCCAGAAGGTCGACTAAAAACCAGAGAGAATTGGTGAATGCAGGGTGCAAAAGTCTGGGAATCCTCGCACTCTCTCCCAGATTTTTGTTGTGCAAGGAGGTACTTATTTACTGATTACCTGTCTCTGGCTGATGACTGCCACATGGAAGTGCCTGTCAGTATGTGTCTGCCAGCTGTATGGGTGCTGCTGCTGGTATTTTGCCCTGCTTTTTTTGCTATTTTTTTGCTATTTTTGTTAGCTTTTACATGCTGAATCCATGCACAGAGGGGCATCTTGCATGCGCAGGAGATGCCATGCTTGCTGGCATCTGATGATGTGGGCCTGAAGAGTTCCTTCTGCTGCTGAAAACAAGGAGCACAAGAGGGAGAATGATACCACTTCGATTTTAAGCATGGGTAGAAATACACGTCATCTTTGTGCCATTATTCCTAGAGTCCTTATTATTTTTATTCACTTGCCCCATTTCCTTTCTTAATATCGGTTCTTTAATGATAATTCAGGCAAGGTTTTCATTGTTCCCTTCTCCCTCCCCACCACCTTCTGTCTCACAGTAGCAGCAGACCAAGATCTGCACCTCATCATTTTGGGGGGAAGGTTATTTATCTCCCGTTCTGAGGGAGTCGAAAGTGTGATACCGAAGTACAGTCTGACTGAAACCGCTGAATTCCGCAGCACAGAGGTGTCTGCGTTTCCTTCTGCAACGTGCAGTGTGTGGATGCAGATGGGGCTTTGGTTGGTGTCATGCACTTCATTTGTTACCCTTAGGCTGATGGAGCCAGTGAGAAGTGAACCTCACGATAAAAACCATGACTGAATCTGCTGTTAGCGTGAACTGTGTTTCAGCTTTGCCCAACAGTAGGTTTTTTGTGTTTCCGTGAAAGGAGTGAATGTCTCGCTAATTATATATTTGGAGTCAGGCAGATAATGATCTTGTTTTTTTGGGCTGTCTGTCGAGAGCGGAGTTTGCCCGCAGCGCGGGGCGGGAAGGTAAAAGGGTGCTGTGCCCCACTGCACTGGGCAGGCTCGTCACTGCCTTTGGGCTTGAGGACGTTTTCAGTCATACAGAGCATCCAGCATTTATCTCTGTTCTATGGATTATTTCAATCATGTAAATAATCCTAAAGGATTTAGTCTTAAGTACTAGGTTGATGCGCGTCACTTGCACTCGGATGAAGATTTGCAGCACAGGCAACCTGGTGAGGGTGGATTGGAGCAGGAGCCCTCAGCTTCACGCGTCGAGAGCTGGGAAAAAAGGGGCAGAAGGCAACTTCTGTCATTCTTTGTGGCTTGCTGGCTGTAACAGGGCTTCCTTAAAGCTTTGGCTCATTTCTGCATGTAAGAAAAGTTACCTGCAGAGATGCTGGTGCATGCAGACTCGGGAGCCCTTCACACCTCCAAAAATTCCACCAGTGACACAGTCGTTTCCCAGTTTCCTGTTGAGGACTGGCCATTTTTAGCCCTGCTCCGTGCTGGACCCTCAGGGCTCAGCTTCGGAGGCTGACCATTGAGCCTTACTAGTATTAAGCTTTAATCCCATTTCGCTTCCATGATGATGAAGCAGCTCCTTCCCCCTGCCAGCCCCCGAGAGCGTGAAGCTGTGGGTTTCATGCCAAGAACCTGTTCCTGACCCCAGGACCACAGAGGCTCAAAAATGCCAGCTCGCAAGTAGAGGGTGAAGTCTGGGGCAGCCAACAGGAGCAGGCTGGTCCAGTTGCTGGAAATGTGAAGGACTGGGGGTGGGAGAGCGCCCATCCTGCCTGGCTGCGTGTGTGTTTGCACTTCCCCCTGCTTGCTTTTCTGGGCACGGCGCCACGTCTCCCGTCATCCTTTCAGCAGCCCTTTCCCTGCTCCTGGGTTAGCAGGGAGGGTGGGAACGTGTTGTGTTGTAAAACTAGCCAAGGGCTCTGTCTGCTCTCCTGGGGTTTCTCAGCTGTACTTCAGAGACACGTTGAATTAAGTCTTTCCAGCAAAGCAAAATCCATTATTAAAGTACAAATTGATAGACCTCAATAACTTTGAAATACACAATTGCAAGCGTTGCATGTAAAAGAGGGTCAGGAGGAGGAAGATCAGGAGGAAGGTGTTTGTTACTACAAACATTTGCTGGGTGAGCTGTGTACGTTAGAGCTTTATCTCTGCTCACTTGAAAAAAAAAATGGTGTTCAGGTGTACCTGCAATATTTAATTGCTTTGAAAATTGTAAATGATGCTCCACAGGTATAAAAAGCTCTTACTAAAATACATCTCTCCTTTTACAGGTAAAGTACCCTTTATTCACGTGGGAAATCAAGTAGTATCTGAACTTGGGCCCATAGTCCAGTTTGTAAAAGCCAAGGTAATAGTACATTGTTTTCATGAGTTACTGAATAGCATGTTAATCCTGCTTAGTACTTGTGCTGATTTGAGGCGCTCTTCTGGAGTGTTACTTAATTTCCTAAAACAGCGTAGAAATCTAGTGCCATTTTAAAGGAAAGATACCTTGTAGTAGGAGTTTGTTGACGTGGAAATGTTTTCCTTTGTCATTTACTCAAATTATGGAAGGCAATTCTGTGTGGGATAGCTGCATACCGGTGCCAGTTCCGGAGACTTTTTCTACCTGCCCTGTCTCTGGGTCTCAGAGCTCTTAAACCCAGAGCTGACTGGTTGAAATCCTGAAGTGTCAGCATTCAAATTAGCCTTGGCTTCCCCCTGCCTTCCCCCCCTATTTTTAAAAATACTGTTTTTCACTGAGCAGCTGATAAAGCTGTGTCACAGATCTAAGTTTATGTTTACTTCTTGCCACAGAGATGCACTAACCAGGAGGCTGCGTGCTCAAACTGCAGTCATCTATAACTGATAATAGTCTAAATTTCCTGTAGATTAGCTATGTTACGTTATGATGATTTCTTTTTAATGCTAAAGGACGCTATCTGTAAAAATTGCTTATGTAATTTGTTATTGAACTATGTAAGAGGTCAGGATCTCAGACAAAAGCTCATTGACTTCAGAGGTCCTTGGGGCAGGCATTGCTGAATATTCCAATATCCTTTCTTACATGTGTGTCTTTTTTTTTTCTTTTCCCCATTAGGGCCATTCTCTCAGTGATGGGTTGGATGAAGTCCAAAAAGCTGAGATGAAAGCCTACATGGAATTAGTCAATAATATGCTCTTGACAGCAGAGGTACAGCAAACCATCGTAACTCCTATAAGTGATTATAGGCAAGGAAGCTTTAGGATTTTTCCTTATATTGGAAATAGTGCTTGTTCTTAGATTATGTCATCAGCTTTTGAGGTGAAATAAATACTCTGGACCCTGTGGATTGCTTGCTGCAGCATTCCTGTAGACACATGCCATGGGAACGATGCCCCTGGTCTACCTGAAGTGTGTCATGTAGCTGTAGAAGTAACTGACTTCCACAGATGGAAAATGCCAGTGGTTCCTGGCATCCTACCCTGTCCCGCAGCCAGGCAAGCACCCTGCTCTCAGCTTCCACAGCGCATCTAGCGGGTGGCTGTGTTCCCTTGCAGTTTGTATCTGTGTCCAGTTAATGTGACACAGTCCCAGCGTAGGAACAGCGTTGGAAATGCTGGCAAGCTGCTGAGGGCTGGTAACCTGTGCACTGGGTTGTGTGCAGTCTGGGCAACGGGTCTCGGCTTGCTCCTGGTGCTGGCGAAGTCAGGACTAGCAACCCGGCTTTTGCCTTCCCATTTTAATTTTCTTTTCTACATTCAGAGGCCGAACAGAAGGAATGAAACGGAAATTTAATCTAATATAGAAAAGAAAATTCTACTAGTGAGAAATGATTGTCTCTGTATTCTCCTTTATTAGAAAGTTTTAGTAAGTGTTCTTTCTGTTCCTAGCTCTATCTCCAGTGGTGTGATGATGTTACAGTAGAGGAGGTGAGTGGTTCCGCAGCATTTATCTTAATTAAAATTTAATGAGAAAACACTTTTGCTCACAATTGCAAGTCCCTACTCATAAATGAAACATTGAGGTTTATACCATTAATGATTCAGTCTTTTCACTTTAATTTTGCTTGCATATGCATTTTGGGGAAGTTGTGTCATTACTGGAGGTAGCTGACTGCAAAATAGATATGAGTTTTGTATATGTTTCTGAAGTGATAGTTTTAAATGGTTATACTGCAAACTATAAATTCTGTGCAAATAATTACAGCACATCACACAGCTCGCTTTCTCTTTTACAGCTCCCTTTCTGATAGAACTATGTGAATGTTAGCTATTTGGGGCATAGAGGTATCTGTATTTTCTTACATGGTGACACAGTACCTTTCTGTTTCTAAACAAAGATCACTCACCCGCGGTACGGCTCCCCTTACCCGTGGCCTCTAAACCGCATTTTGTCCTACCAGAAGCAATGGGAGGTTAGGCGAAAGATGAAGGCCATTGGATGGGCCGGCAAGACACTTGAACAGGTCAGTATGAAAAGTGCAGCTTATTTCTTTACCCTGTTTTATTTTCTTCTTCTTTTTTTTTTTTAAAAAAAAAGGCTTTGGAGAGCGACACTTTCTCGAAACAGATGTAGCAAAAAATACATTTTGTACTTAAAACATTATCTGGAGTCAGGTATTTGGCTTCAGCAGCAATAAATCTTAAATTATGTGGGAGGAAGGATGTTTTACCATGAGTGTACATCTCTGCAGATGTTAGTTTAGGCCGTAGTCCTGAAAAATAGGTTGTAAGTTACGGCTCCCACTTCCTGTATGGCGTTAATACGTTAATACGGCTTCCCTTGTCAGAGATCTTAAAAGGAAAAAAAAAAAAAAGGCAAAGCAGTTTTGAGGTATAACTTAGTAGCTTTAATTAAGCTAAGTTATAAATGTTATGGGAAGCATTTAATCAAAATTGCTTTACATCAAATGTTAGATTAGGTAACACTTAGCTACCTGCCCACTGCGTAGGTTTGACTGACTTTTGATGTTCCGACATCGCATCTTCCTTGTTCCCACCGTTAGCGCAAATACAGTGAGGAGGTTATTTTTTGCAATGTTGGTATTTCCTGACAATATGGGTCTTTATCTCTCATGTCTTTTGATAGGTGCTTGAAGATGTAGATCAGTGTTGTCAGGCTCTCTCCCAGCGATTAGGAACGCAACCGTATTTCTTCAATAAGCAGTAAGTTACTCTTTACAGAAATATTACATCCAGGAATGCAAGACATAGATACATATCCATCTATCTATATATATGCGTGTGGGAAACTCCTGTTTTATTTTAATGCTATATGATTAGTTGAGGAAAAACAAATGTGTGACTGGAATATAAATATGAAATTTCAGAAATATTAAAGGTTTTAAAAGGAAAGTTTCTGTAACTTTCTGGGTTTTTATTTTTCTATTTATGATTTAGTTTTAGTCCTGCCTGTCTTCTCTACAGAGTCTGCCACAGCTTATGTAGGCTACAAACGTACACCTTTATACAGGTAGCTTCCTATTAAAAATGACACATTTAAAGCTTTACTTGTATTTCTTGGCTAACGTTCTGTGCTAGGTACCGGGGAGTGAATGTACATCACGCCATGCTGACCAGGACAGCTTCTCTTCTTCACAGCAGGGGCAGCTCTAAATGAACTGAATTAGCATGAGGGTAGACCACTGCTTCCCAAAATACCTGTTTTCTTCTGTATCCCCTTTCAAAAAAGAGATGTTTCCAGCTGCTGTCATCCTGGAGCGCCTTTTCTTATTGCTTGAATAGTTCCTGACTATTGAAAAGCACAAAAAGGGAATAGGGATTTTATACTTCCCCCTCCTTTTTTTTTTTTCTTTTTCCCTTTGTGAGATAATAGCTGGTTTTTTTTCTGAACATCTGCAGAGGAAAAAGAAAAACCCCATAAAGACTTGATAAGCCTTTGCCCTTGTTACAGAGCTAAAAGGTGGAGCATGGTTTGATATTGGATCAGTAACTCCAGCCTTTCTAAGAAGTGTTATTTCCACATTTCCAAGCTACCAAAAGCAGAGAAAGATGCCATACTAAGAACTAGCGGTACGCTTATATACTGTACACACAGTTTTCATGCATTTGGTAAGCTCAGTGTTGCCTGATTTCTTCCCAGTTCTTAGATGGCGTGGATAGCAAGAAGTTATTCAGAACAGCAGGGTTTTCCTTGATCAGGACTTGCCTTCGAAAATACCTGTTCTTTTTTTCTGTTTGCTTTTACAGACCCACTGAATTAGATGCACTGGTATTTGGACATCTGTTCACAATCCTCACTACTCAACTCACCACTGACGAACTCTCTGAAAAGGTGAAAAACTACAGTAATCTCACAGCCTTTTGTCGGCGAATAGAGCAGCAGTACTTTGAGGGTCACGATAAAGACAGCTCTGCGACTGCCGCAGCCCGCTCTGCGAAGAGATCCTTACTGAGATAAGCACGTTGGGTGGGGTGGATGGCATTTCACTTTTGGGTTTTGTTGTTCAATGGATTGATTTTGAGAATGGAAATGTGTGTTGGCTTTTTGAAGCTGCCAAATCATTCTGGAGCAAGAAAAAAACCTCTACATGCAGTTTTTGTGTTGTAGAATATACTGTGCACCTTTAGCCTGAAACGACTGCATGGGCACTTCCATTTTAATAGCCTGTATGCCACTTACTCTGAAGTGACCTTGGAAAAAATATTATATCTGTATTAAAAAAAAATTAAAATATTCTAAAAAGTTTCTCTCTGATCTTTCTAAATGCTTTTCTTGCTAAGTTTTGTCGATGTAATTCACGTCTATGTCGTTAATGAGTGGGATCCTGTTGGCAGGACACCGGGAAGACAGTTGTATGGTAAACTAGTTAGAATTATTAAACTGGGAATGAAAAGACTCATTAGAGATCTTAAGTTTGCCTGCCTCAGACAAAATTCATTCAGGAATAGGGGACAAAAATGTCTTGGAGCTCTGCAGCACACAAGTGATGTGATTTTATTCAGTCAATTCTTACTTTGTGCTATAGTAGCCCCTGGCTGTCATTACTCCTTCATATGTGTGTTCTGCCTCTGCTTTTATTTCTTGTTCACCTTTGGTTTTGGGATTTACATTTTTTTTTTTCTTCCTAGGATTCACCCGTTTTAATCCTCATCTTGTCTTGGTCTTTAAGAAATGAATTTGTGTCTGAATAAGCGTCTGTCTCAGTGTTTCCACTTCCAGTATGTTAACGTTGCTTCTGAACTTTGAGGTACTTGCTGGGGTGGTTTTCGTAGCACGAGGACTTGGGAGGAGGCTGTGGCTGACATCCCTTGCTCCTTCTGCCTCCGTGTTACCCTGCGGTACGTGCAGGGACAGTAATACAGCAGTAGACAAAGAAATATCATTGCGGTGCTCCAAAAACCTGGCAACGTGGAATTTTTTGAGGGAGAGTTCCTGTTTGTAGGCAAGGACTCGATCTGACGAGTAATTCTTCAAACGCGTTAAATGGCACCACTCTGTTCTGCTTTGTCAGGTGTACCTGACGCTTTTCCAAAAGCGCCAGCAGCCCCGGGAATGCGGAGTCCTTGTGCACTCGGGAAGTCCTGGGCCCCAGTAGGAACCAGCTCAGGGTGTTTGGCTAGTTGGAACCGTCGTGTTTTTTTCACTATGAAATACAAGTTTTTTGACTACTCCTCAGTGTCAAAATAACGGCTTGAACTGGTCATGCAGCGGTCATGAGATTTTTGGCTGCCGTTTCCTTCTCTCTTAGGAACTGACCAGAAGCAGCTGCGTACCTCGGACTGGGTCTCTCTTGCCTCTGTGGCTCGTGAACCAGCGCTGCTCACTCATTCCTGCTGCGGGGACTGATCTCCTCAGCTCCACTGGAAAATGGAGCTGAACTCTTACTGCCTGCTTTTTGATACAGGAGTCCCACTGGAGTCAAATCCACGGAAGGACTCCTGTGTAAAGGGGGTCTTGGCCTTCTATCAAATCACTCATGCCAGGAAAGGAAGATTGCCCTCGTTCTGCATTTCAGTCTTAAAATTTCAGACGTATATGCTGAACTCCTTTTCAAACTAAAACCCATCCGCTCTCGACAGCTTAGTGACAATTTCTGCTATCAAAGCAGGCAGTAGCTGAGAACCGAAATGTTTCTTCCGAACCTGCTTTTCTGCATTACTGCAACTTCTGTGAAAAACTGGAAAAGAATCTGTTGTGGGGATGTTCTTGGTTTGGAGAGAATATTATGATGTACACTACTTTGAGAGAAAAACACTCTCTGGTAGTCTAGTCTCTAAAGCTAGCAGGATGGAGAAAATCCTGTGTGAAAACTGAAGCGCCTTAATCCAGAGCAATTAAATTTGCCTTTTACCTCCTGCTATTCACAGAGCACCATTCAGGAGTAAAGATTTTAACCTGGCTGCTGTGGCTTTGGCAGTTCTTCTCCTGCCAGTAGCCTGAACTAATTTACTTAATGGATTTCCAAGCCCACCTATGCACAGACATTAACTTACGTGCAGTCTGAAAAAAAGCACAAGTGGGCACGTATTCCTCCTCTTTCATGGCTGCAGTGCCCATTAGCCAACTTGTAACCAAATTTTAGCAATCGCTTTGAAACAGCATTGAATTAAACCATGGTTTTTCTATGTTGGCAAGGCTTCCGTGAGGCAGAGCAAGCGCTGGTCATGCCACACTTTGAATGCTGAAGCGCTAGTTACTGCAAATTTTGTGTGGTTACATATAACAAGCTTTATAACTTCAGAGGATTAAAAAAGCCCCACTGAGGTAGCCATACGCATTAACCCACTTTGAATGTCTCCTCTAGAAAATATACTCAAATGCTGCGGAAGGGGTTCGGCAAAAGATACTGATCTGTTAGAAACAAAGCTTGTGGAAATCCATCTGAGCTACTCAGACTGCACTTAAGGATACAGAGACAGGCAAATTACACGGAGTTTTCAATATTGAAGTGAGAGAACAAGCAGAGACTGAGCTCTGGAAGCTTAGTTTCTGAAAGTTTAATCACCTCTTGTTCCTCGTGTGTGACTTTGATAACTTAATTAGTAAAACAACATTTAAATGGGAAAAAAGCATTCCTTACTTCCTTGACTGAAGAGCATACTCTCTGTACGGCGTGTTTGCCACAGGGCTGGTCTGTAGTTCAGGCTGCACCTCCTTCTAGGCGATACCTAAACTTAAACCCACAAGGAAAATCTTGGCTTTGCTGCCAGTGTTGAAAATAACTGTTAAAAATCCTAGACAAAGGACATGCTTTGTGTTTTCTAAGTACAAAGAAAAAAAATTAGGCTTTTTTTTTTTTTTTTAAACAGCGTTGCTAGCAGAGCGAGGGAGCTGAGTGCCGAGGAGCAGAGCGTGTCAGCCCTGCTTTAACTCCTGGGAAGCCACAGCCCTGTAAAGGACGGTGATGCTGATTCCTCCTGAAGGGCTGTACAAGCAAAAGAATGAAAACCTGAAACAGCAGCGGCAATAAAACCAGTTAAGGGTGGAAAAAAAAACCCTAAACCACCCCCAACTCAAACCCAATAACCTTTATAGCAAGGGAGCAGAGCGAGTCAACAACCTGCCTTAGCCAAGGCCACGTGAAGAGGGCTTTCCACTAGCCTGAGTGACCCTCTAGTAGTCAAGGCTGTGCAAGTGCAGCCTGGGGGAAGTTCACCCGTGGGTTGTGTGTTTTTTCTAGCTCTCCCATGACTGAACCGCAACTACCGCACCAGAGGCAGGAACCAGGCCAGGAAGGATTATGGTCTGTGTTATCTAAGCAGGACAGCGTGGATGATGATTTTTCTTTCCTAGCTTTTCAAGCTTAAAAACCCCAAGCTCCCAGAGGCTATTTTGGGTGAAGAAAGCAGACAGCTGGAACTTCTTAAGTTTCCCAAAATTAAGACAAAAATCAGATTTCTAACAGAAAGAATGTCAGGAGCAGCTGCACCGTGGCTTAACATACATCCTCTGAATCTGCCCCACCAGGAACTGCAGGAGTCACTCAACCAAAACAACACAAAGTCATAAAAGCCCTCATAACGACAAGCGAATAGACGTTACGGAGTCTGACCAATGTATAAATCGCTTGCCCATGGTGGTTTGCTTCTCACAGTCTTTTTGTTCCGCGAATTAATAGCTTCGTATGGAGATGCTCAAGCTGAGCCAAATGCTAGTTGGAAAGTAGGAGATGCTTTCCTTGCCTGATGGAGCTAAAACAATTGGGAAAGTCCTGCTGAAAACAGGACTGCTCCTCCATGCCCGAGACGCATCTTTGGGGGTCTGGAAAGGACAGCACAGTTACCTGGTTGTGTCATCGGTGGATTCTGCTCCTATCAGGAATGCGTGGTGCCGATT
Source organism: Rhinoptilus africanus (assembly GCA_013400135.1). Taxonomy (NCBI): domain Eukaryota; kingdom Metazoa; phylum Chordata; class Aves; order Charadriiformes; family Glareolidae; genus Rhinoptilus; species Rhinoptilus africanus. Next base: position 107,010 of record VXBO01002050.1, read on the forward strand.
CCAGGTGCTGTGGAGGTCCCGTTTGCCTGACAGTGCGGCACCGTACGCACAGCTGAACTGTGGATCCCGTGTACCTTATGCCGCTGCAGGTACAGCACAGAAAATGGAGCAACCATCCTGCTCCACCACAGGCTGTGGCAAACCAGCTTGGGATTCGAACGCAGCCAGGATTTCAGCCACAGGCTAATGTGTAATATCATAGAATAGTTAGTGTCATAGGATGGTTTGAGTTGGAAGAGACTTTAGGATAGGATGAGGAGTAATGGTTTTAATCTGAAAGAGGGGAGATTTAGATTAGATATCAGGAAGAAATTCTTTCCTGTGAGGGTGGTGAGGCACTGGAACAGGTTGTCCAGAGAAACTGTGGCTGCCCCATCCCTGGAGGGGTTCAAGGCCAGGCTGGATGGGGCTTGGAGCAGCCTGGGCTGGTGGGAGGTGTCCCTGCCCAGGTCTGCCTCCCGCCAGACCAGGCTGCTCAAAGTATTGGATCGTTGTTTCCAACTGACAGCCCTTCCCGAGCCCCGGTTTTCCTGTCCCTCTCCTTGCATGGGCAGTCTCTGGCGCTACCTACATTTTACGATGATGTGATGAGATTTCAAGGCAGACATTGTGTGATGGCGCTTTGGTGGTAGCAGCTTTTGCTGGGATCTATCACTCTTCATGTATCAACAAAAATTATAGCATTGAGTGGCGCTAATGAGATAGTCATCTGCTATTGTCTGCCTTTTATTTTATTTCCCCTCTTCCTCCCCAAGGAAGGAAAAAATAACCTGGCCATCTCCTGCTTCTCAAATGTAGTTAAAGCTCAGCGTTGTGGAAGAAAAGAGCGTAGCACGGCCCTGCACATGGAGAATGCTGCTGAGCTGCACTTAATGATGCCTCTTAGGATCAGCTGTGCTGCTAAAAAACGCTTCATTTCCTGTGGCTTCCTTTCTTTACAAGCGGAGTGCAGCTCCAATGGCTCTCACAACAATTAGCACCCACTTGTTCTGCAGGTTTGAAGTTTTTTGCATTAGTCAGGTTGAGAAATTCATGGTATTAATCATGACTGAAGTTGTTATTTATCACCTGCTGGGTGAGAAATAATAATTTTGGCACTACTGGGGCAGCAGGCCAGAAGTACCAAATTAAGTAAAACATCTAAACACTAGCAAGGATCATTTCTCTGATTAATGAATTGTTACAAAGAAAAAGTGCTACTCGTTATCTGATCTTAGGATGAAAGTAGGAGTTGGAAGTAGAAAGCATAAGCAAAGTCAGGCTACGTACCCTGATGCAGTTTGAAACTTTCCTGGCTGCGGTCTCTTCTGTCAGTCGCTAACTGCTACACGCGCTGCTCTGCGTCACGGGTTTGCAGTACTTGGCTCACGCTCGCATCGCCGAATTCGTGAAAAAAAAAGCAGCGTTTGGCGGGGAGCTCAGAGCCCATTGTGTAATCGCCTTGGAAGGAAAAAAACCACTGAAATGGCTTTAACCTTCTAGGGCTTGTCTAGGCTGGAAGGTTTTGCCGTAGGAACAGTTCCCAGCCTGGAAAAACACCATTGTGTGAAGGCAGTAATAGAGGTGCAGGAAACAAAACCAGCGACATAAAGAGAATGAAGTTTACACCCAGGTAGCTATCCATACCGGGGCCGTGAGTCACCCGCGGCATTAAAAGAACCCGCGACTTGCAGCCACCTGATCAGAAGTATTTCACATATAAATACAGAAGGGGTTGGCCGACACGGAGGGGGTTACCCTGAAATGCGGGCTGTGTGTGCTCTTACAACCCTGAGCCACCAAGTCACCGAAATGCTCACAGAAATGCTGTTTTCTGGGTGCATAAATGAGATGCAAATTGAGTGTTAGCCTTGAATATGGCTGAAGAATTCAGCCCGGGAGAGAAGCGCCACCTCTGAAAGCGAGCAGGAAGTTTGGATGCAATTTCGTGAGCGTTTTATAGACCCTTTTTGGCTCAAACTGATTTGCTGGAAAGAAGGCACAGACTTTTTCCATAGAGAGCATCAGCCCTTCCTCTCTGTTGCTGCAGACTTCAAATTTGGTGCTAGTCGAGGGGAAGGACTTCCCGCTGTTGACACAGATGGACTGGCCCTGCTGACATCTGTGGTAGCCAAAGTAACTCCTGTCTACCCACCAGTGTGCCCAGAGGCTGGCTCGAAATAGTGCCCTGACCCGAGAGGTCAGCGTGAACTCATGCCTCTCCTATTTGGCTTAATGTCGGCAGTATCCCAGTTTGTCAATAAACGACATTTTTGTAAGCAAGCTTTATGTCACGTAAATTCCCTCTCATCTAGATTTTTTTTTTTTTTAACCCTAATGGTTTATCCTGTTCATTTAAGAAGAAAATTTGAGACCTTGAGGATATAGGGCATGATGGTCACCTTCCCTACAAGCACGGTGCAAACCATCAGTCTTCCAGGGTTTGTGACCTCAGTTCAGTGGCAAAGATTTGAACCAGGAATGAAAAGGATGATCATTCATCGAAAATAAAAGCAGCCGCAAAGGGCTTGTTGCAAACAGAAGGCCGTCTTCCCAGGCTAAGCAGGCAGCCACCAGAGGTACCGGAATGACCCTTGTTGTGGGGAGGAACCAGCGCAGCACAGCCGTGATGAATTCTGTAGAGCTGGAAAGACCAGCCATCCCTCAGCTGATCCGGTCAAACTATGGCATGACCCAGTCCCCAGAGCATCATCTTCTTCCAAGTTTCTCTTCTCTCAGCATGAATTTACACCTTCTACCACTTCTTCCTGACAAAGATTTGTCAGCAGCAAGTCCACCTCCCTAGTCATGCCTCTCAGGTTGTTTGTCATCCTCTCATGGTGACGTCTCTCTCTACTTTCTGCTATAAAGTACAATTTTGGCCAGGTATTCTTGACTTTGAAGCTACCTGTTGCTGGTCACACCATTCTCTCACTGCTGAGATCAACAGTATTGTCACTGACGCACAGGGTTATTGCCTGAGATTATCTGGTGACAATTATCCTTCATCTCTCTGATGTTATCACTCGGACTGTTAGATTAAGAGCTGCCCACTTTCTTTTCTTGTCAAGACAATAAAAACTTCCCTCTAGGTCCACTGCTCTTTCTGTCGTGATTCCTGTAAATTCCTCTCCAGAATTCCTTTTCGGTTTCTGTCGACTCCTTCCCTCAGAAGTGCGTCACATTTGGATCTGCGATGCCTCCTAGCCAAGAAGTGTATGGCTGAGATTACTGACTATCTCCACGATCTCTTTCATTTGCAGCTTTAAGTGTGTGTTGCAGCATGTTTAAGGAACCAGTTGATGAAGATCAGTAGTTCGGGGGCATTATGGGAAGGGTACGTTTTTATCTACTTAAATAAACTTCTCTCCAGCATATTTTGTTGTGGGTTATAATGTTTTGTAAAAAGGCAGGTAGGTTTCCGTGTGCGTGTGTAACGATCCCAGACCTGCCTGTGACTCTGTATTACATGCGAGTGTGAGTGCAAAGGTCTTGCTGTGATGCCAAAGCACACTTGCAGCAAAGCCTAAAAACACTGCTGTGGAAAACGCTGCCCGTCATCCGATGGAAATGGTTTTGACGCTCAGAGGAGAGCTCCTGCAGACCCGTTTCTATGGAGGTGCTCTCCTTTGGTCCACTGCATCTTCCTGGGCCCCGTCCTGCTGCCCCTTCTCCCTGACGTCCTTTGGTGATCCCCCTGCCTTTGCTGCTGCTTCAGGGTCTTCCTGCACCGGGAAAAGGAGAGGGCTTACCCTTAGGAAAGGTTTCCACGCCTGTGGACTTCATTCCTCCCTCTGCTTCGAAAGAGATTCCTTCTGCCCGTAAAAGCACCTCACCGGGATTTGTTCAGGCAGAGAGAAGCATCCCGCAAGCCTACCACCTTCTGCCCTGCGCATCTATAGTGAGTCCAAAGGCTGCTTCCACAGGAAACATATTGTGTTTCCATAAACTATGATGCCTAAAATCTGCTTTCCTAACTCACTAATCACATACAATTCTGGTGGTTTTTTTTTTTTTTTTGAAGTTTGACAAAATTCAAGACTGGAAAAATGCAAAGTAAGATTAAAACTCATTTGGATAATGCAGTTCTCTCAAATTTCTTTGGCATTGTTATATTGTAATAATAAAAAATTATCAATGTAGTCATAAACTGTGATTTACTGAGAAACAGTCTGAGAAAAGCTTGGAAAGGCAAGGAGCAGATTCCTCACTCCTGAGGGGGTTAAAAGTGCAAAACGCTTAAAAAGGGCTTCCAGAAGAGGAAAACCCAGTAGCAATAAGAGAACGAAGTTCCCTTTCAATCCTTAAATCATCTCAGTGAGTTTCTCCCCATATTGTCCTCCTCACCGCAGCGAACTGGAGCCACGTCTTGCCCTGAAGCCAACAGAAGCTGTTTGATGCATCCCATTTGAAACGTCACCGACCCCGCAATCAAACGAGTGATTTCTAGCCAAAGATTACGAAATACTTGGCAAACCCAGGCGAGTGGATGAGTCAGACAGAAAAACCTGCCTGACAGAAGAGCGACTCAAGCCGCAGCAGTTGCAAGTAATTTGTCCCAAATGTGAGCGGGGCAACATCTCGAGCAGGAGGCTGGCGGCTGGTTTCCCAGCTCCACGCTCCAACCACCCCACCGCATTCTTTGCCGCTTTTTTAACCACAACGGCCTCTGAAAATCACCCTTCAAAGGCATTTCTTGGTAGTAACAAATGAACCATCAAAACCTAAACAAAGAACCCAGCAGCTGAGATAATGCAACTTAACAAACAGAAATGACTAAGGTTGCCTTGTCCTCTGCTTATTTCCAAAAGAATAAAGCCCAGGTCATTTAAAAAGCCTTCCCCCTTCCCCTCTCCTTTACAGCCCCTTGGGAGTCACACAGGAGACAGCACCACTTCCCTCTGCTTCCCCCCCCTCTTGAAAATACATTCATTCCAGTTTTCAAATTGCTATTTTGTAGTGCTAAATCTCTACCCCCCCACTAATTTCTCCAGGTCAGAATCTGACCCCGATTTGAACAAAACCCGGCGCCAAATATTCACAGCAGAATGCTTCTGCCTCGCTGCGTGTCAGATGCCATCTCCCTGCAAATGTTTCACCCACCTTGGAGTGCAGCTTGTGGAACTGATGAGGTGAAGAGCACCGCGGAGCAGCTCTGTGCTGGTAATCACAGGACTGAAGAAACACATACATCATCTGCCACCTAGGTTGGCATTTCAAGTAAAAAACCTTCACAACGCGTAAGATGTTGGACAAATGATGGCCATATGCATGTTTGTCTCTGCGCAGATGTCTTTGCGTTCTCAGCGAGGAAAAAAGCTGAGGTAGGCTTTTTTTTGGCCGACAGTTTAATATTAGTGACACAGTTTATGTCCTCTGCAAAAACAATAATGGAGGATAAGGTGACATAAATTATTTGCAAATCGTTTGACATATGCAGGGCATTGTCCTTGCAATAATCACCATCAGTCTGTCAGTTTAAGATATGAACCGTGCCACTGCCATTTTATATCATTGTGTTAAGCTTTCACATGTTGTAATTTTACAGATTTGTTCTTTGCAGAACACTGCAACACAAATCAAATTGCATTATGTTTAGTCATAGGCTGTGCAGAGCTCCTCCCTGCAATTAGGGGCAGGGGGAGATGAGGAGCAAACCCACAGTCCTAGCCAAGAGGCAGCTCCTTAAAAGTTAGGATATTTCCTAGATACCGTTACTCAACTTTCGCGGTCATTATTCAAGGCCAGAGGAATTATTTAAATTCATGCTAACATCAGTCGCTGGCTGCACGAACAAAGTGAGCGCTGGGAAGCACCATAGTGACAGATCAATTTAAAACACCCTTGTCTGGTTTGTTTCTCCCTAACAGTCAGGCACAACATTGGACTCTTATGAATAATGTGGGTTTTTCTAAAATAAATATACTGATTTCTTCTCAACTCACCAAAGATCCCTTCAAGACCCAGTAGGTGCCTGTAGTATTAACTCTGCTTTTCATAGGCGTGCAGGATGGTTCTGGAATAGCAATGAACTCAGCGTTGTCTCTTTTATTCCAGGCAAATTAATTCCCGTGGTACAGTTTAAAAAAGACCTGAAGTCNAACTGCAGATTACTGCGGGAGTTATTTACAAGTATATTCTAAGCGCATTCGGTGCCAGATACCCTATATTAACTGTTTGAGAAACGTATTCGTACGTAAGTGTGTCTTAATTGGTAAAGGAGTCAGTAGGAAATACTGTAATATACATTCTGGAGTACCACATTTCAGTAACTTTTTACTATATTTTGAATAGAGAAACGTGATTTGTTTTCCCCTGGGAAAGTTCCCCACATTCAGTTGTCAGCAGAACAGCATCTTTCTGCTTCCAGTGAGCCCTTAAACTAGAAAGATTTATTGCACTTACACCCTTGAAAGAACATATCTTTTTCTTTGAAGGCAGCCATTATCACCATCCCATTTTATATCTTTTCTGATAAGTGCAGGCAGTAAAGCAGATAAACTCCTTGCATACCAATTAAAGACACATGCACACTAAGACACTGTATACTATCAGAGATGCTCAGAGTAATATTCTTCCTGGCACAGTAGATATATCTAAGGAGTTTGACTTTTATTATTCTCAGCTTTACACCTCTGACATTTCTAAAAACATGGAGGAAATGAATGAATTCTCACCTAAGACTCCATTGTCTAATCTTGCCCCAGTGCTCATGAATTATGGAAAATGACAGATCAGCTGATGATGTACAATGGGCTGTTTTAAAACTACCCTTTTTAACAAAACCTGGGCCATGAAACGCTCATTGCATTTCATGCAGTCACCTGACAAAATATTAGTCTCATGTTAATTGATACCTTAAATAACGGCCTCGCCTCCTCGCATCCCAGGTGTTGCGATCATTTTTATGCACAAAATGCATGAAAGCCAGAACCCTGAATCTCAGGAAGCCTCTTCTCTTCTTCTCAGATTGGATGCTGAAGTGCAGTCCTAACTCTTGGCAACCTGCCTTGGATTTTTCCATGGTGAGATCTCCACAGGCCAAGCGAGGGCTCGGTAACATTTTAAGGTCCTTAAGCACGACTTCCTCCACCTGCCCACGTCACTGCTGCTTTTTCTAGCGCCTTTTCCCAGGCAGAGAAAACGCCTTGGCCCATCCTGAATGGCGAGACCAGGAGGATGGGGATGGGATCGCCCTCCCAGCCGAGATGGTTGCACAGACCAGGCTGTAAGGACCAAGAGCCGTATTAGCAGCTGCAAGCCCCAAGACGTTGCTGTCTGATCTGCAGCGTTTGACCAGGCAGCAGGAGGCCAAACTGTCTACGAAGCCTTTGGCAAGGACATCTCCCGCACCCTCTCTGTCCCACTTGGCGTGCTAACTCCCTGGGGCAGGAGCCACTCCGTGGAGCTCCGTTCCAAACACAGAAAAGCCCCCGAGCATCACCACGGCGGCGGATGCCAGCATCGGCTGCCTGCTGGGAGGAGGTGTTGGGGCACCCCCAGCCAGGGCTGCCCTGCTCCCCTCCCGCAGCCAGGACCGCTGCAGCCTCCGGCTGCTCCCCAGCCACCATGCGGCCAAGAAGCCCCACACGTTCAGCTCCTTTTTCCCTTCTGCGCCCCAATTTAAAATAAATCGCCGTATTTACTCACCGCGCTGTTGTTGGGTGGAAAACTAGCTGTCTGCGGTATTATCTGTGAACTTATTTTTACCTCTCACAAGAATCTCAGCCAGGGTTTTCCCTGCAGTACCGCGTCTGAGCGCATCAACGACTTCCTTGTGCACGGTGGTGAGATACCAGTTTTCTGTCAGGGTTCCCTTTAGATAAGAAACTGTAGGGAGCAATACATCTCATTCAAAACATCTGAAAGAGCTGAAGATACAGAAAGCACTAATCAGTAATTAATACAAATAAAAGAAATAATCTTTCATGTAGGTGGTAATAATAACACTCCGGACTTTGTTCTAATCCATCTTTTTGTCAAATGAAGCACCAGGGAATTTGTCTGCAACAATCGGAGTATTTTCAGTCTCTGCTTTGATTTGCAATACGAGGCTTAGTCCTGTGTTAACACAGGACACAGAATAAATATTCAAAGGGAATGGTTTTAAAACCGATAAGCTAGGCTTTAATATGCAGAGGAATTCTGCTATACTTTTATACCCGGTTTACAAGTCAAATTTCCAAATTAGGAAGCCCCCTTTTCACTTTTCATAGGAATGGCAAAAGCACAACAATATCCCGTTGCAGAAATCCTGATAGCTCCCTTTCTTCTGTATTAAACCACTGACAGCACCTGGAATATGGGGCTTCTACCATTCCTCTGCAGAGAAACAGCGTCTTCCAGAACATCAGACAGTCCTGAAACCCTTTAAATAGCCCTGCATTCGTTATATTTAGTGACAATTACACCAGTGACTTCCTGACTGCAAATATGATTCATTACTCTGCAGCAGAAGTAATACCTCTAATAGACTATGCATTGAGTTGACCCAAAATAGCTGCTGAAGAATAGTTGTTCCCGAACTACTCCAGAGATAGATTTTTTTAAATGATTATACCCATATGTAAGAAGAACAGATTATCCTGCCATGTAATTATTTAGCACTGCCCTTAAATCTTTATGTAAACTAAATTTCAAACGTGGACAACAATAAGCAATGTTTAATCAGGAGTTTTTAGAAACAATTTGTCTGTAACTTGCCGGGAGGTTCTAAGCCCTATTTTAAATTAAACAATTTGCATTCAATGTTTAGTCACTCTTTAGCTCCGCTACTACCATCACTCTCCATGTTAAAAAAAGAAGAAAAAAAGAGAGAAATATAAATTTTTTTTTTTTTCTTCTGAGTGGAGTAGAAATTGAGCATTTCCGACCCTGCTAGACCTGAGGATGAAGCTCCAGCTCCCTCCCCACTCTGGAATAAGACAGAAGAGTTATCCCCGCTGAGGCCAGCGATACCCCAAGGCCCGCAAGCCCGTCTTTGAGAGGATGGTGCTGCCCTGCTCTTGATTTTGATGCCTACAGAGTGCTGAGCGTTAGGGGTTCACCGCACACGCAGATGAGGAAGGCTGGAAATGACCTGGATAGAGCCCCACACCATGGTGACAGCCCCACCTCACTGGTGCGCCACCACCGTCCTCCTCAGGAGGGATGGCTCGCAGGCCTGCACTGAACGTCTTCAGGTCACCCCTGGCGCTGAAGGCAGACCTCAGCACTGCCGTGTGCTGTGCCGGCTCCGTCCCGCGGGCACAGGGCTCCTCAGGACGGCCCTTTCCCAAAGCCAGGGCTGCAGAGCCACCCCCATCCCACGGCTGCCCCCAGACAAGGGGATTTTCGGCATCGTCAGATCCCTGCCCTGGCTCACAGGGCAGGCATAGAGTAAAGACTAAGGAAAAATCAGAGTTTCACCCCCTCCTGCTCGCTGATGCCAAATGCAGTTTATCCATAAACTTCCGAGAGGCAAAGATTTCATGGGTTTTGTTGACGATTTCTGCAGGCGAGGCAGCTGGGTACGCTCAAGGGGAAACCCAGCCCTGCCAGCTTTCCAAAGAAGCCACAGAAATACTCCATCGTCTGTACGTAGGTGATACTAAACACATGTGCAGTAATCTTCTTTCGGCTCCTTTTTGACTCCTTTTCACAGCAGTTGCTCGGGTAACCTTCCAGGCAACGGCTGCTGCCAAAGAGGAAGGCTGGGAGACCGAAGCCGTGCTTGAAACAAAATCACCCAGGTGGGTGCCCTCAGCTCAGCTTTGAAGTTTATATTATTTTTTCAGCTTCCTGTTCAAGTGTTGTGCCTGCTCCCTTGATTAGAGCAGCGGCAATTTAAAGTAAACCTCACACCACGGCTGATGCTACAGCTGAAAAAGGTCTCAGAGTGCTCCCGGTGTCCCAGCTCACTGCGCATCTCTCTGTTCTGGCTTGTAAAATGGCATTCTACAATGCTGGTATGTAATCTAAAAAAACCATCGTAAGTAATAATTAAACATTAAATCAGATTAATGCCAGGCTTGTTTGCCCTCGACAGAAATACTATGAATTCTCTAGAGTCAAAAGTAAGACAATCGTGTGAAAACAAAGCACAAATAAAGTCCATAAATACGCAGAGGAAATACTTCCAATCTTAATTTTGTAATACGGAGCATTCATTTTTGTAATATGGTGGTGACATAAAACATGCAGCAGCAACGAACAGAGGAAAGCTGATGGACTGCCAAAGCCCTTTCTCCTTAAAATGCGGATTGCTCTGGAGCCGTTAAGCTCGGTGCTGAGATGAGGCCACCTACACAGGCGTTTCCAAAGTCCTCTTTCAAGGCCAAAATGCCACTTTCAGCTCCAAGATGGGATCAAAACTAAAGCTCGGGAATCCCGCAGAACCCCAGCCAGGCTGCGTGGGACAGCCTCGGCGAGGAGGGCTACGGGAGCTGCCTTTGTGGTCTCACGGGGTGCTCCTACGCTCGCTGTCTTCATATCAAAGGTGCTCTGCTTATAGACAGCAATCTGTTGGTGCCAGGCAGCGGCGGCCGTGTGATATATGGCTGTTTGCAAAATGAGCCCGTCCGTGGGTCATCACCGGCTCTAATTAAAGGAAGACACAGGCTACCGAGTCGAGGTCCCTTTCATTGGAGCTGAGAGGACAGCAATCTCCACCAGAGCCGCAAAGGAGGACAGATTCATTTGACTGATTGCATGACGTCTGAATTAATGGCCAGGAAAGGAGCTGTTATTGTGCCCTCACTGGTAGGCTGCCTCAGAGAGCTTTTGCTGCGCTCTCGGCTTGAGCGAGGAATAAAAAGCATCACGCTCCTCAACCAGCAAGGCAGGAGCCCGGCCGGTGCGGCGAGCCTCCCCCGGATCAATTCTACAAGGCTGAGTGTCTGATACATAATGGATGTTCAATAAGCTCAAACATAAATACTTTGCAAGGAGCAGGCTGTTAAGTCTAACCAATGCTGCTCTAACTTTTAAAACAGCTTTGGGGGTTTTTTTGTTTTATTGACAACGCGGGTGGCAGAGACAAAGCAAAGCAGGGCACGGTATAAACCACGGCACCGAGCTGCTTTGGCTCTTGGTCTTCCTTGTGTCTCCTGCTTTCTGAAGCTAGGAAAAACTCGCTAATTAAATCCTTGTAGCTAAGCTGGAGCTGCTGGGGTGAAAGGGGTGGGGAGTTAATTGCTATCAAATAGCAACGGCCCCGCACGCGTTTGACAGGTGGGAAAACCTGGTTCAAGCCCCTGGTGTTGGGGGGCAATTTTTTTGGGGAGGCTTAATTCTTAAGAAAACACTGCCGTGCTATTCACGGTGCACGCAAGAAATCTGGCTTCTCTCAGGGTTTCAGTAACCTTACAAAGCTGGAGCAAGTTCCAGAGCTAAAATTAAATTTACAAGCTGTAGCAGGCTTGCAGGCTGGGACAAACTTGCAAGCAACAACCTGCTTCCAACATCACATTTGAATGTAACGCTTACATTTCTAAGCTCTTCAGGTTCACAACAGACTTCGAGCTAAATGGAATTAACTCCAGACTAGAATCTGCTCCACGTGGCTCAGGTCATCTCTCGCCAGGTGATGCTGGATCAAGCCGTAGAGGTACTTCAGAGTGACCCTCTAATGCAAGAGACCCTCATCAGTCTCACCCCCCTCCAAGTGCAGTGTCCAGGTTTGCTTCTGTGGCAAACTCTTCTGTGGTCGGGAGACTTCCACTAGTCAGTCTCAGAAAAGACAAAACTAAGGCAACAAAAACGACAAGCCAGCCTGGGGCCTGGTTTCCGATTTGCTCCTTCTCTTTGGGAGCCAGTAGATAATTTGAATAGAAATAAATTACAAACCTCCATTAAACCACCTGGCAGAGACCTCCTTGGGCCTTTGGCTCTAGCTGAGCACACTGCTGAATACTGTTTCCCCTGGAGGTGGTGTGGCAGCAGAACAGGTCATTCAGTGAGGTTGTCAAATCTTCATCCTTGGAGGTATTGAGACTTGACTCTACAAAGCCACGGCTGGCCTGCTCTGGAGATGGCAGTAGGTCTGATCTGAGCAGGAGGCTGGACTGGAGACGCCAGTGGCCACCTCCTGCCAGCAGCTCTGAGGCTGTGACTCTCTGTTGGTCCTTCTTTACTTCAGCTATCTGGAACCACAGAAGGCAACCTTCTTGGTCATGCATCTCTAAAGAGGTTCCCCCTAGGGTATACCTACACTTCCATGTTTCCCTGGGAAGAAACACGGCTACTTGGCCAACAAAAGAAACCCCTCATCGAGATCTTGTTTTCAGGAGTTCAGACAATAGCCTTGTAAGCGGATTTACGAGAGCTGATACAGCCAAGTACACCGAGGAACTTAATCATATCATATTTCTGTGTGATCAAGATAACCTATATTAAACTGTTAGCATTCATTTAAATATTTAAATCAGTAGATCATACAAAGAAAAAGGAAAGATAAAGTTTAATAACGTGGCTCAGTTCTACTGAATATGACTGGGAAGTGGTATTTCTGGTTATTTGTGAGTGGAAAAGCATTTACTTACCAAATTGTTTCTCACTTATAGTCATCATAGGTTTAGGACTCAGTCATTTGTATGGCCAAACCCATTAGATGATCCATCCGACCGTGTCACACGCAGAGAATCTCAACTGCCAGACATTTTCTCAAGCCCATAGGATACATTTTGCTGTTACGGATCATTGCAATTATAGAAACGGTACCTGTGTATAAAACTTTAAAGTAATACCTTTGTTTATATTTAAGGGAATGCAAGTAAACTTGACCGAGGTACTCCTTGGATATCTATTCATACTTGGCAAAACATTCAAAGCACACTTTTTAAAATTCCCTTTAACTTCCACGGAAGTTACCTACACACCTAAAATTAGGCACACACTATAGTGCTCTGCTAGTTGAAGATGATACATATACACAATTTTGAGTACTATTTATACAGAATTAACCCATAAACAGCATGATATCATGTTCCTCATTTTTGAGAACAAAAATTAAGAATACCCAAATTATTGTAACAAATAAATTTCTTCATTAAAAGATATACTTTTCCAAGTAATGTATAACTTGTATAAAATGCAGCTGCACCACAGGGTGCTGGCCCCGTGGCCGCTGTGCAGGGGACCCTCACTTGCATCCTGGAGATGATGCTTTTGCCAAGGCACAGGCACCATCAGTGACGAGTGGCGTGGCATCTGCAGAGACTGCATTACTAAACACTACTGAATCTCTAAGCTCATAAAACCTGAATTTCTTTACTAGTTTACTGCAGAGGTGGTTTTTTTTTTTTTTTTTCCCTTAAAAAAAAAGGGTAAANGTTTTGTTGGAGGCTTTGCTGAGTGTGGTAGATTTTTTCACAAGAATAGGAACAAACAGAGTAGCAGAACAGCAGAACAAGTATCTTCAAAACTTGCCTGTGACAACGCATGGAAAAGTTTGTCAACATCTGTTTAATTTTTTTTTTTAACAGGAACAAACCAACTGATTTTTCTCTCAACTTGTTATCAGGAATGGTTAAATGTTTTTATTTTATTAAGAAAATAATTTTGAGCCACAGCAAATCTCAGCTGTTCTGATTAAGATTTTAGAGAGCAATAAACAATTCAACCCACGGTCTCATAACTACAAATGTGAGGTGATTTTTAAGCATGCCAACACCTATCTGAGAAAAGCAGAAATAAGACATCTATCTTTCTGCATACGAGAAACAGTATCAAAACGCTCTGTTTTCTCTCCATTTACTTCTGAAATGTCCCTTCTTACAAACTTCCTCAAAGAATTCAGAATTATTTAACAAATTAGGAAATATTTAATAAGAAACTTCCTCTGGTTCCATAGTGTGCCCTTACTGAGACTTACCGAGCACTCCTGAGATACTTGTTCGTGAGCCAAAATTATTCAAATCAGCTTAAGGACAGTATGTGTGTACATGCGTGTTTGTACACAGACTCAGTCAATACCTGAGGAGTTCATACTGCTGTAATAAACTGGAATAGCAAGAAGAAAACACAACGAACAATACTTCAGAAGAAAGAAGTAAACAGGGAAGAATTACATAAATGTAACGTCTTACAGAAGGTGTTTTCTCACTATTCACTTAGTGCTGATTCATTCTCATTAAACGGTAAAATCAGCTTTGACTTTACTACTCAACGCCAGCATGGTGTTAGAGCTAAATAATACTTCACCAGTAATCTGTTACTATAAAATGAACTTTTATATTGGAACATTTGTACTGGAATAAGTGCATATTGATTTAGGTCCTCCACGAACACAAATGCCTTCCTGGCACATGGGGACACCATGTTTCAGCAAAGAAGTATTTAAAACTATTTATTTACAGCATTTATTTTAGTGGCTTCTGGAAAAAAAATTACATATTTAAACTGTCAGCATTAGGACATGGAATTTATTTTCTCCGTGCCAATTTAAATGTCTTTTTTTCCCCATTTTATATGTCATGGCTCCAGGGCTCTTCACAGCGGGGCTCTGCAGAGTCAGAAACAAATCACCATTTGCAGCCTGCCTATTATTCCTATTAACTCTGGCTGAAGGTCCAATTCCAGAGCTGCATTTTGATCATCCTCCACTTTCAGCTGGTGCTCCAAGACCATTTGAGACTCCCTACAATCACCACATACTCCCCGATTTAGACAAAATGTTAATTTTTCTTAACGATACAGAGCTGGTGCTTGACCCTCCTTCCATTCCCAGACACCCTTACTACATGCTCCCCTGGCTATAAAAAAATTTCGTGCATACTTTAAAGCAATCTGGGGCTGATTTATTCAGTGCACCTGCGTGAGGCTTGAGGGAACATACTGTGCCGCCCAGCGCCTCCCAGGCGCACGCATTCCCTCCCAGACTTCTTGGTCATGACCCCGTCCTCCTTCCCCCTCAGCCCTGCATTGCATATCTGAAATGTTTCGCGGAGAAACGCGTCCGAAGGGTGTTGGTTAAACAACGGGGAGACGGAGCCAGGACACGCGTGCTGGGTTTGGGGAAATTTGCTGCTGTTTGCGCTGGCTGTCCCCCTTGGTGGGCTTTCCTGGCCCGGCCACGGTGCAGAGAGGGGGTAAAAGTGCCTTACAACTTACACAGCACATCAGAAGATAGACATTGTGGTACACCTTCAGGGAGGAGGTATGAAAGTGCAGCCTGAGGGAGAAGCAGGAATACAGCAGTCGTTACGGCTCCCTGAAATGAAAGCTGCTCTTTCCATGATACCTTGAAAACAAGTAGAAGTGGTGCCCTGGAAATCTTACAGGTCCAGCATCTGTCTCTCAGTGCAATCTTTCTTTCCGTCCTTCCTCGGGACTTTTGTCTGTTTGGACGAGCCAGAGAGAAGTCCCCGTGAGTGACACAGCCAGCCGGATAAACAAGAGGCCGATGGTCGCCCCGTACGGAGAGCGCTTCAGCCAACGTCCACACGCAGGAGGTCAGTGCTCCAGCAAAGGAAGCTGGCGCGTCTGTCAATCCGCCTTCGGACAACCTGTTTGAGGAATTAATCCTACCAATGTTTGCTCCACAAGGTTGTGTGCGCTTCAGGCACTGTTCTTTCCTCCAACTCTTTAAACAAGGAAACACGTCTTTCCTAGGATTCAGGGGTCGAGTTTGGCTGCCTTTTAACATCTCAAATCCTTTCAATTTGCCTGCTGCTGCTAAGCGAAATGGTGGCGTGAAGTAATTTATTTGGGATCAGGGCTGAAGCGTTAATGAGAACACCACATTTCTTGGAGGCTCAGCGGAACCGAGGGCAGCATTCTCAGCTGAGAGAAAGAAAAAGAAAGGAAAAAAAAAAAAAGGCCTCTCCTGCACGTACTGGAGCCAAGAAGCATATGGAGCCATTTTAGCCCAGGGTTGCACAGCTTCTTCTCAGGTTTCAATGAAGTAAATCTGAAGGGCAGTTTGAATCCTAATATACGCGCAGGAAGTGCGTGCACTCAGGATTACTATAAAAGCAGGCTAATTGGAGCCCTTCTCCAGCGAGGTGCTGAGAGCCTTCAGCTCCACTTGGAGTTAAGAGCACCGGTATGTTTAGCACCTTGAAGGATTAGGCTTCTAAACGTTCCTACCACCAATAGCACATTTGCTAGGAGGATTGATTTGACAAGGGTAGCGATGTATGGCCATTAAATTGTTTGCAGATTTGACCTATCTGTCCATAATAAGAAATAATACCTGAAGTGCCATAACTCTGTCAAACATTTCAAAGGAATACTTGTTTAAAGATCGAATGCATTATGTAATCTCATAATGTCCGATTAGGACATAAAACTATGGAACATGACACAGAGCAGCATTACAAGACATACTGTGTCAGAAATTTTATAAACAATTTCTGCTGGACCTCTCACATGTTATCAGTTTGAGTAGTGGCTATGATGCATTTTAAATTCCTTCTGGCAGCTGGAGACAAAAAATGTGACTGGAAATATCATCCAGGGGCTCCTGAGAAATATTTTTTCCATAGCAAAAACACTACAGACCTGCAGATTTTGTCCTGGTGTGAGGGAACCTATGGGGAGAATGGGAAAAGAGAAAGGAGAGCACAGCGATCGAAATCAAGGAAAGTAACAGAGCCTTGTCCTGTGAGTCATTAAACTGAACCACGGCTCTTAGTTAACAGTCCCAAAATAATTAATAACAAAGTAAATGTAAAAATCTGTTCCCTACAGCCAGCACAAGGGCTTAGAGTTACCCAATGCCTACAATTTCATAAGCATCATTTTTCTCCATATGGATTTATTTTTATTACATGTTATTTGCCTGAGTATGAGACTACCTGGGCAAGATAAATACCTCTTACCTTGGAAGGATCTACCTGATTTCTTCTAAGTATAAAGCACCTTGGAATTTGGGGAAATAGAAAAGCAAAATAAATTCCCACAAACTAAATCCAAAATCAAGACAGGTATAAAAAACCAGAGCTGAGAGCAGGGAAGGAAATAAACCAGCAATGAAATAAACAGTGATCATTTTTTATGAGACTCGTAATAAAGAAAAATTATTTTAACTTTCCTTAAGTGACAACTAGTGGAAAAATAGGAAGCAGCTAAAAAAGTAACATTGAGCATGCTAGGCTGGTGAACATCAGGGGGAGTTGCCTTTTCTGTGATCTTCCTTTTATGTTTAATCTTCATCATTTTTATGACCTTATTCAATTCAAAGTATGTATAAATGTATATAAAAGTATATATAAATGTCATATGCCACATTTTTGTGAACTGGAATTTAATCAGGCAGAAGCGTATGGTGGACCCCTTCAGCCACATCTATCTGCCTTGGCCAGTGCGGAACAACAGGGCCCACGAATCGGTGCTGAGACTGCAAAGGTGGTGATTCTCACTCCCACGTCTCACCTCCACCAACTGGCACCACCGGCAACAGAAGAGGGGTTAAAATGGAGCTACGCCAGGCTGAGAACCAGCTCCCATTCAGCTCCCATTTTCCCTGTGCAGAGCAACGTGTGATGAAGCGAGCGCAGCCCCGCGAAAGGTTTCAGAAATTGGGAGTCCAGCACTAATGCTCTCTGGAATGTGCCACCCCTGTCTTGGAGGAGCCTGGAGTGCAGCAGGGATGCAGGCACCCCAGATACCACCTCTCTGGCCTTGCTGAGATGCTGTGCCTTGGGGAACGGGTGACAGAAGAAGGATGCCAAGATATGGCTCTGACAGGGACCAGCTGAGCAGACTCCATGATTTTGCCTTGCTTGCCTTGACACAGCGAGTGCCAAGCTGGTCCTGCGCCCCAGGAGCCAGAGTTTTAGGGAGAAACACGCAAGTGCCGCTCTGCTTGGCACAGCGGCTTCCGAATGAGTCTGTCCTCCCTCTGTGAGCCATGCGGACACGCGCAGCGTGCGTGCACATCCCGCACGGCGCGCGGAGGAGCCCAGAGCTCTCTGCGCTTCTCTCGTCTCGGCAGGATTTCTGCCCTTTGGCTGCTCCTGCCCCAGCAGGCTGCGGAGCCCGCGCCCTCCCTCGTCGCACAGGCAGCGTCTTGCAGGCTGAACTTCGCTTCTGCCCCAGGACAAACCGCAGGCAGCTTCTCCCGAGACGGCAAGCAGGCTACAAGCCCGGGACGTGCAATTCTCTCAAGGGACAGGTGATCCCTTCCACTTTTCCCTGTCCGCATCCCACCGTGCAGGAATCGTGCGGAGCAGGGCTGTCAGGAAGCTGGGTCACAAACATGTTGAGCAGCGTTAGCCCTGGGAGCAACGCCCGCGGGACGTACCGTCCACCAGAGACTCCCTGTGGATGGCTGCTCCCTGAAAACCTGCCAGTTTGTCAGCACCTCCGCATTATCGGATGCTAACTGGGTCAGTATTACTTTGCGTTAGATGTAATAACGCTTTGTTCCCTCCTTTTTCTTGCTAATAAGTAGCCGATTCCTTACATCCCTTCTGGTCAGCCCTGCCTGTCAAGTGACTTGTCTGTCAAAATATGTATTATTCAAAAGTGGACCTGTTGCCAGCTCTGTGAGACTGGGGGATGGGTTCATGTATCATATCACTCTTCCCTTCCATACATCTCAATTTCCTGCTTTCTGCATGATTAATGCACGTTTTCTTCCCTCTACATAACGTAGACAGAAAAGAATGAATTATGCTTCTTCATTACATTAACCGGTAACATGTCTTTCCATACCTATATACGCTAATCACCGCTTTCTTGGGCCGTATGTTTGTAAATGAAATAGATAGAAAGAGTAAATATAGAATAATGGCATGTTATGCTCCTCTAATGTAAGAGAAACCAAAGAAGGGGACAAAAAGCCTCTCCTACTACAGAGTTTAAGAGTTTTTCATAATTTTAAATTCATCACTGTGCTCCTAACACCTACGTTTGAGCTTTGATGTTGAGTTTCAGTAGTTTTTACTAAATTCAAGGAACAGAAGATAGACATTTTCTGCAGTTGATAGAAAATGGATACAAATGACTGAAAATAACTAACATATACATTAGAAATGTAGACTACAAGACATTGTTCATACATGGAGTGGTTAATCTCTGCCTAAACATAATACTAAATAAAACAAGCCAATATTGGCACTCTCAGACAAGCTCCAGTATTGCATCTGGAAATAACAACATTATGCAGACTTGAACATATTAGTAGCTTCAAAACAGAGAGCAATAGCAGATGCTATAAAATACACAGAATCAATCCTGCTTGGACATTTATTGCATTAATACTATTTTCAATTTATTTAGCAGTAAAGTGCTTTTATTACTGACTACTGACTATGTATGAGGGAGAATGTGTGTGGGTGCTGTACACACAAACATGCGTGTGTTGGCCGCTCTGCCTGGCATAAACAATCCCTAAGAGGACAGCAATAAAATTGTTTAACAACACATAGCAGCACCATGCAATACGCCACAAAGACACAACAGAAGAGAATATGGATGCCACAGATCCAGTCATAGTTTAGATAGAGGGTATAAAAGCATTAACCAAACAGAATTTTATTAGAATATTAGCATTATCAGCTAATACTTGAGAAGAGCCATGGGATCTTTAACCAGAAGTAAGAAACCAGCTGTTTGGTTGTTGTTTGCCTTTTTTTCCCCCCTTTTACTTCACAGAGCCTCCAGAACCTTATGTAGAAAGAAAATCAATTAAATAAAAATGGACAATGATGAAGAAGTCAAGAGAGCAATTTTAAAATCAATACATTGCTTCAAAAGAAGCTTCACAATGTGGCTGCAGAATACGGAACAGAAGCTTGGTGTACCAAGCAGACATAAGAACAAAAGGATGATCCCATAACACCTTCATATTTATCAGAAAGATTGGTCGCAACCCAATCAAACCAATAATCAAACCAATGTCGTAAACATCAAACCAATCCTCTATTGCCTATCCCGACTCCCAGAGGATAGCTTGTGAAGTTTCAGACACCAGGCCAATGTTTTAAGTGGACAATGTTTGGTTTTGAAGAACCCAAAACTTCAAGAGTCATCCAAGAACGAGCTTTTGTAGTAGCAAACATCAGCACAAATATCAGCAACTTCTGCTCTAAGAACAAGACACGATTCTTCAATTTTCAAATAAACACATGCCATAGACTTTAAAAAAAAAGCAACAATTAAACAATAAAACTCTGCCAAAGCAAAATGTTCCACTATGCATGCAATTTTCTCCCCTAGGAGGGGACTGAAGAAAGAACAAACCACATGTGAAATGTTAGTCATGTTGTTTGACGCACTTTTGGGTGGTTCTCAGATAGTGTGGTAAGGACAGCACAAGAGTTTATAAGGACTAGTGGAGAAATCAAGGAAAAAAATTGCCACTAAACAAATGAACTCCATCCTAATTCTTGCTTACAAGTTGGTACGGGCAACTTTATGAAACCATCAGAGATTAAAGTCACCTAAATCATCATAAAATACGGTGAACTCAAACTATTTCTCGGGAAACACGCATGGCAGAAAAGGGCCTTAAAATAGTGAATAACCTGCTACAGTTAGCTGTGTTTCAGTGCTGCTTCTAAAATTACAAACTGTAAAACTCAGCTCAGAAAATTTCTTGACCTCTTTTGCCGTGTCAAAATTAAGGCAGAATTAAATATGGCTCAAACAGTCAGGCAGACTATTGAGTCGAGAAATTCCTAGCCACACTCACTTTTCACTTCAAAACCATCCCCGTTTAATTGCAAGTCTGTGATTCTGAGAAAAGATGACTTTAAACAAATTCCATGTTTTTGCGTGCAAAACATCTGTGCAGCGATATACCATGATGAGCACCAGGCATGCAAATCCAGCTCAGAGCAACTGGCACTTCTGTCAACACAGCACTGAAAACACTGATGTCATTTGGTATTTGTGGTAAGCCCCAAATATTCCTCTTGCAGCAGAACATTTGTTGTCTTCTTCCTATGGAATTTCTGAGCTGGAATCAGGACCAGCTATATCGTATTCTATTTCTTCCCTTACACAAGGTTTTCTTTTTTGAATTCTTTAGTATCGAACGCACACAAGTTCACATCTAAACTGGAATGCGTGGAAGTCCTACCTCTCCCTGAAAACAAACTTGTTGGCTTTTCTTTCATCTGTTATTATTTGCAGGTTTCTCATCCATGTTCATGTTGAAACAAAACAATCTTGTCATATCTTTCCTTCAACTAATACAGTACTTTCATTAATTTCATCCAGAAAAGCATTTGTAATGAGTTTTTTTCTTTAAGGAGTTCTTATAGATCATTAACTCTGAACTTTTAAGGCTGTCACTATGTTTTTAGAAGTTGACATGGTCAACATAATGTATTTTTCCATAGGTATTGGCCAAATTCTACAACTGTGGCAGACAGAGCATCAATAATACTGTATTTCCAGCCCTCCTGTGGTCAAATATCCCAGGATTCTTGGGGATTATCATAATAAAAGCAGTGGCTGAAGGACAAATCTTCAGTCTGTTTTATGTCACTGTTACCCTGAGATCAAGGACTGCGCTGGTTGCCTCTGGGCCAGGAAAAGCTGGTATAAGAACACAAACTGGAAACCAGATAAAAAAATTATGAGTGGTGTATGTGAGATGCCCAGCTTGTGTTGAGAGGAGGCATATGCTACTGGGGAGGCATTAATAGGTGTGTTAAACTGGCAGCGTCACTCCTAGGAAAACTTCAGTAGGAACCTGAAGCAGCTGCTTATTGCTGCTGCTCTTAAAAGCACACAGGGCTCAGGCCACCGCCAGTGCTGTCGCCCTGTGCAGAGATCCACACTGCTTCCAATGGGATGGAGTAAAGGATGATCAAGCAGCTCATCTGTCACATACTGCCTGTTTTGAAATAAAGATCAGTAGCACGGGGGCCATGCCCTCTAAGGCCCCACGTGAGCACCTGCAAAGACGGTGTCTCTGCTTTGAAGAGCTAATAGTCGTGGAAAAAAGGGTCTTGCTGGAGATGGAGCAAAATACAAAACTTACTGAACATATTGGGCTGCGATTTATCTCCACACTTCAGCTTTGCTTTCTAACCCAAACTTCTTATAACCCACCAAAGGCCCTGTTCTAGCAATGAGCTCAGCCACAATCAGCCTGGAGGCATACCCAAGGCAAAGCTGGGGTAGCTCTCTGGGATCCTCTTTTGTCTATAGCTTTGATATCTATTACAGATTTGGGAGTATAACAATTACATCAGATACAACTTAATAAGGTACTGGAGGTCTTTACCGGCTCTTTCTCAGCTGAGGTCCTAAGAGGACTTAAGTTTGCCATACTAAAACACCAAAAATATTTTCCATAAAAAATAAAGCTGTTCTGGAGTTAATTTTGTATAAATTAGTCTTTTTTTTAAGCTGCTGTCTGATTTATTAGGAATGAACCTCAGAGCTGATGATCGTGATCTGCTCGTGCGAGCAATGGTTTCTGGGATCAGCAAACGGACACCAGCAGAAACACAAAGAATTTGAAAAAGCAAAAAATCCCCAATGACAAAATTAACGCTACATTTCAACATATACATTTCAGATATTTGAAACCAATTTTCCCTGGCCCTTTGCATATGCATCTGTGACTTGTCTATAGCAAACCTGGAAAATCAACAAAAGGAACCAGAACAAATTAATAATCCCCTCCTCCAGCAAATTAAACTTCACTCTGCTAAATTAGTTGACCTTCAAAGTTTGCTCCGGGGGAATGATGCAAGATTGGAGGGTTTATCTGAAGAAACAAAGATGAAAATTGGGATGAAGAATGTGAGGTGGCTAGTGGAGTGGATGGGCCCGGAAAAGTTTGTTACCTTAAAAAAAGTTAATTGACAGGGGGATCTACCACCACCTACACATAAAGGCAGATTTTGTCATGCCTTATTATTTACTCTAAGGGACTGACTTACCTCATTAAGAATGTGTGGAGAGAGGCGAAGGAAATACTCTACACAACCCAACCCAAAGTACGCTGCACCAGCTTGGACGGGGAAACAAAGAGAGGGCAGCACAGAGAGACGCTGTTTTCCTCCAGATGAGGTAGAGTAAGAGAATTACTCGGCTAACACAAGCGCTGTTCAGAGCGGACATTATTCCAAACCACCCCAGACACATGAACTGAGACGACGTGGATGCCTAAGAACTGTGGCTCAGCTCCAGAGCATCTTCCCTCTGGTATTTCAAACGCACCGGATTTCAACTCTCAGAGCTGAACTTCTAATAAGAAAGGAACTAGGACTAATAGAAAAGACAAATGATCATGTGGCTACTTAAAAAAAAGTTCTTGTTAAATATGGAGTGTTAACTCTTATGCTGGAGTTTGTCTGCTCCTGCAGATTTAGTCTTACCAGAAAGGATTCAGTGCGATGCCGTACGAACTCTACTGGGACAAACATGTACTTTTTCCTTATTTTGTAGGTTTTCTTAATGGTGGTTATAGCTACATAATTTTCTAAAATTTGTGATATGGGCTACCTATATGATGGTTAACGATGACAATCGTATGAGTAGACAGAGGTACATTAAAAAGACTCCCACAATTTCTCAAACTGTGAAAGTATATCGTTAGTCCTGACTACTAGGAAGACTGGGACACATCTTGATACAGCCATAATTTTGCTCACTGTTACTAGCATGGTTCTTGCAAAAATGTGATCTGACTAATATCTCGAAACACCTACATGCCGGCTGCATTGATGGAGAGCAGGAAGCGTAACCTTTGACCAGAGAAGTAATAACAGTGTAAGCTTTTCTAAAAACAAAACCTAGAGGAATTAGCATCCTGGATCAGTCACAAAGTGCATTTAGCTCTCTCTATAAATCTTGCTGAAGCATTTAATGAAATGGTCATCTTCCTGTGTAATGTGAAACGGATTTAAGAGTTTTGCACTGACAATGAAGATGTTTGAACTTCCAGAGGACTAGGGCTAGAACCGAAAGCGCGTATGACACTGAGGAGTGGGGAGGCTTTCACGGGCTCTGACCTGGTACCTTGAACCCATATGCAGGACTTTGATGCCTGGAAGAACAAATGAGAATCGGCCACCTCCAGATGGGCTCTCCAGCATCAGCATGCTGAGTAGGGGCCACCTACCTCCAAACACTTGGAAACACCGAGGAGAGCAGGCTTATGTGGTCTTTTCAAAAAATTCATAGGTGTTTCCATTTTGTGGGTCCTTTTGTTTTTAACTTTATATCTCACAGTTCACAGGTCAGAAGATTTTTCTGGCACATGGAAAGTTTAGATTCAGTTCCTTCTTCCCCTTCCTCATCTGACTGATTCAAAATCTATCACCTGCTCCATTTCCAGCAGAGCATCTCCAAGGAGAATCAGAGGAGGACTCCTTCCTAACAATTCTGAAGATACTCACTGGCTACTACAGTGAGTGGGAATGGCTGGTCTCTTTTTTCCCTCTGTACGTGCTGGTACCAAGCATCACTATCTCATAAAAAAATCAGCTCACGGGCTCAAGTCCATAAATATTAGTAAATAAGGGATGGACCAACAAACACATTGTAAGTTGGCTTCCATTAACTAATTAAAGATGGCTTATTCTAATAAGGTGTTTGATGTCAGCTAGGTTGCTTCTTTCTTCATTTGAGGAAGATTAATGGTCCTATTTTCTACCTAACTTTCATCATGGTAGTAAATTTTTATTGTGATTTTCTATTTAATGTGCTTTTATCATGATTTTTTAATCACCGTATCTGACCTCCCCTAATGTGAAGCTGTTGTATGACCTTGCCAAAAATTTCTTTCTGATGTCAGAACCCCTGTGTGAGCAGGTGTTACATGCTTTGGCAGTGATAGAATTATTCTTTCATAGTCTATAGAAGCTCTTAAACTGCCTTCATCCCCATAGCATCTAAACTCCATTGAGTAGCACATTAACTGACTAGACTAACATCTATCATCTTTGCTTCATTCTCCTCTCTCGAGGAAGTGTGTATGTAGGGGAGCATATGGCTCGGGTGGGGTTTCCACTGTGTTTTATTTTTAAACGTCCATGCTGCTAGGTGTCTACCTCAGAAAAATTCTCCCCTCACATGGGAGCTGCAGAAAA
This sequence comes from Rhinoptilus africanus, assembly GCA_013400135.1. Classification (NCBI taxonomy): domain Eukaryota; kingdom Metazoa; phylum Chordata; class Aves; order Charadriiformes; family Glareolidae; genus Rhinoptilus; species Rhinoptilus africanus. The sequence goes on from VXBO01002050.1 coordinate 131,972, forward strand.
GTTTCTAAAGGTGTCATGGTTTTGGCCTAAAATGTCTTTCACTCCTGCCATTATTTATGCTTGTGGCTCCAATCAGTCTCTATCTTGCCCAGAAATTAGTTTTATCATAGCAAATAACCTATACAAGCGTTAAAAAAAGGGATCCTTTATTAGAGCATTTGCTACTGATGAAGTCATTTGCATCTATAGTAGAAAGAGCTTTCTAAACTAAAGACAGTTTTGTATGGTCTCCCAAGTACGCAGCAACACTAGTAGCTAGAACCATTACTCCCTACATACATAGCTACCAATAAAAAGACATTCAATTGAAGTTTCGCCAGTGAGTAGAGGTTGATGATTGCTATTAAAGACCATTCTTGAATTTATGGTTTACTTGTTCAGCTTGATATTTTAGGAACATCTCCAGGATAAGGGAATACTGATGCTAACAGAGTATTCTAGTGCTAGGATAACTAACCTTGGAGAGCTGGACAGTCACTCTGTTATTAAAAGATGCCATGAAATCAAAATATAACTGCAGATCAATGTCTTGGCAGTGTTACCATGTTAACGTCAAAAGGTACCACTGCCTTACCACGCTTTAAAGATGGATTAGGAAAGCAGTATTACTATCCATCCAGGCCATGATTATCCTGTGATTCTATCCCTTCATCTCACTCACGGTCTCTCTTCTGCGGCACTCCTTCTAAGCCTTGGCTCACTGCCACTCCTCCTCGAGAAGAGGAGCTGCTAAGTCCTCTGGTACCATCAATTACGCTTGTAGCAAGGCACAGCATCAGATTAAACAGGAAACAGACCCACTTCGGCGTGCCATCAAATATGTAGATGATAAAATGCTTCTGGACCACAGGAGTTCTCATCTAATCTAATACAGTCAGTGTTAGTCACAGTCCAGTGAAATACGATTGCGTTACCAGTTGTGGTGAATTTATAAAGCTTCAGCTATCAAACTCCAGTGATTTCTTGAATAACACAGATCATTTTTTACATTATTTTTTAGTCCCATGAAAACAGGGTTCAAGTATATAGGACATCAAAAAAATATAAAGAGAACCCCAAATCTACTACTTTAAAGAAAATCTGATTGTCTGGGGAGCGCCAGAGTTGTGATTTTTGAAGTCTCAGGTTTGATACTGCTGATGTTGCCAAGTATGAAAGAGCCCTTGCTGACAGATCTGTAAGGAAAACTTGAACTCTGTGAAATTGCCGTACCTCCCAATTTTCCCTGCTTTGTTTTGAGCAGGACAGTTTTCCTCTTCCTATTTCACAAGAAATCTCCATTAATTATTCCCCTTACTCTTGCCACAAAGCCACTTGTACCATTTCCTGTTGGATTTCACCCTCCACCTCCTGCGCAATTAGCGAAGGAATTTTTATTCATGCTCTGATTTCTCCCCACTCCTGCTGTGATGCTCTCTCCCCACCTCTCACAGCTCCTTCCCTTTCTTCTGCTGCCTGCTTTTTCTCCATCCCCTCACTCTCGCCGTTAGCCTTCCTCCTACGCCTTCTGTGCTCTCCCCTCTCCCATCACACCCCTACATTTTGTTTCCCCGTCAGCCCAGCAGCACAAATCAAACTGATGAGCGTCCCCATCCCTTGCTGGTATTTCAGAGCTCTGGAGCCAGATCAATTTTGCGGTGCCTCTAGCAGAGGCAGGGGAGAGGTGGGACACATCTGCCGAAGGGGAGGGAGCCGGGAGGCAGCACAAAGGGCACTGCGAGGAGGCAGACGGAGCGAGGATGCACGGCGAGGGGGAAGGTGGCTCTGGCACGAAGGGAGACGCGGGGCTCCACCCGTGGATCAGCATCCTGCGTCTCCCCCCTCCAGAGGCTGCGAGCAAAAGGCAGCGAGTGCTGCGAGGGGCTGTGAGCGGCTGAAATGCCAACGTGGCCACGGAGGCTGCACAGACAGGTCTCCATGAATTCTCGTCAAGAGCAGGGAACAACTTCAGGATTTTCCCCAGAGAGGGCTTCTGGAAGGAACTGAAACGTGGGACTATTTCGAGGCCTGACCAACGTTTCAGCTCCACAACGCAGATCCCTTTGTCCATGAACACAGTATCTAACTTGCAACTTTGCAAATGTGGGGATATCCTGAAGATGAAAGGAACGACGTACAGTCTCGAAATTACAATCTACAGTCTTGTAATTAGCATTTGGCACCAGAGAAACCATTAAAGAAGCCATGACTTTCCTGTGGGCAACTACTTACTAGAAGTTTGAAATAACCTTGCATACTATTGACTCAATGATCCAAAGAAAACAAAGAAATAAGTGCTTTTAACTTCCCATGAGCTGGGATGACGGCGCTCCCTGTTACCCTCCTGTGTTCTGGGGCTCTTCTAGTAGGGTCTGTTCGCTCTGGCCCTGGGGATCGCTGCCATGGGTGTAGTTCCAATACTTCCCCTTCCTTTTTGTACAGAGATCCCATTACACTGAATAACCTTGGCACGCAGCAGAAAAATACACATTCCTAAGAATGAATGCCTTGTATTCCACTGTAGGGAATACCAACTGGATATTTCACTGGCATGGAAACGCTATAGTGCAGTTTACCATATCAAAGACCATACACCCCGTACACCCCACAGTCTGTTGTCAGTTTCTGCACTGACTCATCTACACCAACTTCTATGTTGTTTCAACTCCATTCGGTACGGTGCTGAGCTGTCATTCACGATCACACGCAGTCTTCCCATCACTCCATTCAAGTAACCTGCCTACAGGGCCACTACAGCAAAGACACATCCAGAAAACAAAGGTGACTCGGAGAAGGTAACCAAACGCTTCCATTTATGTCTTCATTCCCCTAGATGTACACAAAACTGAAACACAGCAGTCTTAATAAAGAAGAGGGGAAATGCCTTCTGTCCAACAGCAAATTAATCTGTAGCTCTGGCTGTGGCAGGAGTCAGATTGTATACTCCATGATAATTCTGAATAGGAGGTGCAAGGGAAGTTTGCATGCAGTGAGTTAAGTTATGATATACAATCTGTTTACGTATTATTTTCTGTGGAGTTCTCTGTCCTCACGTAGCCTGTAGGGAATTCAACCAGTAAAAATATCAGACTTGATTATTCATATAGGCCAATCCCAGCAAATACCCTAAACTCCTCTTAAACCAGTTTTAAGCTTTTTAAGCTTCAATGTCGCTTGGCCAGGCTTTCTGGAGACCAGCACACAACCATTATGGCCAAGATCAGTCCTATTTTATGCAAGTAATCCTTCAGAATTGAACCCTGGGATGAGCAAGGCTACCTGTTATGGTGCTTCTAGACCAGTATGGAATGGAAGAACTATAGATGGCTTTAGATATTTCTATGCATTCTAAATTGGAAATGGTCCCTCCTACCTGGAAAAGCTGTGAGAACCAGGGGGACTTGACACAGGTGTTGCATTCACTCCATTCTAGCTACTGTCAGTATCAGCAGGTTTCTTTGCCTAACTCAGGTCTCTTGTATGACCTTCCTGCGTTTGGATGAGGAAAAAAGCCTCAATTGCATGGTAAAACTTGCAGAAATACTATGCTCTGAATGGCTGTTTCTAACACAGTATAAAAGTCTAGATGACATGAGAGGGTCTAAACTTTCCCTTTGTAAAATACCAATACGTTATTTTTAGTAGAAAATCCAGTAACTTTTAAGGACAGTTATCTTGGTACAGCCATATTACAAAAATGTTACATTTATTCTTGCACTCAAGTGATCTTTGATTTTTATCACCTACCAAGTTTATAATAACGTTAAGAGGGGGGAAAAAACCAGCTTTCTTTGAGCATACAGAGCAGTCTGAAACTATCAATGTATTTTCTGCCACAGGCTTTTCTCTTTATCAAATCCTTTTATGTCCCACTATTGGAACATAATAAATACACGGGAGAAGTTCCTACTCAGCAGTCTGACACGTGTGGTATCACTGCAGTGAAACTTTTCACCTGCTTTGCCCCCAAAGCAGCCTGTTGCTACCCCAAAATGTAAAGGGGTCCTAGCCACTAACTTACATTTGTAATAGTTTTCTTCCTGTTTCCTGATTGAAACTTACAGTCCTGGAGAAGTAAATCACCTGCTGCAGACAAAAATGCAGCGCAGCACTAATTGGAAATACGTAGCCACTATGAAACAGCATCTTTTGCAACACGCAAAGGTGCAAGTGTCGTGATGTATCAACACTGTAACGTCTCTACAGGGATATGGTACAAATGCATGAAGAGATCTCTGACACAATTTAAAGCTCATATAAAAGATTATGTCAGCCTACGATACCCAGACTTTATCCAATAGATATTTTAAGATGAAGTCTTGAACTCTGATTATGTTTGCAATGTCGATGGCATTGCTCTCACTGCGAAGTCCTGTTCTGCTTTGACCAGAAAAACATTTTAGGCCCAATTCATCCTCACTGTCTCTAACAAAATTAACATAACAGCTAGAGCCTGTTCTTGGCCTATATTTTTTTTTCCATCCTCATTTTAAAAAATACACTGTATTTCACAGATAGCTACTTCCTCTACAAGACATAGTCTGATAATGAAAACATCATTAATCTGTAGTATGGAGACAGACAGATCTTTGACAAAACACCTTGTAAATGGCTCTAACAGAGTAATATTGACTGATTCTGTCAATACATAGGAAGGAATTTGTTGCAATATCACGGAATCATAGCACAGTTTAGGTTGTAGGGGACCTCTGGGACGTCATCTGATCCAGCCTCCTGCTCAAGACAAGCCCAACTAGATGGGGCTGCTCAGGGCCTTGTCCAGTCAAGTTTTGACCGTCTCCAAGGATGGAGACTTCACTGCTCTGGGTCCCTGCTCCAGTGTTTAACCACCCTCACAGTGAATTCTTTTTTTCTTACATCTAATAAAAATTTCCCGTGTCGCAACTTGCATTTGTTGCCTCTTGTCATATCACTGTGTGCCTCCGAGAAGAGTTTGTCTTCTCTACAGCCTCTGATCACTGCAGGCAGCAATAAGATCCCCTCTCCACCTTCTTTTTTTAAGGCTGAATGAACCCACGTCCCTCAGCCTCTGCTCGTATGTCAGGTGCTCTAGAAGCCTTCGTGACCTCCGCTGGACTCGTTCCAGTATGCCAACACCCCTTTTGTGTCTCCAAACGGGAGACAATACCCCGGATGCAGTGGGAGTCATTGCTGCCCTTGTCCAGATGACTACAATCTTGCTATTACGGTACAGTATGCTGTTGGCTTTATTTGTCAGAAAAACCACACTGCTGTCTCCTTTTCAGCTTCTTGTCTACTTAGACCTTCAGGTCTTTTTTGGCAACACTGCTTCCATTGTCCAGTCTGTATGGTTGCATGGGATTATTTTGTCCCAGTTGCAAGATGCTGCACTTGCCTTCACTGAAACCCACGAGGTCCCTGTCAGCCCGTATCTTCAGCCTGTCAAGGTCCCTCAGAATATCATCCCTCCCCTCCAGCACATTGACTACTCCCCACAACTTAGTGTTGTGCACAAACTTGTAGATCATGCCCTCTGTCCCATGGTCTGGGCTGTTAATAAAGATGTTGAATGCTCTGGCCCCAGTGTCAGTCTCTGAGGGATGCCACAAGGAACCAGGTGCCAGCTGGATTTTGCACCCGTGAACACAACTCTTTGAGTCTAGCGGACCAGCCGATTTTCCTCTTGCCTTAGCATCCACTTATCCAGGGCAAATCTAACAGTTTACCTACAAGGATACTATGGGAGACTGACACAGGCTTTACTAAAGTCCAGGTAAACTATATCCACTAATCTCCCCATGTTCACATGGGCAGTCATCTTACCAGCTCAGTCAGACTTCCTGCAAATCAGAACGACCATTCTTGTGCTTTGAGGAAGTTGTCCTTGAAGATAAAATATTAATAGAAATTAAATATATATGTATGTATTTTGAACACTGCGTAAAAGAGTACATTTTCATCTATCGCATTTAAATAATTAAGAATTGGAACGCATACCCTAAGGAAGCTCTGCTTGGTGCTAGGTATTTAATCGTTGTGCCTGGTACTATACACTGGTTTCTCATTCAGGAAACAGAGAAGCAGCACAAACAAAATCAATGCCAGCTTGTCACCAAAAACCCGCAGATTCATATTGTCTTGGGCAAAGGCAGTTTCCTTTAGGGACATTTCAGCAACATCACAGGTGCTGACAGCCACCTGGAAAACCAAAAGACTGTATAAGCTTTGAGTGGTATGAATTGCAACAGGAATGAATTGCAACAAGAATGAATTGCAACAAGAATGAATTGCAAATCCTCAGCTCTTCCCCACAAAAGGGGGACACACAGATAAGATCAGCTGAATGACAAGCACTGCACGCTACAGCCAAATGCACCTGGGATATCCTTTTTTTTTTTTTAATTCCTTCCCTCTCATGTATGTTACCTGTAGGGTCTTGCAGAGGTCTGGCTTTTCACTTGTGTCAAGACCTCATAATTACAAAACAGATATTGGCCTGAATGCAGGTTTTCTGGGAATCATTTTTATACAAAAGTGTTTATATGGTGTTAAAAAGAGACTCCTGTGAAAGAAAGATGTTTTTAGGAAGTGATTAATGATCAGTGTGAAAATGCAGTTAAAGCATTTGGGCTACTCTATCCCACCTAGGGAGCACCTGTTTGATTAGAACAGAGTGACATTAAAAATTCTGATAATTCTGCCATGAACGACATTATTTCTGATTGCAATAAAAATCATAGACTGCTTCAGAAATGCCTCTGTGAATCTGGGCACTAATTAAACTCTGAACAATTTGCCTTTTGGCAGGACTATGCCTCTGATGAAGCTCCTGGCCACCCAGGCAGAGCTACAGAGCTCGATCCCTGCAGCACATCCAGCTGATCTGTGGGTTACAGCGGGATAGCCCACGGAACCCAACCTGAAAGCCAAACTTCCAGTTCCTAACAAAGCACGGATACTTTGCAGCACTTCACCTATGTACTGTGCATATAAATAAAACACGAAGCATGCTGGAACATCTCCAATTAGGAGCAGCAGCACATTTCTGTGAAAGGGAACTGCATTACCATACGAACCATGGGAATTTTCAGAAGTACCCCAGAGAGAATTTTCCAAATATTTGCAGACAAACCAAAGAGGAGACTAAACAACATAGGGTGAAAGCAGTAAAATGATGTTCCTCCTCTTTTTTGCTAGAGAAAGGTTTACAAGAAGCCGGAACTGTGATTACTTGTAGAGGAAAATTGCCACAGTGTGGTAAATTATTAATTAATATTGATGCACTATCAATCAGCATAGTGCCTTTATGGAGTATTCAAAGTTAGACAGAGAGGCTAATTAGCAGTCTTGAGGGAAGGCCATTTGAGAAAGCATGGCAGAAACTTTTGCTTAGATTTACAGTGGTATTTATTTACAGATTTTATGGGTACCATTGAATCTTTGCATTCAATGGTTTCATAAAGTTAGTTACTAGGTACTTAGTAGTGAAAAAGTAAATCTGACTAGACATAATATGTTCTTCCAAATTAAATGTATAATGGAAATGCATGTGCTGGACAGGGAGAGGACTTCCCTCAGACCAATCCATCACACCAGTTCCAGAATTGCTCATTTTGTATAAGAAAATCTATAGTTAGGTAATTTAGCCAGGTAAATATTGAATTTCTATTCACCTCAATAAAACATATTTATCTATCTGGGCAATATAAAAAATACACCTACTATGACAGTTAAAGACTATAGTGATTTTGGATATTATGTGAACAGAGATCCACATGCATACAAATTTTCTCCTGACATAACATCGATTGTACAGCAACACAGATTAATTAAAAGAGTTTCAGGAGTTTTTCTACAGCATTTACAAGTATTGAGAGTCATCTTTGTGCTTACTGAAAACTATAACTTTTGAGAATATTTAGAATGTTAGTGCCTAAGGTTCAGAATTGTGTTTTTGGAGTGAGAAGACTTGGCCACAGATGAAATTTTAGTTATGAAGACATAATTTCAAGCAATAAATAAACGATTTGTTGCTCTTGTTAAAACAATGCCTGATGACAGCCGCTTTTCTGGGGTGGTTCGATTCATATTGTTTTAAAGCCTGTTGTCAGAATCAACTTTCCTCCTCTCCTTTAGCATTGCTGTAAGGGTTAATGCCTGCATTCTGCAGGTTCATTCACACTTCCCATTCAATCTCATTGAGAAGTTAAAAAAAAAAAAAAAGGACTTGAAATTGTAATTCAGATTTCATTTTAAACTGCTTATCTCTGTTCGCCTTCTGATTAAACATAATTTTTTTGGAACCAAAATGCCACACTATCTTTATGACCACGCTCTCCATCAAAGCAGTAAAAGCTTGAAGGTTTACTGCAAAAAGGGTTCCCCTTACTGGTGACTCGCTGTACTACAGCACCCAAATCCCCAGGACGGTTTTAAACCTCTACAATGATTTAACCCAAAGCAGCTGCCGGTTGTATGTCTTGATTTGAGGACCCCTCACACAGTCTTTCCTCAAGGCTTATGCATATGTTTAGCAAACATATGCCAAATCATCAATAAATACTGGCTACTGGTTACTGGATTTGCAAGCATCCTTATGAGATTTAGATACTTTTCAATAGGAGGGACACATCTGTGCATGTGTGTCAGTGTCTAAGCAAACATCCTGTGCTAAGATACCAATCATAATATTTACAGCTATAATACGTATACATTATAGTTGTATAGGATGGCTGGAAGATTTTTATTGGCATTTACACAGAGTGTCTACAAAAATGAGACAGTGACCATTATGGAGGTCATCCCATAAGGACTGCTGAAACCATTGTCCCCTGCCAGCATGCACAGAGGACACAGAAACCTCGTGGCTTCAGGGAGAGGGTGTTTGCAAGTGCAGAGGAGGTCAAGACTTCAGCAGCGCGCTTCCACGTTGTCACTAAAAGAACCCCATGGGGCAGAGCTCAGGAGATGGAGCTGAACAGCTAATTCCTCAAGAGCATCTCTCCATTGCTTAAAATAGTTCTACCAAAAATGAGCAGCATAAGTTTTTAAGCCCTGATAGCTCAGTGTTTCCCGTGGCTAGACACACTCTATCTCACCAGAATGAGGAATATCCTATTTCTGTTTGTTAAAAAGGCCAGAAGAAACACTTTCCTGTTTTCCATTTGGAATATTGGAAGACACATTCTTCCATCTCCCACGGCATGCAATGAGGCACTTTATGCTGAAGTGTCTTCTGCTGGTATGGACACATCTATAATATACACAGAACAAGGTGGGAAGGTCTGTAGTTGCATTTCCTCATGATGAAGGTAAAGAAGGAAACCTTAATTTGAAAGGCTAAATTAAATCTGGCTGCTGCAGTCAGGTCAGAGCCTCAGAAAACATCTCAGGTGCCCAGCCTAGTCACCCTGGGGTTAAGCTCAGCTACGACAGCGCTGGGGGCAATGAAGCATGAAGCATGCTTACACCCCTCCGCACTGAAGGGCAGAGCTGCAGCCTCTCCCACATTTCCCGTCACGTATGTTGTTTGCCTACGCCGCTACACTTATTCCCTGCTACACAGGGACAGACACACTCACACGGCCGGTCAGAAAGCTGGCTCAGCAGAGAAGGCTCCATCCCCCACAGGTGCTTTCCTGTGGCTGGGATACAAACAACTCATCTTATACGTGCTCTCCTGAATGACCACTGTCCCCTCCGTACAGCTCACACACAGGTACGTGCCTCAGTGCAGGCACAAGTCAACCGCCGACATCTTCCCGAGGGCGAGCATGCTACAGCCCAAATCAACGCTTCCATGGCTCACTTTGTAATACCCGCTGTGCGGTGGGATTCTCCCTTTTAAATTCCACTTCCAGGTTTTTAAGACTCTCAGCTGTGGGGGTTGGGTTCAGAGGCTGTATGTTTTAACGATTTCCAGTTTGAGTGGAGAAAAGACATTCCACAATGCCTACATCTGGAGTATTTCTTATTCTCATGCATCAGAGGAAGGTTCAGTGAGTACAGTACCCCATTAACTACAAAGCTGGGATTCAGAAAATACACAAACTTCTCAGTTACCCAACATCCCAAAATCATATTCTTATGGGAATTTACTAAACTGTAGATTCCCGCCCATTTTTGAGTATTTCCTCTTCATTGTAAGAGGTAGCAATAGCACTGGAAATCCATGTTGGATTTCTAACTAATTCTGAGGCTAAAAGCTGTGAATGCAAGTCAGGATACTGGAATGTTGCTATGAAATAAAACAAGGCACTACAGCCTGGTGTTTCCTTTTCAGTAGTCATTACTGTCATCACTTTTTCTGCCCGTGTTTTCAGGCAAAAAGATGAAACTTCTAACATTTCTTAAGTATCCCATATCCTCTACTCCAAGGGCCAATCTAAATGAGAGTGCTGAAAGCTGACATGGGAATCTCCTGACAAGAGATTCAAACTCCACTGAAGTAATTTTTAATTTAAAGCTGAAAAATCTTAAATCATGGTTGGTGGAAAACCTTGAAGCGTTACTGTGCCCCGGCTTGCTTTCAAAGGAAAGAGTATCTATCCTACAAACGGCCAAGGGTCTGAAGCATCTGTCTGGTCAGGATGTACGTTGTAACTAATTTAGGCATCTGCTTTTGATGATGCCTTTTTGGGCTGTTGTAGGAAGCAGCCTGCACTAATAGTCATGTATGCCATTTTTGGCAGTAGGCCTGTTTCCTTAATTAAAGCAATTTCATTCCTACAATCAATAAACACACATTTCCTTCCTAAATATATCTTGAAAAAAAATTGTTAATTTAGATAAGACTAATATAGTATTTGGCCATGCTATAATAATATTAAATCAATATTTGAAGGAGATTAGGGCACATCTTTGAGAATATCAGTATCTTAACTAATGGATTAATAGTTTGTCACATACTTAACAATAACTTTAAAAAAATATATATCAATATTTAAGCCATGTTAGAACAACTAACAAGAAAGGTCTGGGTTAAGGCTGCTTCTTTTGGTTCCAAATCTAAAAAACTGCAAAACACAAACTGCAAAAAAGCAGAAGGACGTAAATTAAGTTTACCTTGGTACTTAGGAATTCCTGACTTTAAGTCAGCTTCTTAACATTGTTTGAAGCGCATTTATGCCCTGACCAACATTAAAAAAAAGCATACTCTTTAGATGTAAATTTCTTACTTTCACACTTAACTAAGAAGTTTAACTGCAGGCTTGAATACCAAGACAGGGTGCCTGTTGAGAACTGCTGAATTTCAGGTTAGACCCCCCCGCAAAGAGCACTTTGCTCTAAGCAGAGGTGAAGAGGCATATTAACTTGCTCCTGTTTATCTTTTCCTGGCACCATCGAAGCCTCCCCACCGATGAAGCAATGAAGGCTTGTGTGTTTGGGGCAGAGGGGCTACCCAGCGCAACCACTGTGCTATCTCAGGAAGGGCGGGTGGACAGAGCTGCTCTCTAAACCACCCCACCTCCACTCCACCAGCCTCTCCGTCAGAGGTGATTTCCTGCCTCCCCTCTCGGGAAAGTCATATATCTCTTCACCTCTGAGATCTGAAGCCATAAAACCCAGCCTGCTGATGCTGTGCTTTACCCACAGCTCTGCCCTTCACTCCTCCATATCCAAGAAGCTCAAAGAAGTCTTCCACCACAACGCCCGCGGTGCTGGAGAGAGGCTTGCCAGCGCTGGGAGGCAAGGGACAGAGAAGGGTCCCTGAGCTGGAGAGAAAAGAGCTTCAGCCCCCAGCTGAGGAGAGGTGATGAGAAGCACCAGTGCAGAACTATTCCTTTCCATAAGGAAATCTCTTCCTGCCTTCTCCACTTTCACTGAGTGGACACCGACGCAGCAAGGCCTGTGGTAAAGCGGGCATCATGCTGTCTCTCCTTGCCTGGTCCTTGCTGTTTCCTTCATTTCTCTCTGCATACATACACCATAAGCCCCCTGCCCCCTGAATTGAGCTCTAGCTATCTGCTCGCAGAGTTTCAAAGCCTGTGGTGGTGGTGGCCACGCGACTAAATCACAAGGAACTTTTAAAAACTAAACTGCAATGATTACAAAATACCCAGTCATGCGGAGTGATGCTAGGATGCTCTTACCTGAAAGGTGAAAGTTGAAAGTGCAAGTTGTTACAGAGACAGGGCTATCCAAAAGAGCTGTGCTACAGCAGGAGACAATGGCAGCAAAAGGACAACATGTGCTCAAGGTGTTTATTCTATCAATAAAAGCTGAAGTTCATTGTGCATCTGTGCCCTAATTCTGTAATAACTGAGAGGCGCGAACGGAGAGGTCCTGATAATCACCTTCAGCATGATCCTGAACTGAAAAGGATGATGGGCTTCCAAAACACACTGCTGTATTAAGGAAGGGAAATACAGCATGCTCAGCATTAGAGAGTCCCATTTTCCTGAATAATGGACATCAATCACACAACAGGACACACTTTCTCAAGCTGTAAGATAATGCTGCAAAGACAAATTCCCGAATTTCACATGCATCCTGGGATTTACTGAGAATTGACTGTTGCATCTGCATTCCAATGGACAGAGTATTTTTGGTTTGATGGCCTAGAAAACAGATGAAAATTGATGCATCCCTTTTCCCTACTACACTAGGTATGATCCCAGATAGTTCATTTTCCTTTACTGAAGTGTCTTTGGTTGTCTGTTGGGTTTTTTTTTTGTTTGTATATATTTTTTTTAATTGGTGTTGGAGCTGGGGAAGGCATTACATAGCTGGGCACCTCTTTCTTGCCCTGACTGGAGGGGTCAATTCCCAGAGTAAGACCCTAGAACATGGAGGCTTCACCCAATGTGAATAGTTGATCTCCTTTTGAGTAGTAGTAGTTACTCAGCAGTAGTTTCATAAATAGACAAAGAGTTAGTGAATGGCCAGGGATAAGCAGCAAAGTTCTTGTGCTGTGCTGTAGATTTATTGCATTTTTGGCTGACTATAGAAAACATCCTATTTTAGGGTGTTTATAGGAAGCTATCAGAATTTCTTGTTGTGTATATTTTACATTTATTTGAAAATTAATACAGTCCACAGTGTATATAAATTTCACAGAGTTATAGCTGGCAAATACATAGCACATGCTCTTGAGAAATACCATAAAAGTCTCCTAAGTTTTGTTTCTTCCCTATGTAAAATCTGCATTGAGTGAAGCATCTGGTTGCCATTCTTAATCCCCTGCAAAATGGCTCAGAAAAGACCCATTTCTCATTTCCAAAAAAGACCACTTAATTCTATCTGTGTGGTACTGCAAAGTGAGCATAAATTATCCATTCTCTTCCTACTTATATTATTGTAAGTCAAGTGACTTCAGTGCAACTAATCCTGATTTACATCAGTGTAAGCCAGAAGAGACATAAAGGCTCTAAATTTCCCCAGTGTTTGTTTTCATACAGTATTTTCTCCTTCTGATGGTTATCCATTGGCCTATAAATCTTAGTAGTCCTAAACTCATACAGCTCATTAATTTTTGAAGTGGTTTGGCCTATTCTTAGCGATATACTTGAGCCAACTCTGGCAGTCGTGTCTCCTGATCCCATTTCCTCATCCCACGAGAAGGCGCTAGTCTAAGGAATTTAGTCTGAGCTTTATAGCCCTGTGAGCTGCCCTGATTTCTGACTGTGCGTGTCTTAGGGGTGCCCTAGGACTTGCTCAGCAGAGTGTAATATTTGAATATTTACATTCACCACTTCTGTAACTTCGTCATTAACCAAAAGGTACCAACTCAAAATCCAGTGTCTTTAGCATTCGCAAACATGGACACTAGTGACAGTAATGGTACCTGTAAATATTCCCAAGGGAAAGGACAGATCTCATAGCCTTCTGAGGTACTCAACCTGCTCCTCACTGGTCTCCAGACGGCAGGTGTCAAAATGTTAAGTGGAACAGACATCAGATTGAATCTGGAGCAACCATGTTAATCAATTAAGATGTCAGTGAAAAGATTGCTCAACACACTACAGAGAGAAAACGGAGCCTTAGGACTTTTCATGCACACTGTAGCTTTGGAATCAAATGACATACCCATGAAACAAAACATTAGAAGCATGATATCATCAGAATGATCCTTCTCTGCCTCACCAAGCCTTTGAGCTATCACTTGTTCAAAGGTTTCAGAAAGCTGATAATCCCCTCTTCAATTGTTACAGGGCGCTGTGCTTGCATCTCACAGTATTTCATTAAAGTATAGCATTTCATGATATCACTAGAGATTTAATGGTTTAAAAATACTTGCTACTTTTATCAATTAATTAGCATAACACCCCTGTTTAGTTTTCCCATACATAGGAACCTCCCTAAAATGACAAAAGCTGGAAATAACTCTATTCTTATATAGGAAACTGAAATTATTGCATAGAAAAACATCAACCTTGCATTCCCAGCTTATACATTCCTAAACTATATAGTAATTTGTATTTACATAATTTACATGGTTTTTCCACCTGAACAATTTCAAATAATTTTACAGAGCATTCTTAGAGCTGTATTACTTCAGCCTTCCCAAAAGCGGATATACTATTCCTATAAGGAGGAATTCACTACATTGTTCTTTTGATATCAGCACACCACCACTGAAATTAGACAGCATTATTCCCTTTCTATAGTGAAGCATAAGAAAGTAAGTGACTTGCCTCAAATCACACACCAAGCAGTAGCTCAGTTAGGAAGGGATTCTGGATTTCTTCATTCCCCATTCTTCAAACGCAAGCAGTATAGCATGATGAAGACACATGCTTTAGCAGTTTAACCTTTTCATGCTATTTTACTTAAAAAAAAAATTGTTAATTTTGTCTGTGAGTAAGGTTGCTATTGAATGATTTCCACGCCAGAGACACCTGCCTATCACCTGGTATGATAAGAAATTAAGACTGTACTTAGAATTCAGAAAGTGCTTTGGGGCTTCTACGGATCAAAGGTACATTGGAAATGCAAAGTATTTCATAATTTTAACTGAACAGCTTAGCTTCAGAGTTGTTTCTCTGCAAGTAATAAATTAGCATTTCCTCTTCTAGTTGCTGTCTTTTGGTCTCTGCTATCTTTAATGTGAATTTGCAGCTGTCAAAATGAATAATATGCAGCATCAATTTAAACCCTGCTTTTCGATAAGTTCAGTGTAATAGTTTCACTTTGTCTCGATTCTGTTGATTGCTATTAAATTCCAGATTGTTTTAAATTCCTTAAGACCATCTTGGAAGTATCAATTATAAACTGTAGGCATTTATTAGAATTCAGCTTGAGACAGAGCACTCTCATTTGGCTGGAAAACATTTCTTTCTGTTCTTTGCACTTAGTACAGAAGGGGTTACAGAAATATCATTTCCCATTTAAGAAAGCAGAGTGTTTAAAGAAGGAATGTTATTAATTATTGTAGAGATTAGAAAAGAAAGAAAAGAACCTTCATAAAGAGCATGGATGGAGGTAAAAAACCACATGCAACTTGCTTTTTATTCATCTACATAGTTCATGACTGGTCAAAGTCATTGGAAGAGAAGTGATTTAAAAACATGAAGCTCAAAAGTAACACAACTCTCCTGATTCACAACGTAAACTTCCCTCTGGTTTGGAAATGGAAAATGAAGTCATCAGTTCCTGCAGGTCAAAAGATTTCTAGAATAACATGGCTTACACCACACTCCCTTAGAAACTTCTTGTTTCTGCATGACTAGATGTTCTAGTGGAACAGAGCTATGTATGCCATTTGATAATAAAATCCTGCATAAGGCATGACACCCCCCCCCTTTTCTTTTCTTTTAACAAGTATTTGTTATTCCAAATGTTTGTTGATACTCAGATTAAACAGCAACAGCCATAGTTTTTCTCCACTGAACACAGCTGACATGCAGGCACTTTTCACGGCCTCAGCTATTTATACAATACTTGTATAAAGAAATAGCCTTGTCCCTCTGCTTTGCAAAAAATAAAATGCTTATTTCACCGAGATCAATATTAGAAACGGACTGAGAAAAAAACGCCTAGAAATAGATTAGGGTTGGTCTAGAGCTTAAAACTTAGACTGGAGTTAAAATTCAGACCGGATGATACTGAAATCTTGTTGGCTGTTCTTTTGAATCTTTGTTCAAGAGCATGGATGATCTCATAAGATCATCTGAAGGGTGTTTATAGTGTGCTTGATACACATGAACAGGTTTTTTTACATTTGTTAATTCACATATTCTCTACCTACAAACCACCCGACATGTGAATTTTCATCTGACCCGTATGCAAATATTAAGCAATCATTATTTAGGCCAGATGAAGACATTCAGTCTTTTCTTTTTAATCTACATCCTGCTTTTAAATCCTTCTTTGACTTTTTACAATTAAATCTAAACACCATATTTTCTATTAATTATTCTGACTGAAGTAATCACTAGTGTTGATATACTGATTACTAAGTCATCTTGATTAAAGCTCAAAAGAGAACCAAATTGATACCAAATGTGTACTGGTTTCCATTTTTAATTTCTTCTTTCAAGGACGCTGACAATTTCAACCAGAAAGATTCACTAACAATTCCTTACTGCTAATAGGAGTCTTGAGTTTCTTACTTGCCTGATCTAGAGCAATACCATCTATTTCCTCCAGACCAATAAAAGAGAAGGGTACAGCCTTGGCTCCTGACCAGCGTCACCTTGGCCTTGATTCTAGCATTGCAGGTGGAACTCCATTATATATGTGGACAGTTATTTGTACTTGCAATTACGTGTTTAAATTATCAGCTAGAATCACAGATATAATCTTTGGCATAGGTGCAATCCCAGCCCTTAATATGATTAAAATGCACATACCTAACATTGATTCTTAATACCTGGTATTGTTTCCAAATAAACAGTGCACTCAGGAGAGAAAGAGAATAGGAAGTTTTAATGCCAGTGAGCCACGTCAATTTAAGGAAATGCATAAACATGAAATTTAATTGAACTGGAAAAAAGGTGACAAAAGATTATTACACTTAGAGCCCCAAAGCCCACGAGATGAAATGGATAACAAAAATAATACATAATTAGTGGTATGTATAGAGATATGGAGAGAGAACGAGTGCTAGAGAAAAAGCTAAAGGAACAACGTAGAATACATTCCTTTGAACAAAGCACTACATAAATATCACTGCTCCAGTTATAATCTTTCCCTTCCTGTTATCCACTGTCTCTTAGTTGCTTTTCCTATTTTTTTTTATTCTATCTCAGTTTGCCATTGTTTTGCCTCTTGCCACTCATGTTTTTAACCTGTAGCCCTTGACTACAGCACATTAAGCCTAGCGCGGCGTCTATCTTATCTTTTCTAAATCATTTCTGTTTAAAAAAGTCTTTCAGAAAACCAGCATTGAGATTCCTTTCTTTTTTTTTCCCCCCATAACAATAAGCTGATCTGGCAGAGGACTTCTTGAGAGGCTATTTCATTATTAAACTGAGCCAACTACCTTAGATGGAAGTGGCTAAGTAGAAATGGATGATTCATAAATAGCTATGCATGCACACAATTAAATCTGGGGCTTCCTGCAGTGATGGTATTTATTGTTCTCAAATCTAAGCATTCATGCAAAGGGCACTGAATACAGGAAACTGAGCTTAAAAAGTCATTTTAGATTTGTCCACTTTTTTGCCAGACACAAGCTTGAATTCTGTTTGGAGCCTTTGTGCACGATGGTAAGAGGCGACTGCCTTTCCTTTTGCTTGTCATCTCTCCCTCCTCACCCCAGCACAGCAAGTAATCCAGCGACTGGAGAGAAATGAACTAGGGCGGACAGAGCAGGAGGGCTTTCTGGAGAGACAAGGAAAAGACGAGTTTGGTGTTTCTACTTCCCTTCCTCATAAACTACATTCCAAAACCACTGTGAAACCTCTCACCTCTTTGTGAGGTGGGAAAATAACCTGTGCTCTGCTTGACCCTGGTGCTCAGGCTCAGCCCAGTCTCAGCACCTTCAAGATGAAGCCTACTCTTGTGCTTGAGCTTCCCCAGGGCTGCTGACCTCCTCTCACCAGGAACTCGACTGAGCCCATTCCTGGTTGTAGCAAATGTCAGAACATTCACGCTACTTATGCTCCCCACAATGCTGATGGGGAAGATGGAAAAATTGTATGTCATCAGGATCATTCAGCCGTAGAAGTGTGCTGCTTTATTCAGTGCCCAGAAAAAAAAATATCCAGATTTACACTGACGTCAGAACTGCAGTGAATCCCAGCATGCTGCTGGAAGCTGTGAGGGCTTACAAAGCCTCCCGCCTCACCAGAGCCGGACTCTGTTGGGCACAGACACAACTGGGGAAATAGAGCAGCAGCCTCCTTTCCAGGGCTCCTGGCATCCATACCAGCTCAGATAAAGCTTTATGCCACTGGGAACGCTTTGTGGGTAAAAGTTGCGTTTATTGGCTTGACATGACACAGGCGGCTCTGTTTTCCATAGAAAAGACAGCAACTGGAAACTGAGCAGAGTATTACACAGAGCTGTAATGACTATGTATGCTACACAACATTCATCATTGCTATTGAAGACTGACTGGGACCATAATAAATACACGACTATTTGATATATGTCCTCAAAAAGGTCATCCAGAAGCATATCCTGGGAAGCCCCTCCTGGCATGAAGTGCAAGACCAGCCAAATTGTTTTAACTCGCCAGTATATTTTTAGAGTTCATTTAAAACATTTTGTCATGTATATTCTCTTTTAAAGAATGATACATCACCACTGACAGTCGGTGTGCACTGTTTTCATAGCCTAGCTTTCATAAATATTATGAACAAATATCACAGTGGTATTGTTATAATGAATTACAGTGATGTGTTTCTTGAGAGAGTGCCAATGACTGGTTTATATCCTCCGTGATGTTAGTGTCATAAGAAACGTGGCACAAATCTTTTCCCAAGGCTCAGCAGGATCTTTAGGCCAATAAAGCTACATATTTTTTTTTTTCTTTTTTAAACAGTTTCCTCTGAACCTTGATGTATATAGCCTTTTAAAATTTTATTTTAATATGGTCAATGATGTAACAACACTTACTATGTTTGAAGTTCCCTTATTGTAATCTGGAAATAATTTTCATCTGACTCTCACCAACAGCTAAACTTAATAAAATATGTATAAGCCAAACAATGTTACACAGAGGCTCTCAGGACTACATGAGGTTCTCATACAGTCGTACCGTCCTGCACCATCAGAGTTATGGAGCACTGCAGTACAAGTAGAAAAGGAAGCACTGAGCTCGTCCCGTCTACTGGTATCTTATCTGGGAGGGAAAGCACATCTAGCAAGGCTGCAGAGAACCCTCATCAGGTTCTTGTCCGCACAGCTGCCCAGGAGAGGCTGGGACAAGCTCTGAGCTTTCCCTGGGGGTGCCGTGCTCCCTGTCACTGTGTGCTGTCTCTGCACTAGGACTGGTGCCTTGCCAGCCACCTAACCACCTTCCCAGATGGACCGCTTCCTTCAGGAACGATGTGCCAGCAGGCATCCGTAGAAAGACACGGCTGGATGAACGTGAAATTCATTTTTATAAGATCTGTGTGTGGGGAAAATATCATATGTTTACCAGCTGCTTGTCTTGAAACGGGCTTGTAGTTGAAGCCATTGAAAAACACAGGATTTTAAACTTTTTTCTCCTTCATGATTTTTAATCTAGCCTACCCTGTGAAAACAATAGTTCATTTAACTCCAGCTGTGTTCCACCACATTCATTTCAATAATGTTTGGTCTACTGAACATACAGAATTAAGTACCTGTGTGTTCTGAAGCAGCACAGATATTTTGTCTTAGGCTCTCAGAAAAAGTTCTGCACAAAAATATACTAAGAGGAAATCATATGCAAATGTATACCTGGACATGTCTGAAATGGTAACATTTGCTAACACATGCGCTGCACAGTATGGTAAGCATTTTTTTTAAACACACAGAATAAGATATAATAGCAATTACCTTTGCGACTTTGCCTCTCTACCAAACACATTAAATGCTGCCTTCAGAGTAGTAACCCATCCATAAGAAATTCTAAATGGCCTCACTCTTTCAGTATTCCAAGGAGTTTTGCATTTCACAATGCCTATTTTGCTTCCCACACAAAGATATTTCTCTCCTTAAAAAACCAAAACCCCAAATCCCCCCAAAGTGAAACCCAAGCAAGAAAATTTCCAGAATGATAAGGAGATCAAAAGTAGTGAGTGAAAACAAAAAAGTCTTTGCCTAAGAGAAGGAAAAACCCTAAGGGGCCCAGAGCTGCATTTTTTTAATTTGACAGGCATTTAGAAGTGTAATTGATGGGGCAGTTAACATGGCTCTTGACCAAAACAGTTCATATGCGATAGCAACATCCCATTTATAACAAGCCAAAAATCATGCTAACATGTATTTCATGAAAACACAACTACTTCATAAAACAGGAGAAAAAAGATCCTGTATGTTAATAAATATATTACAAGTTTCAAGTTTGAAGTGCTATATTGTTATTTCAGATTATTTCTACACATAAACAATGGAAGATATTTTCAAGAGCTCCCTCTTTCCTCTGTTGCATTAGGCTATGCTACCTTTGCTACACATGCGATAAAGCAAATTGCCTACAGTTCAGGTTTACGGTGTAAACCAATTGCCTCTCACACCGGTGAGAAGGACGACCAGGTCATTTATCAAAAAATCACTAACGCCTAAAGCCACGGGTCACTTTTCAACCCAAAGGATAATAGTTTTTCCTTTCAACTACAAATTCCAGTCTAGACGTGCTTTATGATAGCTTTTGAAAGGCGTTTTTGGCTGAAGTGTGCTCCAGTGTCAGCTACCCTCACCTGAGGCTTCTTTCTATGAACCCAGAGCCACTTGCCTTTCCCAGGTGGTAGGAAAGCCTGGAACCGATAGGCAGAAGAGTTCTTCAATGCATTAATTTTTTGCAGGCTCATGTTCACTGACTACCTTTCTGGCACCTACAGCACTTATGAGTAATATATATATAGAATAATTTGGTGTTATTTTACCCTGCAAATATTGGTTACTTAGGGAAGTGTGACGCATAATGAGTCAGAGGAACAACGAGACACACACTCATAGTGGAGGTGTGCCTCTCCAGCTGTTCTGTTCTGCACTCCTAGGGTGTTGTGAGCTCCAGAAAAACGTATGGAAACACAGTTGCTGTCACTGAGATCTTAGAGTCTAGCTCTGTCATCAAGCCAGACATGCCGTAACTTGATAGTCTCTCCTGACAACGTCAACTGGTTGCCTTATGTTATACAAGAACTTTGGGCACACCATAGTGAAAATTAATCTCAGTGTATCTGTAGCCCTCTGAGACAGCTTGCTACTAATTACAAAGCTTACATTTATTACAGGTGCACGGGGTCACTGTTGACATTTCAGCTCTTAATGGCCTTTCTTCAAGTACACACCAGAGCACAGCATGTCTCTGCTGTTTAGCGCCGTGCAGGTCTCAAACCGCCAGTGGAGCCAGCCATCAGCCAGTAGTGACAAATTCACTAGTTGCATTTAAAGTTCCTACTGTATCTTAACAACTGCTACAGAGAAAAGCGTAAGAAGGGAGTACTCAGTTGTCCTCTACTTCAAAAAGTTAAAAAACCACACCACACTACCCGCTACATGGCAGCAGTTGGAGGTGACCAAGGTCGAGTAACCTGAAGGCTGCGTGTTTCCCTCAACCCTGCAAAGCAGAGCTGAGGTTCACTGACAAGACACAGCGCGAGCTCCCTCTGCCCTACTTCTCTTCCCTCTCCTATAGATAAAGGGCTATCATCTCCAGGAGCTGTCAAGTCCTGCAATTTGCATGAACATTAATTTCTCAGAAAGACAGCAATTCCATCTTAGAGTGGGTCATCTCTCCAGGCTACATACCAGTTAAACTAAATGTCTATTAAAAAAAAAAAAACTCTCAGATACCGGCACGTGGTAGCCGTAAATATTAATTTATGAATCATGACTAACTTGGAAAATATGAATAAAGATGAAAGCAGTGAAAACAGTGACTGAAAATTTTATGACTGAACATGCTGAATTTGATTAGTTATGATTAATGGGGGTCACATTCTGTTCCTTGTAAATAGTTGAGTAATTGCTGTAAATCCATGAAAATATTCACCAAAAAGTGAAAGGTTTTAGCACAAACATCAACCCACACAGGAAATATGTAATGCATTACTACAGAGTAATGTTCTACAGTTCAGTACAATGTACTACAGCTCAAAACCTAAATTCTTTACAGCTTGTGATATTATAACCAGACAGTTTCTGGCATCATTATCCATTTCTTCACCCAAACACGATCACAAAACATCCCTGTGGCAAATGCAACTCCAGCTATGTGAAAATTATTATTAAAAAACATGCACACACTGTTGTAGAGTTTGAATTTTTACTTTTTAAAAAATGTAATCACTATGTTCTTGGATCTAATAACATCACTAATATATCGGCTAAAAATAGCTGGTGCCAAAATGAAGATGTGTCAAGAGGCAGATCTTGAAAATGGCCTTCAGTGCTTGAACAGAGACACAAATGCCTGCACTGAGTTTTGTTTGGTTAGAGAAAATAGGTGACAACGTAGAGACCCACTTTTGTCATAGAGAAATCTCTATGATGTCAAACTCAAAACACGGTCAAACAGTCTGCAGGGGGGAGAAATGAAAGGTCCCGTTTGGTCTGACCCTAGAGCTTGGAGACCACTTCTCTGCCCCTGCCACCCACCAAGATGTCCATCAGCCTGCTGGCCCTCGGTCAGGAAAACTCCTCACATTGCTCGTCATAGATCTAGTACGCATGAAAACGACACCCGTTTAGGCTGAAAAAGTGTTTTCCTTTTCAAAGCAGAAAGTTTCTGAATTCTTATCTCCTGCTACCTTGCCTAAAGAATCCTCATAGACTCTTCAGGCAGACTTTACCTGTAAAGTGTTTTACCTCTGTCTGCAGGATCCAGAGCCCAGTGGTGATTTAACACCCTCCCAGGACTCCACACTCGAGTTCTTCAAACAAAAAACGTAACATGGCTGCTGCTAAAAACTGAAGATGCAGCAAGGTGTATCTATCAAAGTCATTTCCGTATTTGATGAATACTGCTAAGCTGTGCAAGCAACATTATCGAACTGTATCTGCCTTTAGTTAAAAATATCAGCCAGCAAATGCCAGCCACAGGGTATAAGAATGTTCCTTGTTGCTGCATATTTACTCAATCACCTCTGCAGACAGGAGCATAAGGGACCCACAGGGAATATCTTTCAGCTGTCAGGCAAAACTTGGGCTGGTTTACTGAAGCACTGAAGGTGTTTAGGTTCTGAAAGCCCTTTTTTTGTCTGCGGAGATTCTCCTCTCTAATGAAAATCTGAAACATTTGCATTGCTTTTAAGTCTCTTCAGAGGTTTTGTGTTTTCTGCTTCCACTATGGCTAATGACATAAGTTTTCACTGTAAATAAAGAAAATGTCCTATGTTCGCAATGAAAGTAAATTTTCATTCCAAGTGAATTTGTCTCTTTTTTCCTCTCAAAGCAGAATGTCCAACTTTAACCCTTGACTTCAGTTTTACTTAACTGCCTTTAAGAGACTTGCCAAAATTTTACCAAAAAATGTTTCCTTCCATAAGGAAAACCAGGACAATTTCCCTTTTTTCTTCTTCTTTTTAAACATATTTCTCCTCGGTGTCCTTTGACAGTGGTGAATCTCTTCTTTCCTGCAGAGATCCCTTGAATATGTCTTTCCTTCAAGCCTACTATTGCTGCTGCTTGCACCAGCCAGGACGGGCGAATGTCCCCAAGTCAGTGACTCCTTTGCAACACTGTCAGCCAGTAGTCCGGGTCAATCAGAAGGCACAGCCCAAGGCTAATGCCTGTCAATCTGGGCTTGAGCCTCTCTTGTGAGTGCAAACAAACTGCTATTATTACCTTGTGGTGTTGCAGCATTAGCTGAATTGAGCAGCTTACATGGGATGCTTATGAAATTGATGACTAAAATTAACCTTCATTTTACCCAAACCGATACAAGGATTCAGTGTTGTCTTCTTAATCCACAGCTTAAGTCTGTCACTGTGTCCTCTCGTGCTCAGATGCTCCTGCATTGGAAGGTAGTTGTCAAAGATAGAAAGAGTTAGCTGGAAGTAGGAGATTAATTTTTTCTGGCACAGATATCTGGGTTTCTGATGTCCAAGAAGGCCCCATGGTAATGTCTGTCAGGTGAAGAGGTAGCAATTTTCACAATATATCCAGGTGGCAAGGGAAAAGCCTATAGTGACTGTGTACTTTGGTACCATGATAGAAAAGAGTTGTTGCGAAGGTTAAAATCAGACTGCTGAAAAGGACCTGGACAGGACTTACATAGTAATATCCTCTAAAAAGCCATGTTCAAGGCCAAAAAACCCAAGAGTACCAGGCCATGGAGGAGATGATGGTGTAGACAGCAGGAATTTAGCTATGCTGGGAACCAGGGTGCCATCTGGAACCTGTGCAGGATGGATGGGCTGCCTTTTCGTCATAAAAACCAGCACATCTCTATGGAAAACTAAAACAGCCATTGAGAAGCATCAAACCTAGAAGGACGGGACAAGCCAACAGGGGCAGGAGCCCTCATTTCAGACTAAGGCAAGCTATGAGGTGGTCATAACAAAAGTGCAATGCATTTCTGGAAGAGTCAGTAGGAAAGTAAGCAGCACAGTCTCAGTGAATAAGGACACGTAAATTAGATTGTCTACCACACCAGCTGAACTGCACAGCCAAGGGTAAGCAACAGTGTAAGGCCAATGCTTGGAAGTATTTCTACATTAATGCCAGAAGCCTAAAAAGTTAGAGAAGAAGCTAAAATTGCGTGACACCAAATAACAACCCTGATACAAAAGACTTCTTGGAGTGTGAGGGAAGGACCAAAACTAATGAGATGTAGTATTACCTACTTGATAGGAATGATGGAATAGGACACAGAGGTCAGGGAGAGGCACTGTATGTGAAGGGTATTATACAGTAGCACAGCACAAAAATATTATGGGAGAAGAAGCACAATGAAATCCTTGCGGATGAAAAGCATGAATGTTATTATTAACACAGCTGTGCCACCAACCTTCTGATTACGGCAATGCCAGAATCACTGTAAAAGCTTCATGAAATTAGAGAAGCTGCAAATTTAGGTCAGGTATAAATTCAAAGCGACTTCAACTAACCTCACCAGACCGACTTAATGCTTCACTAAGATACAGAAATCTAACTTTTTGGACACACAAATGCTTGCTACTTAAAAAACCACATTGTAGTTGGTCTCAGCTGGTGCACAGGACAACAGCTATTAATGGGAAAGGTGTTCTGCATAAGTGATCATCATCTGGCTTAAAACTAGAAAAAGAGAGAAGGCTAAAATCCAGTTTGTGGCTATTCGATGTCAAGAAAAAAAATTATGGTAAAAAAATTAGCAATTATAAAAAAAGTAAAACCCAACTCCCCCTCTCCCCTTCAAAAACTCTGAAAGGGTTAGTTCAAAGGCCAAGAAGTCTACAGAAAGCCTGATAGTCATGAAATGCACTGTACCAGAAGCTTAGGTAATGTGTGTAATACAGACCAAAAAGAAAACAAAGCACTCAAAACACCTCTGGATTGATGGCTCAATAGGAAAGCAAAGGAAGCTTTCCAAGGCAGAAGGTCAGCATTAAAAACCAAAACAAAACAAGCAAACAAAAAAATCCAAACCACAGAAAGCTTTTTGAAACGAGGACAGAAAAATCCCATAAAATAGAGCAGCTCAAATATAAACATGAAATAAAGAGGGCTAAAAAAGAATTTGAAGACTTGCAAATGATGCCCAAACTGATAGTAAAACGTTCTCTGAACACATCAAAAGCAGGAGGCTACCCTGTGATTAGTGGGACCAGTTGATGACAAAGGCATAGGAAGGATGATAATGTCATCGCAGATGCTCAATGAACTATTTGTTTCCACCTTTATACTGCTGAGGTTGCTCATGAGAGTCTAATGCTTGACATACTTGTTGCAGTACATAGCTAAGGGTTTTTTTTAAAAAATTTTATTTTGTAATGAAGTAACAGAAGATTTAGAGAAGACCAATTAAAATCATCAAGGGGACAGAGCAATTCTCTCATCGATGTAGTGTCTCCTACATAGTCTAGGACCCTTCTGTTGAGAGGGGAAAGCCAAAAAGGAGATATGATCACAGTTTACAGTATTAGAAAAAAGTGGATAGCTGAATGCAAGCAGGATCAAACAGAATAAAATGATGCAATACTAGAAAGAGTAGTAGGGGAGTCTCTATGGATCTAATGGGAAACTGATTTAATCCAGGTGAAAGTACTTTCCAGAGTGAGTACTGAACCTTTGGAACTTGCTGCCACAGGAGGCTGCTGAGGCAGACAGTATCAACAGCTTCAAGCGGGAATGAGGCAAATTCCTGAGAAATGGGTCCATGAACACTAAAAAGACTATGCAGGTATATGGTTTCCAACATCCCTAGCACACTATCTGTGATGATGAGAGAGTATGAGAGCAGACCATGAAGTGGCAAAGTTTGCTTGCTGTCCCTAAACAGTCTCTTCTATGTCTCTGCTGGAAACAGAAGCAAGCTAGACAGAGCAGTCAGGCATTTTTTAATTATCTTTTGCACAGCTTCTGCATCTCAGCTTGTATTATATTGCCTTTTTAAATTTCTTAGCTAAACAGCCCGTCCCAGAACAGACTGTGTCATTCTTATCATTTCCAATAGCTTGTCATTGCTCCTACAACTTGGGTACCAATGTTCTTCTGTGGCTGATGTATGAGAGAAGTCTGAATGATTCATGAGTGAATACCCCAAAACCAAAAGCGATATAAACCATTCCACAGCAGCAGTTATAGAGAAAAAAGCACCTTGGCATGTTGCAGATTTAATTCTCGATATAAAATACTTTTGTTTTTATTAAGAGGTCCAGAACCTTAATTGTGAAACACTTCAGAAAATTATATTACTGTTGATTAAACCAGGACACTGCAGAAGTTACTATCCTAGTGTGACCTGTTCTAAGAGTAATAAAGTTGGGGAACATCAGATCACAGTTAAAAGGAGGAAATTTACTCTTCTGCAGAATAATTTCTGCAGCTTCTAATCTACAGTGGTGCGAAGCATACAAGAGCAGCAACAATTACTGAAAAGATGAATACTCCATCCCAAAAGAACTGTAAATTACAGCACATTAACAGAAGTCACTTCAATATGGTCACTAGCACAAAAAATAATGCAACAATCAACAGCACCCCCACTGTCCTTCACTAACAATCAGAGGAAACACGAACAGATTCCTCAGCGCACACGTACCCGAATCCCATCTGGAATATCCTGTATTTCCTTTCTCCTCAGACTTTGACGAAAGGTGATAACAGAAACTACAAATCATGAGCACAAGCTCACTTATTGGCTCGGTGGAAATCCTGAGCAAAAAAGATGCTGACAACAGTATCCCAACCATCTCCTTTTCTCATTTGTTGGTGCAGTACAACATACAATCATTAGAGAGTTTTACAACCATTGCAAAAGCGTTTTCTATTTATAACTACTGGAATGTGAATTTATGGCCTGCGAAAGGCTTTAGGGTTCTGACTGACAGCCTGGGAGTCTTTTATTTCATAAACACTACATGATTTAATAAGCAAGAAATCAGGAAGCTGATTCTAAGAAGTGAACCTACAGAAAGTATTTTTCAATCTGAAGACAACCGTGCTAATAAGTCTGAGGTTATCCTCTTCATGTTGCTATGCACAGATGCACATGTGTTGCTGTGCAGAAACACAGCAAGTTGCAGGGTTTATACAAACTCCTAGAAGGGAGAAAAATGTTAAACCAGCATGCTGGGGAAGACAGCTGAATCAGAAACCCACCATAAGAAACAAATGACTTTTCAAAGGAAGCATAATACATGCTTTTACTAAGGACCATTTGTTAGGGACTAACACATCATTTATTTTCAGTGCAGCTTTGGAAAAAAATTTGCAAGGGCCATTATGGTTAAATCTGAAGATTAAATTACTAGTTTGGAATTTTCAGAACATTCTGTGCTAGTTTAACCTTGCTCCCCTTCAAGTCTAGAAAAGGTTTTCCCAACGATTTTAATGGGAAAGGAACCTAAGCAAGCAGAGCAATTCCAAAAGTTCTGCCATGGAGGTACTTCAGCTTCCCTCTTTACAGGAGTATTAGTTACATTTTTACGAGGCTATCTAGACAATCTGGCCTGCACGAGCTAGCTGAAGAGGAAGTTCTTCTTAGCCCAATAGGTCTAGGAGTTCAATCAAACTTTTATTTTGTTTAATTAACTTCATATAATAATTTAGTGATGGGTCATATCTTTCTACATGCAAAAGCTGTTGAAAGAATTACATTGTTCACCTTCAGAAGCTCTCAGTGAATGTTACAATAGTGTGAAAGTTTATACTGGCATAGGCTTTCCAAGTGCCTTACAAACATTAACAGTTTTAGCCTAAAACATCCCTGTCAAGTGGGCTATACCCATGATTGCCCCCTTGACTTCTTGTTTTTTAAATATAGATGAGGGAGATAAAATATAGAGGCTGTAGCAAAGAAGAACCTATACAGCCAATACAGTCACACCACATGGAAATTTGTGTCTTCAGGCCATTCTTCTGCAGAGAAAAGAAGATGGAGAATTGCTGGTAAGGAAAATATTGACCAGTGCAGTTCCTGCCTGCCTGAAAATCCACATGTTCCAGGAGGTTCAACAGTGCATAGAAAGCCAGCCAAGGAATCCTTAAAGTATTGAGTGGGGAGAGGAAAGCAATCAGTCCTTGAACGTAGGAAGGGTCTGAAACAAGCTGGACACTCAGGAAAAAAAAAGGTGAGCAAGAAATAATCAGAGGAGACTGGTCCCCTTTTACCAAGGCAGGCTGAGGTTCACCTGATTTCAGCAGTCTAACAGTTCCAAGAGTCCCATCTGAGCTGGCCGCCCATCCTCCCCTTAGCATTGACGAAGAGACCAAGGCACTGCTGGGGTGCCCCCAGCTCATCCCTGCATTTCAGAACACGTTCCAGGACAGAAAAAAAAAAAGCAGGCATCAGATAATACTTATTTAAAGATGGGGCAAATTTTCAAAGACTGATAGACTTTCTGCTAGCTCTGCCCAGGACTGCATGTACTGCCAGCCATCAGGGTTGTATCACCTGTAACTGCACTGCGCTAACACCCAGTCTTGACCAGGGGTGTAATTTCTGGTTTTGTCCCACCTGCACAGAACCTAATGCAGTGGACACCTAACTAGTGTCTCAGCCTGCGATTTGAGCTCATGTACACCACAGCAGTTGACAAAATAAGGCTACGTTTTATCAACTGCATACAGATCCAGGGTTAGAAATTACTAAAGAACATCAAAAGGCTGCATTATTACAGCCTTTAGTTTCTTAAGTGAATGGCTGAAAAAGTTCAATACTTAGTGTTGCCAGATGTAACTTGTCCTTGAATTTGCATAGACTATCTCCACTTCCTCCCTTCAATATGTCCTTAGAATATGAATGTCCACCACTATTCATAATCAACTGAACACACTGTAGCCTTCTCACCTTTAACTTTATACCTTTAGTTGCAGAAGTCAGTAACAACAAAACTTTAAAAGCCTTATACTTATTTTCCCACAGGACACTGCTACAATTTACAATGGAAAACCAACTTTGAACATTTTCCAAAGTAGCAAACAAAAATTACATCTGTCAGCAGTGGGAATAGATCTTACATTTACTTCTTAGGCACAGCTTCCTTTTGATATTATGGAGATGGAAGGGCTTGTTTTCTCAGCAGCAATTTAGAAATGTCATCTAGAAGCTTCAGAAAGATAACCCCTAAAGGTACTACATCTCACACCTTAAAAAGAAATCTGTTTTAAAAATCATCCCTGACCTACGCTTCTCCCTCTGGGCACACTACACACCAGGCTAACATCTGCACATCTGTTCTTCATACCTGAGTGTCTCTCAAATGGAGAAATACAGAAAATAAACTACTGTCTAAATCAACAAGATATTGTATTACACTTTGTGGTTCCCATTATCCTAAAGCAATCAGAAACTCTTGGAAATGAAACCCCTATCATTAATCATATGACTTTAACTTTATGTAAAGCTACAATTAAGAATCACCTATATGAATTGATTGGTACCAAAATCTGGAAATTTGTTCAGACTGTGATTTGTGCAAGACTGGCCTGGAAAATGCAGAAGTAAGTAATATTCAAAATGGCTGCTGAATGACAGTAGCACAATTTTCTTTCCAACCAGTTCAAGCAACCTATACTGCTGCCCAGTTTGTCTCTGAACTTTTCTTTGTCCCACAAAGTTCCCTTATCTTCTGTCTTGATGTCTGGATGCCCAGCTCTCCTTCTAACTCAATATCTTGAAGTTATATGTCAGCTCATACGTTATGCATGGCTGTATGCAGGTTTCACTGTTATTACTTATTTTTCTTTTTTTTTTTCTTTTCACCTATGATAATACGCTAGCTCTAACAAGGTCACAAAAGCTTCTGCAAAAGCAGTGTAATGATATTAGTTATGCTTGTGTGAAATCTTATATCCTAACTGACAGGGTCAATATGCAACACAGGTGTTCTTCCAGCTGTTACTAGATGTGATCACCACTAAGATATGAAAGGAAAAAATAGAGGGAGAAGAATTCTAAAGAACAACCCACAATAAAAAAAATATTCCATAAAGGAACTAAACGCATTGTAAGCACTGGAGTCTTCCATGCTGAACTTAGTCACATTTAGTGGTGGGTCACCATTCCTACCTCTCAATGATGTCAATACATTCTTCTCTGGCCACACAGGCACCACTTCAAACTGGGAGAGGCAATGGTCTTTTGTGGCCTTTCAAAACCCTATCCGGAAGCAGAGGTTTGATGAAATTCTGGCACCAGCTCACTTGTGAAAGAGCGAGAATACAAATATTTTGTCTAAGACAATACCATAAAATATTATATCAAGTAAAGATTGTTCACAGTATAATCCAGCATCTCCTTCGAACTCCTAACAGAACACAGACTAACACATCCAAAGGCACCCAAGCGCTGTCTGCATATCCCTGCTCTCCCTACAAACCAACTGTTTTGTACCTACTAATACATGAAGAGCATAAGTAACGTGGGCTACTGGGGTCCAGCCCCAAAGGAATAAATAACAGTAAGAAAACTAACTCTTAGGACCTATTGTGATAATTTGATCAAGAGCCAAAGGTCAGAAAGAGCCCCCATCACAACCTATATGTTAATTATACACATGGTATCTGTGGTAAATTGGTACTGAAATATTTCAGTTTGAAGACCTGATTTAAAGGCACACACTTCAGTATTTTGCTGAATTGGATCCTCAGTAAGATAAATGCTAATGTTTAGCTATCACCAGGAGCGGAAGGGTTTTTTTTTTTTGGAACCTCTCATTCCAGTTCCCCAAACTTTGCAGTTACAATATATAACCACTCTAACCCTGTGCCAAAAGAGTTTACATTAGATAGCAATGGAACAGATACTCATCTTAATTCTAGCTAGAGATACTTCTGAAAAATACATGAAATGCACCCAGAGGTAATACTGCATTTTCTCACTCATGCTAATTGGGGCCGTCTTCAGTGACTGCAAATGCACAGGAACTCAAGCACACCATTTAACTCTGCTTCTGCAACTCAGTTCCTATCATTTCCTGGGACTGTCCACCAAAAAAACAATTACATGAAGTATTTCTTTTTGACGTGTAGTTCTAGAAGTGGCTCATATAAAACCCAACTCTTAACATGTTACACTTAAGAATAATTTTTTTCAGTACTCATTACAACAAAGTTGCTATCACTTGTTCACACAGATTAAAGTACAGTGGGGTTTTTCTGGCATGACATTCTTTCCACGGATAGATCAAATAAGATGTTATTATTGCTCTGCACGTGTTCAGTGTGCTCCTAGCAACTAGAGGCACAGGAGAAGACAAGCCCTGCAGACACCATTGAATGGTTCCTAGAACAGCATGAATACTGCTACATTTCCCTTTAGTTTGAATATTGGTCCAAACCACCTATCGCCTGGACACGGATGAACAGTGAAATGACTCAAAATACCAACACGACAGCTAACAAAAGGGAGAGGAAGTGTCCTCTCCAGTCAGGCCAAACATATAAATTCACCAGTCAACACTACATTAAGTATCTCAAAGAAAAAAAAGAAAAAATCACTTGAACTTCGCCTTCCTTTCAACACGCTTAATGATGCTGTTTACAGTATTTTAGCATGTTACCAGTTTTTAATCCAATAAATGTGCTCAGCTACTGTTGTAGTACTCAGTGTTTAACCCTACGACACCCCTGGCCCATCACACGTGACTGCTGCCAACAGAACACACGCTCAGGGAGTTTAAATCTCAGCAGCGAACACGCCTGAACGTTTCCTCTCTCAGTACTGCAAATGCTTGCAATAAATTACTTGCAAGATATAGGCCTGATTCACCACTGTCTTACACCATTCGCACACAGCTGACTTCAACAGCTACAGTCGTGTAAAAGAGGAGTAGGGGAGGAGTGAAGCAAGCCCTGCGAGCAGATAATTAACCATTTTTTTCATTGAACCATAATATACTTTCCCCATAAACTGGCAACAGAACCAATCAGTGTACACATTTCATTTCAAATACAAAGTAATTTTAGGAGCTAGCATTATTGTACCACTTGAAATATTCTCTGTTCTCATCAAATGATTCCCCCTGTAATTGATGTCATAAAGAATATCTGTGTTAAGCTGTCTTCATTTCCACAGTTTTCAATCCTTATGATGATCAATTATTTATATACAGACTAGATGAAAGGCAAGATTGTAATGACTCCAAGAGATTTAAGAGTGATATAATATATCTTGAAAGCAGAACTCAAGTGGGTGATGGTAACAAAAGCCAGTACTGGACGATCATATTTTACTATTTTTAGAAGTCCCCCTTCACCCCTCCCAAAAAAATATCACCAAAGCAGCACCTCCTCCTGCAGTCCTTCTCCTTTTATGCTACCAATAGACCTCCTGCTTCCCTGTGAGACCCCCTGCCACCCTCACCCCTCCCAGCTTATTCTTTCTTAAAAAGGAAAAGTGCATGTTTGTCACCATCCATATTAGCCCAATCATTTTGGCTGCCAGCATGACCTCACTGAATGGCAGGAGAAAGGACTTGATATAATTTTTTTTTTTTTTTACAAAGTCCTGTTTGTACAAAGTACATTAACACACCTTTATCACACTAGGAATGACTCAGGGCTTCAAAGTTTACATTTGCATCCAAACTTTCCAAAAACATCTGTTTGGCTTTGGTTCAAGGCCACAATAAACATAAGCATTGTCACCAGTCAGTATCCATGTCATATGTAACCTAAAAAGGACACATAGTTCTTCATATGACTCTCATCAGACTTGAAAAAGAAGTCTGGCAAAAATACCAGTGACTTAGATAAATCAAAGATTCAAACCCATGCTTCCATCTGACTCCTTTTTTCCACAATTCTCTAAAGAAAAGATTCAACAGCTATGGGTCCCCAGTCTATTTTCTGTGATCACACTGAGCCACCAGATACGCCTAAGCATGTGGGTCCTGGCCTGCTTCCAAGTGCAGCTTCCAGCCACATTTTGGGATATACATCCCTATTAATTGTTCAAATAAACAAACCTACACCAAAGGATATCCTTTGGATTTCTCTCAAAATACAATAAAGACATCATCCTAGTCTTATGTGTCTTCTTCGCGCTTGCAGTAATTCTTTGTAGTAACTTGGACACATGCATTAGGTATTAAAATATGTATTTATAAGTGTATGTTATGCAACACCGACCAATAATTTGGGCAATCAATTTTGGACAACCAAAGAACTTAATTTTCAGAATTGCTCTACATTGCCTGAATCCCAAGCTCAGTTGAAAGGTGTTCAGTTGGGACAACAAAAACAAATAATCACCAAATTATTAATAATTTTTCAGAGTTAAGTCCAAAATCTGTGGTTAAATATAGGGCAAATTCCAAAGCCTTTA
The DNA here is from genome assembly GCA_013400135.1 of Rhinoptilus africanus. NCBI lineage: Eukaryota > Metazoa > Chordata > Aves > Charadriiformes > Glareolidae > Rhinoptilus > Rhinoptilus africanus. The sequence goes on from VXBO01002050.1 coordinate 165,930, forward strand.
AGTAATACAAAAATTCTCACTAGCATTTTGTTTCAACATGCACTGAAGAATTTTATTACCCATATTAAAAAGATGTACAGTAGGTACACTTTGCAACATGATCTTACATTTTTAGAGTGTGCTAAAGAAAGTGTTTCCTCCAGTGGTAGACAAATGATGTGATTAAAAGATTACATATTCTAGGACCAAGTTTTGCAGTAAAAAAAAAGGCAGTTTTCCTCCATTAAGACTCACAAAATATGGTCCTAATTGATTTGTATAACAATAAACGTGGCCATGGTTACAATTAGTGCCAAAGTTTTTTGCCAGTTTATTTCTCTTTCTCTCCTTTGGGATTTCTCCTTTTCATAATACACTTGCAAGAAACAATAACTCTTGAAAATGTCTGCAAGGAGTTAATTCTAAACGATAAAGCAGCTAAGTCCAGAAAGCAGCTAAGATTGAGCTTATGTCAACAGGTAGAATTTACAGTCCCACAAAAAGAAATGTTTAACAGTCAACTATTTAGCTGCAATAAATTAGACTTTCACTGCGTTCTTCTTATCACTGCGATCTATAGATGAAAACCAGTATATAGTAGCTAATTATTAATTTTATTTATTACCACAGGCAGGATTTTCTAGTAGTATTCTGTTCCTTAATGTGAAACTAGGGATCAGAACTTTATGATGACCTGAAGCTGATTTCTTAACAGTTTCGATTTCCTGCTCTTCATAGTCACCATAAATCTTGTTTTCCTCCTCAAAACTTCAGATGTTTCTAACTTCTTATCTATCAGCCTCTAAAGTGCTTCCAGACTCCCACAAATGTTTTAGCAGACTCTGCAGGCTTGCCTGCCACCCTGCTAAGTGTCAGGCCATATATCTTTTTTGGGGGAGTTCCCCGCTGAAGAAGCCATACCATGCGAAAAACATGTAAGTAGGGAGGACCCAGAGGCACCCCAGTCTCGGCTGTATTTAAAGTCTGAGCCCGTGCTGTCATCCTAACTTTCCTAGCATACAAACTGATCAGACAAGCCTGTACTTAAGTTCACCAGGCTAAAGCAAGAGACAAGCTTCAGCAATTCTTCTCTGTGCCTGCAATCCTGAGGTCAGGCAAGACTATGGTCCACGTCCTCCAGCAACAATTCTATAGTGCTTTGCAATGGCATTATATAAGTGATCTCAGCACGGACACGTGAGACCCAGATCATGGACCACATCGGGCTATATCCAAAAATCTGATAGCAGAGATGTCATCACATAGGCATTGGTAAGTTTCCAGCCTTAAAACTGGTTGTCTTGAAAAAGGAGGAGGGTGGGGACTGAGGAAGGAGGGCATGGACACTGCAGAGAGGGATGGTGAGGAAAGAAAAGGAATTTGCAAAGACATGCTTAATCACAGCTTAAGCATTTGAGAACTGGAAATAATTTTGCATTTGCCCTATCTATGCTCTTTACAAATCACAGCCGCCAGAACAGGTCAACAGAACAGACGCTTTTCTGTTCAATCTGACTTTGACGCTTGGTTGAATCCCTTGAAATTGTTCTCAAGCAGCAAAACCAGGACTTTTTCCCAGCTCCACTATGAGCTGTCAGTAATTGTCACACTTCTAGGGAAAGCACAAGGCAAAGTCGGAAGGAAAGGGGATTTACAATGCTTACATAGCCGTTAGAGCTGCTTCTGCAATAAGAAATACTAACGGCGGTTCAGCTCAGCAAAGCCATTCTTTTGCCCAAAAGTAATCTTTAAAAAAAAGTGATGTAATAAAGGATATCCTGGTACTGAAAAACAAGCAGTGTAACATGGAAGGACAGTGTGGTATAGACTAAGAAATTTTGTATGACACACTGGCTCCGCATGTGAAAAACTGTCTAAGATGCCATTCATTACTTCAGTCTGCAGTTCTTAAAGAACACAAAGTGAATATACAAAAGGCTTCTCTCCTTCGACAGCATTATCCTTTCAAGTGGCGGTATCTTTGATTAATGTCTAGCAACCTAAGGGATAACGTGTCAGGTTTGTGTTGCATGAAACATGAAATTACACAGGACTCATTGTCATGTTTCCTGATGGTGCTTTTATGTTCAATTATGTTGGTTTTCTTAAGCTGTTTGTTTTGCTTCTGCTGTTTGCGTGGGCTCAAGCGAATAGTTTAGTATTTGGGTCATGTGGCTTTGGTCACATGTGGCAGAGTTTATAGCATTTTATACATTCTTCTATAAATAGGTGCTGAGAATATCCTGCCTCATCTCTGCATTTGACTCCTAGATGGAGCATTCGCAGATGAAACTCCCTTGTGTGAAGCAGGGCTGAATGTTTACAGATGTGTTCGACAGAGCTAGCGCTTTTTTTTTTTTTTGCTACAAACTCTTTCCAAATCATGTTTCTCTTACCAAAATGAGGGAGAGTTCATAAAATGGGAATCCATGTTTGATGGGAAACATGCTGCTAAGAAATACCATCATGTTGTGAAACATAGGAAAAAAATGTGAACAGTTGTATGATGTCATTGGAGACCGTTTTTCTCCAATTTGGTAGAGGTAAACAGATCAGCTGCAAGCCTGTTTGTTTAGCTTTCCCAAATCTAGGGCACCCTGTCTCAGTTGGATGCTTCACTAGGTGCAAGAATAACCGACTATTTTCCCCAAGGAAAACTGGATGCTCTGGTATGGGCTTTTAAAAAAGCCTACTTTTAAGTGACCGTTGTGTTCCACCTTCCGCACCGCCTGCGGTTCCCAGGGCTCCCTTCTCTCCTCTCCATCCCATTTGCCACCCGAGGCAATGGGGGTCTGCCAGGAAGCAGAGGAACGGAACAGCGTTCTCAGGATTCCTCCTCTCCCCACACACCCCAACACGGCTCTTCGCTGCTGATGTAATAGGTTGCACTGACAGATATAAAATTACCCTTCTGACTCTGATTATTTTTCCAGGCAGATGACGCTAGGTTGCTTTGTTATATTTGGATGCATTCTTCTCATTAGTCACTAATCCACATTTCTCGAGTGCAGGGCCTGCCCAGGATCAGCAAAGGGCAGGCAACTCTGTGGCTGCACTCAAGCACCCCCCTCTGTTGCTGGTGATTCTCACTGCATGCTGCTCCCTCCTTCCCCCTCTAACTCTTCTGTGCCTCAACATTTTTGTCCACTTTGCCAAGTCCCTCAAACATCTGCTTCCCCCACCCCTGCTCTCGTGCTCAAGAATGTCTCTGGCAAAAGCCTGTGACCAGAATGACTTTCCCCACCACGAACCTATTCTTCCTTCTTTTGCTCTCGCCCCAGCAGAACACCTCTCCCAGCACAAAGAAGTCTCTGGACTGCAATCCCTGTGACCTCAGTTCAGATCTTTGCCTTTCTCCACTTCCCTTTTCACTACACAAGACCATGACAATCTTTCAAAAGAAGCTGGCCAGGGAATGACTTGGTCTTCCCCGTCCCAGTTTACCCTTGTAAAAGGGTACCCTTGTTTACCCTTCAGTCATTTCCACATAGTCTCTTCCACATAGTCTGCTGCAGATGCCCTAGTTTCTCATCTGTTTTCCTCCAGCCAGCCCATGACCACCTCCTAAACTTCCCCCTCGGGCTCACGTGGCACTCTCCTTCTACTCTTAAAATGGAAATAGAGAACAATCTCTTCCTCCTCTAACACACAAACAAAAAACCAACCACACAGAAACACAACAACCGACTTCTTTCATCTCCAAGCTCATTCTGTGTTGTCAGTACCATTACAGAGTTGGGGGTTTTTTTAGCTTTCCTCCTCACATTTCCATGAAGATGCTGTCATTAGAGGCAAGTCACTGTTTCCCAGACAAATCTTACAGCCACTTATTCCATTTTCATTCCCTCTACATACCATTATTTTCAACACTCTCACTGCATATGTTCAAATAAGTATTTACCTCCTCACACCCCTAATTTCATTGACATCATCATATCCCAAATGCCTTATCTTTTCAATTAATCTTTTAGAAGGACTCTCCCACTCCTTCCTCCACTTTTCTGTGGAACTTCTGCTCTGTACCACATCTAATTCTGTTATCCTTTAATTTATTTCAGCCTCCTTTCAATACTACAGACTTTGTTGACTCCTCATGTTCGTAGCAGGAATCTCAACTGGCATCGCTGAAACCTAATGGATATGTGGCCACCAGCTGAAGCCCAGCAGAATTTGAGTTATGCTCTTCCTTCTTCCTGTATTTTAAGCACTTCCCACCATCTCTTGATCTCAATCACAGTGAACTACCCTGCATGATTACCAACCTCTTTGTATCACAAATTTGAGAAGATTCTCTTCGCCTTGACTTCACTAGTCTTCATGTTCAGACCAGGTCTTATTTGCACAGCTGAAACTCCCCACAGCTCTCATCCTTTTGCTGCTTGGCTGAAACCCCGTCTTTCCTCATCTAACTGAAGTAGCTTTGCCTCACTCTAAACCAAAGAGAGTTACAAAAATCCTTTTTCTACCTTTGGCTCTGGGGCTTCTCTCTAAGCATCTCTTGAGTTGCTGCTCCTTCCTTACCACATTTTATTTTCAGTTTCTCTGATGGAATGAACACATTGACAGTACTCATCTGGCTTCTGAGAGGCTTAGAAACATTGAGATTAAAACAGAAGTGAAAAAAACAGACCAAAAGTTACTCACCTCCCTCATTTATTCCTAAATTGAGCAGAACTCATGCAACAGGCAGGAAGCGGTAAAATAGCTTGGGAGACCATGGCAGCTGGTCTCATCAGACAACCGCACCCAGCTGTTTTATATATGGGACAGGAAGAGGAAATTAGAAGCCAGAGTAGGAGGATAATTCCCTGTTCAGAAGCTTAATGTGAAAAGACTGTTGTATTAAAGGCCATATTTGTTTGTACTACACAAAGATTTGAACAAATAGGAAGCATTGCCACTGTCACAGGGAAAAAAGTGGAAAGCGTTTGTATTTGTTTTTCCTGTGTCTTTTTTCTCTTTATTCTCTTTACTATGATGCTTTTGCTTTGAATATACCAGAATACCAAAACTGGAAGTTGGTTTTCTTGGATTTACCTTTACATTTTTTTTGCCCAGTTCTTACGTTTTCCTTTAATTAGTAACTTGTCCTAAACTACAAATTATAAAAATTAGTATCTTCTCTAATTCCTATGAAGGTTTTAGTCTTGACACCATGCCAATTTAAATAATCTTTCCAATCTAAACTTTACCCACAGGATTGCATAGCATACTTGGTCTCCAAAATACTTGTATTAAATTTCTTCAGCTATCAAACAGCTGGTTTGGACTATCAAAGGGTCACTGGAGCAAGCAGTAAGCAGTGATTTCCCTCTTTTTTTTTGTGAGGCATTTTGGGAAAATACTGTAACTAGATTGAACTTTTTAGCTCAGCTGATAGAAGGAGAAGAAACAAGAAGGAAATATATGTTCTCCTCATGCTCTTGCTCGATAAACAATATATCAATTTCTCTGTTATAGTGCCAACTTCTTTCTTCTAATACCTAAGCAAATTCACTAGTTTATAGCAAGAAGCCCTGCTTATAAGGAATGAGAGGAATACTGAGTCTCCTGTCTTTCTACAGTTTTTGATTACATCATTTTTTCATTAGGCATGGTTTGTATTACAAGCAATACACATCTTAGAATTGCCAATCTTGTCGTAATTTGCAGCAGAACTGCTAGAAGATGAAGCAAACTCATTTCTAAACCTCATTACATTCCGTAACTTCATTCTTATTCTTCCTTTCATTAATAAAAAGACACGGTCTGTGCTACACTTCCTATGAACCAGTGAAGACTAATGCAATCATACTTTACACACTTGAAATGAGAACAAAGTCAAAAATGAATATGGAAACAAATACAACATATTTAGAAATTTACCATTACCGCAGTAAAAAACCATAGCAACACAGTAAAAAAAGCCCATAATGGATGCAGATCTATTTCACAGACTCATAGTTTCCCTTTTTATCACAGAATATAACTTTTTTAAATGTTTGAAAAGTTTTGTTTCTTACTTTTAGTTTCTAAACTCTTGCAAAATGTGTCTACTGCATAATGGTGAAGTTTTAACGCCAAGATGATTTGGCATATGTGAGAGACAAACACCAGTATTTTTACTTGGTTCTCCTAATCATTGCCTGTTTTGTGGGTGTAAATTGCTACATTTTTTCTTTGAATTTTGTCACCTTTAAAGCTCAAAGTGTAAGAAAAATTTTTATTGCTTTGGATACACCTCAGGTTTTTTGTCAGTGGGTGGTGTTAGAATGTCTTCTGTCGCACAACATTAATGGAATGGAGCTCTCTTCAGTTGCACGTGCCAGCTGTAATGATGATGCCTCTTTCAAGTTTGGGAATAACAAACAGAAGGATAAGTGGCTCTGTGTGATCTAGTTGTCTAGAGAAGTCACTGGCTTCAAACGCTTCGCAGTGGCTCCACAAACCAGCTGAGTTTTGATGGCATTCTCCAGGAGTTTTGATGACTTTCTACAGGAGGATGTAGGCATACAGTAGATGCCCATATTTAATCTCAAGCTGTCTCAAAGTAAAATGGGCCTTGTGCTTGGAATCCAACTATTTTCCTGTCAGTGCTATGTACTGTTATTGACTACTATACCAATGTTATTTTTTGCCTTTTTTTTTTTTTTTAAACTTTTGACAACATCATTGCAATGTCCATGAAATGCATTATTTCCAAGTGTTCAGCATCCCTGGAGTATAAATGTAGTATGTGAGCTGCAAATGAGGTTTCCTTCACGCACATAGGACTGACTTCTATGAGCTACCCTGCTGAAATCCCTTGAATGACTTGCTTTTTTAAGAAGTCTGGGGGCTTACATACATAGTAGAATCTTATATGAAATATTCTTCAGATTATTTATCTTTGATGAACACATATTGAATATGGGAGAAGGGAGTAAAATGTTTACAATCCCTTTAGCCTTAGCTGCTAGTTATGATATTAAAATAGGTATTTGCATTCATTTGTATGTACTTAAACATGAAAAAACCTGAACCAATATTCTTAAATATGTCTTTAAGAACCACCTAGTGGACACAATTTATACAGCAGTTTTATGTAAATCTACCTCTGCAGCATTACACAATGCTCTCCTTTGGAAAAAAAATGTATGAATCTATGTAGGGGTGTAAAGGAGAGGGGAAGAAATGCAGTCCATTACAGCTTTGTTGGAACTTCCAATAATATTGATGTTCTCTTGTTAAATGTCAGTGTAGAAAGAAAATTTATTTGCCCAAATAGACATATTAAAAAAAATAGTGCGTTGACTTTTTTGCTTTTTTTTTTTACAAGGAAAAAGCCTGGAACAGATAGGCTGTTTAATCAAAAATGTAGAAATCTGTTTTTCTTCTAGATATGTGTGTAATATTCAGTAGAATACCTGCTTATTTCTAACAGAACATGCATTCCATGCAACCACATGTTGTATCTTCAGTCTCCAAACTAAATGCAAATTGTAAAGTGGAAGCAAACAGCACCTATATTAAAAACTAATGATGTAAAAAATGTCTTCAGCAATAATAATCTAAAATGTGAGTAACCCCAGACATGCTGCCTTCCTCCATTATGGAAATTTAAAAAGATATTTTCTCAATTCAACAGTATTCCCCACAGTTAGCAATGCATATTCACCCTATTACACAAAGCATACCTTGTCATGTGCAATGTGGAGCTATTGGCTACGTTGGAAAGAATAAAGATTTATTTGTTTGTCTTTATAACAGGATTTCCTCAATTTATCTTCATTCAGATTTGTTAAGTGTTCATTTATTCATTGCAGAATCTTGTGTATCTCCTTATTCTGCTCTCAGACAAAGTGTTAATAAGGGACCTTAACTATAACCCATATTTGTCTGTCATTTGGTTGTTTCTAAATATACCAGGAAGTACTTGAATATACACTAAACACACCAGGAAGCACAGCCTGATGGAGGTATTTTTTCCTCTGGTCCTTTCTATCACTGGCACAAACCAGCATATTTTGTAAAATTATACAAAAGGGTTTGATGTTTTGTGATACTTAGTCTATTGTCTTACAGATTCTGGAAATAAGGCCATTACTGTGCAGCTGGAAGGTAAATGAATTTTTACATAGCATTCTCTATAGCACTAAATGGTTATTTCTCATTATTCCTTACAAAACAAACCCTTCCTATCTTGGGGATGCCCTCTATACCCTTTATATGGTCCAGGGCCAGCTCGGTGAAAGTGTTTGTGCTCAAAAGGAATATGGCATCATGGAAATTCATATGGACCAAATTATTTCTGTGGAACATTCTACTGTTGGAGAAGCAGAAGACAGAGAAAAAAACGCGCCCATCATGTTTGATGCTGGAGTCCTTGTGTGAGCGGAAAATACAAGCTTTAGCAGGTACCTCTCTGTAGAAACTGAAGTGGGACAATTCTGGCCAGCAGCAATTTAGAATTTGAACATGTTTGCTAATGAAAGGAAAAGCTTTCAAAAAATTAATGTGAATGGGGGTAGGGTCAGAACTGACACACACATCTCATCAGGTTTTAGACATGTCAATGAGTCATGTTAAAATTCTAGTACTCCTCTGCTGTCTTAGATATGGCCCCAGTCTTCTAAGGAGATCTGTCTCTCTTTACCTGTATGATGTTTTCATGTTGGGGTTATGCCATGTAACCAGAATTTGAATCAGTTACAGATTAATCTGAACCCTGAGTAATGGGAGTAAGGGAGGGAATGGCCCAGCCTATTTGAGCCCTAGCCTACAGTGGACTGGTGGTCGTCTGGGACCTCTTGTCACCTGCCACTTGTGAACCCCTCCACGAGTTCAGCATCTCCCCTTTGCCCGCGTGGTCCTGTCTCAATGAAGATTCGGGTAGGTGGCTCTGAGGATAAGGGAGGTTGGGCAGCTGCATTCCTGCAGGCTGGATTTTACCTGTGGGATTAGAAAAGGAAACGTCACACTCCAAATTTTGGAAAAAATCTTTTCTTCAAAACACTACAGAGAATGCACTCCCACTCACTTGAAACACAGAGTTAGTAGATGAGAAACAGAAATAGAACCAATTATAAATAGCCCAGAACAGCTGCACTGAACACAAACTGAATAATGCTGAAAAACAAGCAAGCAACATAGCTCGTTTGAAGTCTATTTGATACTGAAAGGGTTTCTGTATGAATGAAATGCAATTGCTTCAGGAACATGGGGGAGGCCAAGATCTTTGTCATCCTTAAATAATATATATGAAATTATTGGGAAGAGATTGGAACACTAGGTGTAAAGTGGCTTAAAAAAATCTCCCTGCTGTCCAGAGACTGAGTTATTCTGAAGCCTTTGATAAATCTGCTAAATTACTGTAGTCATGCAGAGGACCCTCTAAGTTGCACAATTCCCCCCTCAGTCATTCTAGGGGCCAAGACGCTGCTTGGACTCCACAGCACCTCCACCTAGAACCCCTGCTCCTCAGCACACACGCAGTGCACTGGAGTTTGGAAGATCTCTACAAAGCTTATTCCACATTCTCTACATCAAAGGAATCCTTTCGCTGCAGAACTGGGACTTTTATGACTCCTTTCTGCTACATTAAAGGGACTGGATTGAGGATCTTCACCATTTGTGCAAAAGACTTCCTTCTTCTGTGCTTACTTGGGGTTAAATAAACAACTTATTTTTATACGGCCCTCAAATCCATCTTGAAAGCACCAGAAAATCAGCTGCAGTAAGCTGTGTTCTGCTACCGGCAGCAAAACAGAGGAAGACTTCAACATCTGGGATTTTATTTAGAACTGCTGTGCCTGGGCCAATTGCTACAACTGCTGGTTGATAGGCACAGAAATCTCACTTGCCTGTTCAAATTCAGTTCAGCAATCTGAAAGGACTGGCGCGATCATCTGATGGTCACGCATATAAAAGAACTCTAACAGGGATTTTCTTACATAAAGACTGCTGTCACCAGTACATCTTACATGCTGGTTTGGCAGAAGATAGCATCTCTGCCACGGCTGTTTTGGTTTCTTAGGATGGACATGCCTTGGGTGAATATTCACACTGCTACTGTTTGTGTTTTATTTATTCTATGGATAAATTCACAAATGAGGTTGGAATTAACACTTGTAAGAAAGAGTTACAAGTAAACTCCCTGATGAGCTCCAATCTAAACTGTCTAGTAGAGAAACAGCTACACATTCTTGAGGTAGGGATTGCCTTCAATATGTCCAATTTTGCAGGAGCTGCAAGATGCTCTTTTGGTTTTATGCCTTTATTAATGTCAGGCCATGACATGAACTGCACACAGCAGGTTTTGGGACCCTGACGCCATTCCTATAGCAGGGTTTAGAATGTCCATAAAACACATGGTTGCTCACTCCTAAAAACAAGGAAATTGGTAAAGCTGTTAAATGTGGTGGATTAGCCAAAACATAAAAATGGAAGAAAAACTTGTATTCATTAAGTCCTCCTGCTACTCGTTCTATGTTTTCCCCAAGACCTGTTACAGCTATCTGCACTTTCTGATTCGCGTTAAGCAGCAGAGGCGCCCTGCCAACAGCTTGAACTGAAGGTTAGCAGCCTGGTGGCCACCAGCTTAACAGGTTGGTTTGTTTGTTTTATAAAGACATTTTCAACTTGCGGATATTCTAGCTAAATTCTAGCTGGAACTGGCAAATTTCATACCTTTAACAAGCTTGAGAAGTGCATGGGTGAAACCATGAGGGATGATTCAGGCCCGTCTAGAAGTGCCTGTCATTACACACTTGTCTGCGATTTGCTGCCAGAGTAAACCACTACTGAGTGTGTGCCTCCGCGTGTGTATGAGGACGAAAAAACAAACAGAGCACAACTGGCTCCCAATCTGTCCCTGCTGTTACTGTGAGATGCCTTCTCATAGACTGCCAACGCTTCTTGCATCAGTGCTGCTGGTATTGATGAATGTAGATTTGTCATTTGAACTGCAAAATTTTGAAGCCGAATTTACACAGCAGTTCGCTGTGACGAGAAGAGTTCCAAAGGTCCCCTCGATCCAAAGGGGATTCACAGCATTTTTCAAATATCTCATTTCATTAGGGGGATGCAAGACATCTTTCCCTGTGAAACCGGGTGAAGGGCTGTTTTGGAAAGTTCACAGACTTAAAATGAAAGGAGATGGGCAGAAGAAGAATGTGCTCTTGTTTATACTGTAACAACCTGCCAGTAGTTCCTTCTATACCTTGCTAAGACATCACAGACCAGAAGCCCCGCAGTGTCTGGCTGGTGACAGCTGTGGCTGTGTGAAGACTTTCCAGGGCATGAATGAGGGGCTGCATTCGGCTCCCCTCCACCTCAGTTTTGGAGGGAGGAAGGGCGTAAGTCCAAGAACCTCTCCCTTTCCTACCCTCTAACGGTGGCAGCGTCCCCAGAGAGAAAATCCCACACAGCAAAGGTGAGAGCCTGCCTCTAAAACCCTTCTTGATCTGAACTAGGCAGTTTTGCTGTAGCTCTTCTGTCATTTTGAGCAATTCAGAAAGAGACATCATCTAATTCTTCGACATACCCTCATTCAGGTTGAGTAGTTTTCCTGTATCAGGCAAAAAGCTCGATTCTGTACCGGTTTGCATTGAATCTACCTTTTTACATCAACAGCTTATGTCTGTAGAGTAGAATTAAGCTCTTTACTTGCCTAAGGCATTGAGAATCTTTCACCTTCGCACACAGTTGTCATGACAAATCATTTCTACTACAAGTTTCTCATCTCCTAATTTCCATTTTTCTTCACTTTTTATTAAGTGTTTAGAATATCCCTGCACACGAGTAGCTGCAAGCGGCAGTGCCGCAGGCATCCATCTAAACGTGGCCTGTTGCTCAAAAGTGGCGCTAGGCCCCTTTCTCTATAATCCTGAAATATTCCTGAAGAGGGAATGCCAAGTGTGACACACAGCATGGTGATACACCTGCCACACGCTGCTGCAGGTACTGTCCTCGTCCCCCTTCCAGCAGAGGGTCACCGTCAGGGGAACATCACCCTGTCACACGGGGCTGCCCTGGGGATGGGAAACCATCTTCCACTCGGGACCAGACAACGCCATCAAACGTGTTCATCAACAGCAGGGCTTAAACCCATCTCTGGGGACCAAACTGAGGGATAGAGTGGAGGAAGGTGTAAGTTACATGATGAAAAATGGCTCTCAATGGGACCTTCCCTCAATGGGACCAGGAAAGGGTGCAAATTGTCACAGATTGGACTCCCCTCTGACCCCAGCTTTAAGAGAAAGATAAAACCCAAAAGCACCTGCTGGGCATTTATACCTTACACCAACTCCTCGTGCCCTCCTGCTTCTGGGTGCAAGGCAGCTCGGCACGCTCTGCCCTTTCTACAGCAGTGAAATTCATCTTCATCTGTGATTTCTAGGACAAGCCCTTGTTCAGCATTCTTATCACTTTTCTGTCCCTGATTTGATTTTCTCTTTGCCCCCAAATTCAATTTTCCGGCAAATTATCCCAGCTGCTTGCGAAGCCTCCCCCGAGCGCAAGGCAGGAGGCCGCCTGCCTTTGTACCACACGCTGCTCCTCACGTCTGCCCAGCCCCGACCGCCGCCGCCGCCGCCCGCCTTCCTCCCTCCGCGAGGGGAAAACACGGCGGGCGCCGGGAGGCAGCCGCTAACGCCGGCCCTGCCGGCAACCGGCAACCGGCGACCGGCGCCGCGGTACCTCCCCGGCCCCTCGGAGGGGGAGAGCGCCGCTGGGCGCCGCCCCCGCCGCCCCTCACACGACGGGAGGCGGCGAGACAAGATGGCGGCGGGCGCGCGCAGCAACGCCTCGCCCTTTGTATTGTTGATGCCCCCCCCGCCCCCGCCCCGCCAACAGCGCGCGCCGCCGCCCAGCAACAGCGACACCCAGCGGCGCCTCC